>OX246750.1:4882724-5482724 GCA_945910005.1 Isoperla grammatica
AGAATCACTGACTGTAGTCGAATCACTGACTGTAGTGAAGTCACTGGTTGTAGAATCACTTACTGTAGTAGAATCACTGACTGTAGTCGAGTCACTGACTGTAGTGAAGTCACTGGTAGTAGAATCACTTACTGTAGTTGAGTCACTATCTGTAGTAGATTCCGGCCCTTCTGTCGGTGGGTTAAGTTCTGTAGTTGAAGTAGACTCTTCACCTCCGTCTGTTGTTGTTGCTGTTGAACTATCTACTGTAGTAGAGTCACTATCTGTAGTCGAGTCACTAGCTGTAGTTGAGTCACTAGCTGTAGTAGAATCACTGACTGTAGTCGAGTCACTAGCTGTAGTTGAGTCGCTAGCTGTAGTAAAGTCAATAGCTGTAGTCGAGTCACTAGCTGTAGTAGAGTCACTGACTGTAGTCGAGTCACTAGCTGTAGTCGAGTCACTGACTGTAGTAGAATCACTGACTGTAGTCGAGTCACTAGCTGTAGTAGAATCACTGACTGTAGTCGAGTCACTAGCTGTAGTAGAATCACTGACTGTAGTCGAGTCACTGACTGTAGTAGGGTCCGGCCCTTCTGTTGGTGGGTTTAGTTCAGTAGTTGAACTAACTACTGTAGTCGAGTCACTAACTGTAGTAGAATCACTACTTGTAGTACAGTCCGGCCCTTCTGTCGGTGGGTTTAGTTCTGTAGTTGAAGTAGACTCTTCATCTACCGACGTAGTTGATGCATCGTCTGCTGTCGTTGAACTATCGTCTGCTGTTGAACTATCTACTGTAGTCGTTGAACCATCGTCTGTAGTTATTGTTGTTGAGCTATCTACCGTTGTTGTCGAACTATCTTCTGTTGTCGTTGAACCATCGTCTGTTATTGGTGTTGTTGAACCATCTAAAGTTGTAGTTGAACTATCTTCTGTTGTTGAACTAGATTCTGTTGTTATTGTTGTGGACGGGTCTGGCCCTTCTGTCGGCGGATACAGTTCCGTAGTCGATATCCTGTCACCTGGCGTAGTTGAGATCTCCTCCGTAGGCGGCAGCGTCGTCGACGCAATGACGTCATCTATGGGCGCCATCTTGTCGTCCAACAAGTGGTCGCCATGACACCTGTCTCCCTCCAGGGTTGTACATGGCGGCTGCGTCGGGGGCGCGGTGACGTCATCTACAAGCGCCATCTTGTTGTCCAACAAGTGGTCGCCATGACACCTGTCTCCCTCCAGGGTTGTACATGGCGGCTGCGTCGGGGGCGCGGGTGACGTCATCTACAAGCGCCATCTTGTTGTCCAACAAGTGGTCGCCATGACACCTGCCTCCCTCCAGAGTCGTACATGGCGGCTGCGTCGGGGACGCGGTGACGTCATCTATGGGCGCCATCTTGTCCAACAGGTGGTCGCCATGACACCTGTCCCCGTCCAAGGTCGTACATGGCGGCTGCGTCGGGGACGCAATGACGTCATCTATGAGCGCCATTTTGTCGTCCAACAAGTGGTCGCCATGACAGTTGTCTCCCTCCAGCGTCGTACATGGCGGCTGCGTCGGGGACAGCGGAAGGGCCGAGATACGCGACAACAGACAGACAATCTGGAACATGAAGGGTTTGTGTTAGCTATGCATGGTCACGCTCTATCAAGCAATGTGAGCTGCTAAATTCTCAGAAGAGACAGTCGCTATCTACGCGGTTTATTTCAACGGAATTCACCACAGGATTTACCGGTGTCTGCATGTTGTTCTTTTGATACATGAGTGGACTAGACTTACTCGGAATGCTCATTTACAACGCCTGCCAATGGCGATCATCATTGAGTTTATTAGTGGCTAATAAACTCATCATTGAGTTTATTAGTGGCTAATAAACTCAATGGTATCACTACAACACCGGAGGCATTAGAACGAGATGTAACTAGATTTAGGTTGGTATTGTTCACGAACGTCACTTCACTGTTACATTATCCTGACTGAAGGTTTTTCCTTTAGTCGTCGTAAAAGCAAATGCTCGGATCTAGTCCTACTAACAGCCCTCGGACATTTTTTCCTACAATCCAAACACCATAAAGCCTGTATTACACGGTCAAACTTTTTCATCCAATTCCTTGAATTCAAGGAGAAAAGCGCATCAAAAACAGTCGGTTTGTAGTCAAATACAACTTTAGGAATTATTTATTGATGCACTTTTGTCCTTGAATTCAAGGAGTTGGATGAAAAAGTTTGACCGTGTAATACAGGCTTTACATACCCATTTATGGAGTACATCAGGGGGGCTATTCCTAAAAGTTGTCAGGGTTTAAATAACTATCTACGTACGTAGTTATTATTACTAACTTACTATTGGCTGATTGAATAGCAATCAGCCAATAGGAAGTGAGTTATGCCACCGAGACAACTTTCAGGAATAACCCCCCAAGTGTAAAGCTTGTGTGCGTCCTACAACAGATGTTCCTTGATAAAATATTAATTGCTAGTGTCGCTCGTGCAAAAAAGAGTCAAGTGAATCAATAAGGGTGACACCCACACTTGAGTGAAGATAGCGAGTGATGTAGCTGATATAACTCTTCTGAAATGAGGATCGTTACCATAGATACTGATACTGATATTGATATTACAAGTTAAACATGGTAATTAATGGAAAACCTGTGTTAGTGTTTGGATAAACCCGAGCCAAAGAATCAAAGGGGTTCTTGACCGGTGTCGGCTTTAGTAATAAGATACTGGACAACATCAGATCTTATCTCGTTGTATAATCAAAAAAGCGTAGATCTTTTATCTACGAAAAAAATGTTGTCAAAATATGTAAAGTAACAAATCTGATAGTAGAACTACGTAGAACCACTGCGTGACTGAACACTCGGTGTGACTGCATGAACACACGGCGTGACTGTAATGAGACTTGGCATGCACTTTGTGTGACATTACGTACTTTTCGAAAAACACACAGACAGTCCCTGAAACTAACGTAATTATCTCAAAATGTGTGGTATGTCACGCAGGTATGTTTATATATGCAGAAAGATGATGCAATTGAACTTAAATAGAAGGCATCAAATTGAATTAATATACTCAGGTTATCTAAAAAATCGATACTTTGTGTGACATTACGTAATTTTCGAATGACACACAGACATTTCTTGAAACTTACGTAATTATTTCAAATTCTGTGGTATGTCACGCAAGTATGTTTATATACGCTGAAAGAAGATTAAATTGAGATTAATTAGAAGGTATCAAATCAAATGAATATACTCGGGTTCTCTTAAAAATCGATACTTTTTTGTGACATTACGTAATTTTCGAATGACACACAAACAGCCCCTGAAACTAACGTATTATCTCAAAATCTGTGGTATGTCATGCAAGTATGTTTATATACGCTGAAAGTAGATGTAATTGAGATTAATTAGAAGGAATCGATTTAACTGAATATACTCGGGTTCTCTTAAAAATCGATACTTTGTGTGACATTACGTTATTTTCGAATGACAGACAGACAGCCCCTGAAATTTACGTAATTATTTCAAAATCTGTAGTATGTCACGCAGGTATATTTAAATACGCTGAAAGAAGATGTAATTAAAATTAATTTGAAGGAATCGCGTTAACTGAATATACTCGGGTTCTCTTAAGAATCGATACTTTGTGTGACATTACGTAATTTTCGAATAACACACAGACAGCCCCTGAAACTTACGTAATTATCTCAAAATCCGTGGTATGTCACGCAAGTATGTTTATATACGCTGAAAGTAGATATAATTAAAATTAACTTCAAGGAATCGCGTTAACTGAAAATACTCGGGTTCTTTTAAGAATCGATACTTTGTGTGACATTACGTAACTTTCGAATGACACACAGACAGCCCCTGAAACTTACGTATTACCTCAAAATCTGTGGTATGTCACGGAGGTATGTTTATATGCGCTGAAATAAAATGTAATTGAGATTAATTTGAAGGAATCGAGTTACGTGAATATACTCGGGTTCTCTTAAGAATCGATACTTTGTGTGACATTACGTAATTGGCAAATGACACACAGACAGCCCCTGAACCTTACGTATTATTTCAAAATCTGTGGTATGTCACGCAAGTAATATATTTATATACGCTGAAAGTAGATGTAATTGAGATTAATAAGAAGGCATAGTTAATGGATTGTTGAACAAAGTGCTACATGAACGGGCATCGTATAGCTTATCAAATACGGAGATGCTGGAAACGTTGTCAGAATGATAAGGCATGATTGATAGGTGATAAGAATGGTCCAATGACAATATAGCTTCGATCTTTTAGTTATTATCGTATTATGATTCAAAGAATGTTTGACATTGTGACTAACCGATTTCACTCGAAATAGATTAAACACTTTAATTTGCGTGGATGATGGATGATTGTGACATCAGAGTTACGTATTTTTAAAGAACTCACATCCAAATCCGATACTTATTAGGTTTTCGCCAATTGAATCTCATTCAAAAACGATAACTTGGTTTTCGCCAGTTGAAGCAGAGAAAACAATAACACGTTTTGTATGAAAGTTTCATGTTTGATGCGTGAACTCTCATAAAGTCGTTCTCCAGCAACCTTGTGGATGCTGACGTCATAGATGAGTGAGGCATTGGCCAATCAAATGTCAGTATTTGAAAATCCATCCGCTGATTGGCTCCGACTCACTCATCAATGACGTCAGCATTTTCAAGATTGTGGGGGAAACACTTCAGCATAATTGCACGTTAAGGAACAAGAATCATCATCATCGGGTAGAATAGACCTAGCAGGTGACTCTGCCAGTCGTAAGAGGCAATAAAAGGAGACCCTGTCTCTTTCACTGCCCCATTTTAAGATTCCTCCTGCCACTTGGCCCTGCCCTCCCTTGCTGGACTCCCCTTATGACGACCCCCGCGATGTGTAATGGATGTTATTCGGAAGACTTTACGTGACCTAACCTGTCGACTTATGTGAACATGTGTTAATGTTGTAATTAAATTTATGTCCCACCTATATAGGCAACCCAAGACTACCTTACATATGCTTTTGTCGCAGGCGAGGTACTCATAGCCAATCAGCGATCGGTATTTGCGCGGGATTGTCTCGAACGGCTCGCTGGTTTGCTACGAGTGCCTCGCCTGTGACGAAAGCATCTGTAAGGTAGTCTTGGGTTGCCTATAGCCTAGTCACCGATAGAGGTGGCTCAGCGGTATAAGCCGCGAGACTCTAATTAGGGAGGTCGCCGGTTCGATTCCGGCCACCACCAGTCCTGACTGGAGTTTTTTTCCGAGGTTTTCTTCAGTCATAAAAGCGAATGCTGGGATTGAGTCCTACTATCAGCCCTCGGACATTCCTTCCCAACTATTTAAACACCCTAATAACCTAATTTTAAAACCTGAAGAGGGGCACATCAGGTAAAGCTGGTGTGCACCCTATAACGGGTATTCCTACGAAAAAATATTGTCATAGACTAATCAAAGAGGTATGTGCATGTCCATAACCCTACACTGGCCACTATGTCTTGACACAGGACAGATAAACCACAATATATGCAATTGAATCAATAATCGTAGAGTCATCCTCGACTCAAACGTGTCGATACTCACGGTAATAAAGCAAATGGCCGTTGTGTTTGCGCGACCCTCGCTGTTACCGGAAGCCATGTTGTTCTGAGCGATGCTGACTTCACACTGTTCGTTAGTCCGGTCAGCTAACGAACTTGTTGCGCGTTTTATCAATGAGAAAACACACCCGCCTAATAACCGTTATCTGTGGGGCCCAATGCCGCGCTACGCTGCGATAGATTGAACAAACACGATAGCAATTCAAACAATGTGATGCGATTGGAATGTTTTTGGTAACGCACTTGTGTGATGACCAGTGGACAAAGTCTTGTTATCACTATAACATGTTCCTTGAGATTATCTACTCGTTAATACAAATACCGAACTGTTGCTTAATTGAATGGATTAGTTATTATTAGAAAATTCCTACTACGACATTTTGTGAATGGCGATAGCGAATCGATAGATCAGTGTACGAGGGTCTAATTTAGGAGGTCACCGGTTCAATACCCGCTGGCGACAATTGCGGTTGAGTTTTCTCTGAGGTTTTCGTCTGTGACAATTGGTCATCTCATTCATAAAACTAAAGAGACAGACACGGAGGAGGAAGGGAGAGAGGGAGAGAGAGAGAGGGAGAGAGAGAGGCTGCAATATTTGCTATGACTAGGGCTAGGATGTTCAGGACCTTTCAAAGTGAGAAAAAGGCAGGCAAATAGTACCTTTAAAACAGCAAAAAAGGACCTTAATTGGACCTATTGAATTTAATCGAATTCTATTGGTTTCATTACTTTCAGTATTGTTTTATTAAATTAATCAGTTACACCAATATATTTTCGTGGAGTTGGGGGGGGGGGGGGGGGATAGTTTTGTCGATGTATCAAACACTAGAAGAAAAATTAAAAACATAATTTTATCTTTCTTATTTCATTTCACATATTTTAGCGTCGCTGCAGACATCGGCTGGCTCATCTCATCTCTGACTCATCGATACAGTATTCGACAACAAACAAATCATTGCGTATGCTTGGCCCGATGATGTGGCAAGCTCGACACTGCACTCGCACGTTTTGCATCCGTTTTAGCAAATTATATCAAAATAGGCAAATAGTCCCTTAAAAATGCCCAAAAAGGACCTTTTCTCATGAAATGATGTAAATAGGAATTTTAAGGCAAAATAAAATGCATGTTTTTGGCATCCCTAACACTTGAAACACACTTAAAACTATTTTCCACGCGAGTATTTACCAATAGAAAAAAAGGAGATGTCCTGAACATCCTAGCCATAGCTATGACATATTCTAGCTAGCGTCTTGTGGCGATCGAAATCCTACTCTGGCGACCAATACAATACATCAATATAACTATTAAATCTCCTCCGTGGTAAAACAAAGCTAATGCTAATAACGTGAGACTTCAACGACGCGGGACATCAAGACGCGTCGTTTGTGAGTACATTCCCGTACAATAGTTGCATCTATCTTCTTGCACCGATACCATTTTTGTGCTGTCACTCAGATTGCGAATATTAAAGTACTTGCTGCAAGATGACATGTTTGATTGTCATCGTAAGGTCTTGAGCATGAAGCTAATCTGCATAAACACTTGCAAGCTTGATTGTATTACGTTTAATGTGCAACAGTACAGTTCATCAAGCGGTGATCAATATGTATATATAACTCGATTGCTCATTATTCTAGGAAGGGGTGGATTTTTCTGTTTTTCTAGTTGGAATACTATAAAGTATTAATGTGATTGACAGATTTATTTTAGTTGTCCGACGTAGCTAGTCGTAGTTATGTTTCCTGCGAAAACGTATATTCTTATCAGCTTATGAAATCCACAGGCGATAAGAAAGAATCACATTCCTCGAGGAAAATATTTTGCTAAATCTTTTTACGATGTATCATAAAACTTATACAAGAAGTGGCCGTGGTCGGTTTTTTGCGTTGTCATGGGTGTCTTCAGGATATTTTGCAAATCGGGTGGGCGGGGTGGGGGGGGGGGGGTTCAAGACAGAAGCAACGTTATCAGGAATATCCGTCGTTTCGTTCAGTAAACTTACCGAAATTGCACTAATGGCCGATATTACGATCTCTATTTATCCTTGAGATATCTTGCTTTCACCATGGCAACCACCAATCAATCAGAAGCTTTGAGATGTTGTTTATCCTGAGGATAACTTAACTAGAAGATTATCCCGAGATCGTAACACAGTCAAGAGTCACCCTGGGCCTATTCTACCTCTAATTAAAACGCGTTTAACATTGCACAATATTATATTAACTTTGGTAATCGTTTCTGTATTCATTTCATAGTTACTATGAGTTTGTGTTGTTGTGCTTCAGACCTGATCAATGATGACATCACTAACGACTCAGCCTGCGCCAAGAAGGTCTACAATAATCACAAGCTCACCCTTAGAGCATGGATAGTTGATCCATGACCATACTCTAAGAGTTCACCAAGTGGAATGTCTACACGGAGAAAGAGATGGCTTTATGTCTCCAAATGCTTCTAGAATATATCAACTAGGACACATCTTGTAGAATCTAGGACACATCTTCTAGGACACATCTTCTAGGACACATCTCCTGGGACACATCTGCCCCTCACGGATCCTCACGATCTATTGAAACAACCTATGTCTGGAGATATGTGTTCTGTTTGAATTATACCTTAAACTAATAAATTACTTAAATTCTTGACATTGTTGTGTTTATAATTATGTCCTATTCCTTATTTTATTCCTACACTTTTGGTCACCATGTTTTGAAATAGTATCTTTAATTTTCCAACATTCTGTCAGGATTTCCGGTAAATGGAAATGAACAGGAACATTTACAGTTATTAATTATTATATACATATATAGGCGTTCTGCTGCACACGACTGATTTACGTTGACCAATTCTCTTTTGCCGATTTAATTAAATTTCGATTCAATTTGCGATTTATCTCGATATTTGTCAGGTTGGTTTGACCGATTATAGAGCTCAGTTTTGGTTATCACGCGTATGCGCAGATAAAGCGCTACCCATGTTGCGCAATGTAGATCAGTCGAGAATTTGTAAACTCAAATATTGATTTCAAAGAAAAACAAATTGAAAATCAATTATGCACCACTCATTTGTAACAAAGAATGTCATTGTTTTCTCAAAGTGCCAAAAAGCATCAAGTAACTGTGTTCTTCTTAGATGTGACCGACGTAAGATACCAACATATTTTCTAGATCCTTATCGACACTATCAATAATGTGTGAACATGGAAACTATTTTAATGAGTGGCGGCTTTGTAAACCCCGCCCACTTATAACAGTTGTGTGGTTGCCTAAGTAAGTGGGTTTTGTCATTTGGATGTTGATTTCTAAGAAGTGCTTAAAATGATATTGATTTGGTTCCACCTCTTAAGAATGTTGTTTACATTAGCAGTTACGTTGAACCTCTACTTTTGTTACGATTACAAAGGGTTGCAAAGTGATTCATAAAACGACGAGGTGTTTAGGTCGCAAAGATTGCCGGGAGAAATGAGAATAAGAATGAGAAGAGAGATGGATACATTTATTTATTTATAGAGACAAAGACCAAGAAGGTGAAAATTACACGAGCAAGATGATAATTGATGAATGATTATGGTGTGAGTCAGACATTATCAGGATAGTTCTTATTACAGGCACTGGTCACTACGAGAAGCCAACCTCGATAGGTGATCTTCGAATAGTTATAATACAGTACATATAACCATAACTATCCATATTATTACAAAGATACAGATAGTTTTAGGGTTGATAATAGTTAACAGATTGGTGATCTCAAAAACTATTGCACCGATGTTGACTCAACTTTCATGCTGGATAATCGGTAAGTATGACTCAATCTCAGGATTCTATTGAGGAAACCCTAGAAGAAACTGCTGTCAGGATTGCCGGTAGCTGATATGAAACTGGCCTCGAATGATTGCAATAAAAGAGATGTAAAACAACAAGAATAATCATTAACCGTCCATGATGCAAGATGATAGTCTATACACAAGATCCTTTCGTTATTTTATTTGCATTGTTATTCTTCGGTAGTCAGTGTAAATTACTGAAAATCTTCTACTTCAGGATAAGGGGGTTGTGTAGGTAATTTTTGGAGAGGAATATCTTGGGGATCACCAAACTTGGGGAATGAACTTTTAAAATGAACGCGTTCACGTGAACGAGTTCGAATTATGACGAACTTATGAACGAACGCGTTCTTTTTGGTAAGGATGAACTTTTACTTGAAAACGTTCATTATTTTCGCGAACTTTTGAACGGTTGAAAAGTTCACATATTTCTATTGCGCAGTACACATTACCGCCGAAACTCGGAATTCGGCAGTACAAAAATACACAATACCAAAACGCGAATATTAGATTTTTTTTACAAAATTTGTGATTGGTTCATAGAAGACCGGGGAAATTATGAGCACCAATGAGATTGAGAGCGAACGTTCCATGCATACTTTGATCTATAACAGATGTGGTGTCGATGAATGTTTGACTTACTTACACTTCTTGCATCTTTGGAACTCTACCCATGATAGAGCATGGGGGACAATGCCGAAAGAATAGAATGTGTATGTTAATCAAACACTAGCTGGCAACTGGCAAGTGGCAAGCCACCTACGTATGGTCATCAAAGATGGCCTGCTTTGTATTTTTTGCATCAACGCCTGTGGGACCATCCCAACAGCCGTCCTAGCTGAATTTCATATTTTACGAAATATAATATATAAAAAAAAACGAAAATGAACTTTTAATAAGCAAGTTCATTTTTTGGAGTGAACTTGAACTTGAACTGCACAATTTTTAAAAGAGAATTTTAACTTTTATAAAGTTCATTTTTTTGAGGGTGAACTGAACTTTCTAAAAGTTCATTTTCAAAATGAACTTCCCCAAGTATGGGGATCACCCAACTAAATCGTAGAATTCGCTTTATGATTCAGTGAAACTTATGATAACTTTCAGTTCAGTAGAGGGTGGGAATTGGAACGGAGTCTCTTGTCTTACCACCGAGCTCCTTCTGTCGTTCCATCGCATAGGCATTAACATTTGGAGTTCAATATAAATCAAATAAATACTTATTTCAAAAGCATTCCGTTGAACTTAATTTTAAACGTATAATCGAAGTTTTTAAAGATGCTTTTCAAACTTTCCCGCATTTATATTATTCTAGCTCAAGCAGGCAGTGGGTCGTATCCACCGGCGACTGTAGTGAATGACGTCATTCGACTTCGAGAAAGAAAAGAAAGATGGTGTTCGGATGCACGTCAAAGTTTTACAAACAGTAGCATTTTCTTCATACAACAGCCGACGTGGTGTTTTTAGAAATCTTTTTGTGTTTGCAGTGAAAACACCTCATTCATCATGCCGCGTATTATGATTAAGGGAGGTGTTTGGAGGAACACAGAGGTAAGAATCGAAAACAACCTTCGTCAATGTGAGGTTAGGGTAGGCCTAGCCTAGCCTAGGCCTATGCGATAGCTTTATGATTGTGCTAAGGCCTGTTATTTATTTCCAAACCATAAGATTTTTACTCTGAGGGAAAATGTAAGGCAGGTTGAGCTTACACATTTCTCCTCAGTCCAACATGGACCAATGTTTTGGAGCCACGGTCCGTGTAGTCTAGGCCTAGGCCTAGGCGTTGGGCGTAGGTTATGATCTCCCCTCCACCCCCTTAGCTTAGCCCCTTGATTTTTTAGGCCTACTTTTTCATTATTCCTTCGAGCTAGGTATTTTCTTAGACCTGAGCACTGTTTACACATCTATATAACCAAATTTCACCTTTTACACAGGATGAAATCTTGAAAGCGGCTGTGATGAAATATGGCAAAAACCAGTGGTCACGTATTGCCTCGCTTCTCCACCGCAAATCAGCTAAACAGTGCAAAGCCCGTTGGTACGAGTGGCTCGACCCCAGCATCAAAAAGACGGAATGGAGTCGCGAGGAAGACGAGAAGCTTCTTCATCTCGCGAAGCTCATGCCGACTCAGTGGCGAACTATCGCGCCCATCATTGGTCGCACCGCCGCGCAGTGTTTGGAGCGATACGAGTACCTGCTGTAAGTGTCGCAAGTATTGAAGGACTTTGTGCCACGTTCACATGAAGTCATACCGGTAGTCATAAGGAGCACACGTACAAGCATTACACTCTTAGGTTTAAGTCATAGTGAATATATTCAACTTACCTACAACTAAGCTGGCAACAACTAGTCAATCAGACATTGAAACATCACATATGGAAAAAGGTAGAATAATAGGCCTACAAATATTCTAAGGGCCTGTCTTACAATCTCCTAATAAGAAAGTTATTTGTAGCAATTAAGCTATTGGGAGGATTTCGAGGGTTTTGATTGGTGGTTACCATAGAAAAAACAAGCTATTCGGCGAATAAATAGTTATTGGGACATTAAGACTGGACCTAAAGTTTAAAAGTTACTAGACAACGCTAAATTTCGAGTTTTCAAATTCTACGATTGCGTGTTTTTAAATGGTTGTCTGTTTGTTTAGGGATCAAGCCCAGAAGAAGGAGGAGGGTGAGGATGGGGCTGACGATCCCCGGAAACTGAAGCCCGGAGAGATCGACCCGAATCCGGAGACGAAACCCGCCCGTCCGGATCCCAAAGACATGGACGAAGACGAGCTGGAGATGTTGTCCGAGGCGAGAGCCAGGCTGGCCAACACGCAGGTAGGCGCGGCTTCCCTACCGACCCGTATCTAGTATACTGCGGTCTCTGCGTTCCAGGTTCGAACCCTGGCTTGGCATGGATGTCATGTGGCATTTCTTCATCTTCATAGTTACCCACACATCGTCTCGATTAGCACCGTTGCAAAGATATGAAACGTTAAATCACACAGTCTCTGCGTTCCAGGTTCGAACCCTGGCTTGGGCATGGATGTCATGTGGCGTTTTTTCACCTTCATAGTCACCCACACATTGTCTCGATTAGCATCGTTGCAAAAATATGAAATGTTAAACCGCAAAATTAATGTTTTTTTTTCCTACAGGGCAAGAAGGCGAAGCGCAAGGCCCGCGAGAAGCAGCTGGAGGAGGCGCGACGCCTCGCAGCGCTTCAGAAGCGTCGCGAGCTCCGCGCGGCCGGCATCAAGCTGGCGCCGCGCAACAAGAAGCGGCGCGGCGTCGACTACAACCGCGAGATTCCGTTCGAGAAGCGTCCGGCGGTCGGCTTTCACGACACGTCGGGGGAGTTTGTCGACCCGTCGGCGCCCGACTTCCAGCGGCTGCGTCAGCAACACCTCGACGGCGAGCTGAGGACCGAGAAGGAGGAGGTACGACGCGTGCGCTCGCTGACACATGACTTACTAGGCCTATAGATTCAATTCAATTTCAATTCAATTCAAAAGCATTTTATTCTCAGTTTGTAAACTACATTATTGGAAAAACAGTATATGTTTACATGTTGTGTTGTACAAATTTTGAAAAATTTCTAGGCTACCTAATTTGCATTGCATTGTTTTATTAGTTATTGTAGGCTATTGATTACATATTGAAAAAACACAATATTGAATATAAACATACGCCTATGGCAGTAAGCATGTTACTACTATCCATATGTTTCACTTCATATAGTTCTTACAACCATTACCTAGAACCTTCATCCCAGCTTATGATGCATTAGGATCCCTCATTTTGTTGCACAACCGTTTCAACATAACCGTGTCTCTTGAAATGTTGTAACCTAGGACTGTATCACATTTTAAGCAACATTATTTTGATAAATTTCACATTTCAAATAGCTATTTAAATTAATGTTACATGGGTTATTTCAAGTGGTACCTAGTTGATAACATTTTAAAATATTTAGGCCTAAATGTTTAAAAAAAATGTTTTTAATGTTTTTTCTTAATGTTTCAGCGCGAACGTCGCAAGGACAAGTCGAAGCTGAAGCAGCGCAAGGAGAACGACATACCGGTCGCGATGCTTCAGAACCAGGAGCCGGCCCGTAAGCGCAGCAAGCTCGTACTGCCCGAGCCTCAGATCTCGGACCAGGAGCTACAGCAGGTGGTCAAGTTGGGGCGGGCCAGCGAACAGGCCAGGGAGGTGAGTTGCTCGTTGGCGGTGAGTCATACGTTCGCTCGTTCGTTGGCTTCGGGCCAGCGCTTAATTCTTCGTAGAGATTTTTTTAAACGGTAGGCTAATTATGATTCGAGCAGTTCTTGGAAAACGAATCATTATTGCTCCTGCCAGCAACACAGCCATCTTTATTGCTCCAAGACAGAACATGAAAGTATTTTGAAAACTGGTTAGTATAGCTATTAGATGTATTCATTACAAATATTTATTAACTACAATAGCTAGATATCCATATCTTTTTAGAATTAATTTGGACTCTCAATGCAGTGTTAATTATCTTCATTCTAGTATTTTGTAGGCTACCATTGGCCTAGTTTTATCTTTTCATCAAAACCTGGAATATGAGTGTGTTTCCTACACTTCTAATGGAAAATTATTTGGAATCAATTTAGTTATACTAGTAGGCCTACTACTTAGGGTTAGAATGCAATTTTGGACTAAATCTCAATAGAAATAGGAACACTTTTTTGTGTGTAAAATTACCGTTCGGTAGTCGCCTTTCCCTAGCCTCGGAGAATGTCTCGACCCGCATCACCGAGTGTGACCCTTGACCCTCTGGTTCCAGGTTGCGACAGAGTCCGGCTCGCAGCCCTCGGATGCCCTCCTGGCCGACTACTCCATCACACCTTCGGGGTCCTTAAGGACTCCCAGGACCCCGGCAGTCGTCACCGACAGGATCCTGCAGGAGGCCCAGAACATGATGGCGCTCACCCACGTCGACACGCCACTCAAGGGTAACTCGCGGTTACCTCGAGTTTTATATTGCCAAACAATTAGAGATGGTGAAAACCAGCTATTTTTCTAAACGTTAAAACCCATAAATTAATAGCGTTTAAACATTAACCGGCCCCCACCTCAAAAAAAGTGTTTACATTTCTGATTTAGTAGTCCCAACACTTCATAAATGCTCCCTTGAGCTCCCTCACAGCTGCAAAGAAGAAAGACACTTGAAGAGTTGTTGATACTCGAGAGCTGTGATGGATGAAGATCATATCAACACCCCACCCCCCATGCCCATCCAACCAAAATATTTAGAATGTAAACAATACTAGTTTGTGGATCAAAGAGATGTCAAAATCACAATTTTGTACTAATAATCCTCTTTATTTATTTAAAAAAACTTGACTAACAGTTGCTAACCCTCTATTAAAGTTATTAACCTCTAACCCACCACTACAAACCTTCCCATCCCCAAAGCAAACTGACGTTTCTCGTTCCAGGCGGACTCAACACTCCGCTGACGAGCTCCGACTTTGGCGGCATCACTCCGCAGCGCGACGCCGTATCAACGCCCAACACTGTGTTGGCGACGCCGTTCAGGAGTCAGCGCAGCGACGGCTTCGGTACGCCGCGCTCCGAGGCCGCGCTCGCGCTGCACGGACAGGGTACGTGGTGTTGCGATGGCCGACGCTGTCAGCTTTTACAATCGACTTATATTAAAAAAATCTTTTTTAATTTAAAAAAAAAGCGTTTTGTAGCAAATGTGTGTTTAAAACGACGCCAGACGAAATTTCATTTCTCTACGTTTTGTTTCATCGAAAACTACAGTTTGAAATGGGTAAAATTCATTTCTAGGCTACTTTTCTCTTATTCTTCATATAAATTGCTCGAAAGGTTGCTATTTTTAGTGGAAATTAACATCCATTGTACATTTTAGTTCTACAAATTAGCAAAAACAGCAAATTTTCATCAACTCAAACATAAATAATTATTTATTTATCTATTTGATCTTTACTGACAAGTGACAATGGGGCAAGCCCCTCAAGTGCGATATAATAGACTGACAAAAAATGAACATGATTAAATGCGTACATAAAACTTGCCTTGATTTACCACAATAAGCACGGCAATAGGTTAAACCCAATTCCTACATGTTTAGTGTTTATAGTTGAAACTTAAGTGCGTGTACCTCTACCGATGACTAACGAGCGTTCTGTGTGTTCCGTGCAGCCTCGTCACGCCTGGCCAACCCGACGCCCGTGCGCGACAAGCTCAACATCAACCCGGACGAGGGGATGGAGGCGGGCGGAACGCCCCAGGCGTTCACCGCGCACCAGCGCCAGCTGAAGGAACGCCTGCGCCAGGACTTTGGCTCGCTGCCGCAGCCGCGCAACGACTACGAGATAGTGGTGCCCGAGGAGGAGGAGGAAGACGAGATGGGCTCGGCTGCCGGTGAGCGATGAGACTTTCTAGAGAAAGAATCGTGATTTTATATTTTAAATATTACATTTTATATATAGTGTATACTTAGAGAGACCAAAAGGCTGGGTTAATTGGAACTCAGAACAAAATAAAACATGTTCTAGTGAGGGGAAAGGTACAGAAGGACGACATCTTACCGGAGAAAGTAGATAAGCCGCTTAGAGAAACATATAGATGAGAAGACAAATAAACTGAGACGCTTCGGCCAACTAGTGGTCTTGATCACTCAGCGTGAGTAAAAGAACTAAACTAAACTTTAGACTAGGGTGAATTTACGTGATGCAATTATGGATGAATTACGCCTGCATCATGTAAATTCACCCTAGTCTTAAGTTTAGTTTAGTTCTTCTACTCACGCTGAGTGATCAAGACCACTAGTTGGCCGAAACGTCTCGGTTTATTTGTCTTCTCATCTATATGTTTCTCTAAGCGGCCTATCTACTTTCTCAGGTAAGCTGTCGTCCTTCTGTACCTTTTCCCTCACTAGAACATGTTTTATCTTGTTCTGAGTTACATTTTATAAATATATTTATTTTTTTATTATTATTTTTTTTTTTATATTTTTAAATTTAAAAATAAAATCATCCACACTCTGTTTTTTCTAACA
Organism: Isoperla grammatica; assembly: GCA_945910005.1. Taxonomy (NCBI): domain Eukaryota; kingdom Metazoa; phylum Arthropoda; class Insecta; order Plecoptera; family Perlodidae; genus Isoperla; species Isoperla grammatica. The sequence goes on from OX246750.1 coordinate 4,899,181, forward strand.
ATGACGCACGACTGTCGCGCAGGCGCGGGCGGAGACGAGGACCAATCGGACGTGGACGCCCGCCGTGCCGCCGATCTGAGGGCACGACGCGAGCGCGAGCTGCTCAGCCGGTCGCAGGTGGTCAGGCGCGACCTCCCGCGACCCCTGGAGGTCAACGCCGACGTGCTGCGACCCCCGGACACGGACCCACCCCTCACGGAGCTGCAGAAGGTACGTCGCCACTCTCCTCCTAACCCACTGTTTCGACTTGGTAGCCTACTGACAATACTAGGTACCGTATCATTTTTTTGAAGGCTGGTCCACACAGATTTTGAAGACATAATGCATAAGGTCTTAAGAGGTTGTTTTAAAAACAACATTGAAAACAACGTCTTAAAACTAAAACTTGGTGTGAACGCCAGTACGTGTTTCCTATGATCCAACTTTACGACTACGCGTTAAACCTTAAATCGTATGTCTTAAAAATCTGTGTGGACCAGCCTTTACCATCATCATCATTATCCATAGCCGTTTCCTGCTTCTGGCAGGGTCAGCTTGGGTTTCACAACCAAACTTTTCCACCTCTTCCTAACTTCCCACAATCGTACTTCCTCTACTTGCTCCCAGTTCTCTCCTCTCTTTTGTAGGTCTTCCGCAATCTTTTCCTTCCATCTCTTCCTTGGTCTTCGGGCTGTCTTCTTCTTCCTTCGATCTTTTTTTCATATAGTATTCTCCTGGGCATCCTCTCTTCCGTCATCTGTTTCATGTGTCCAAACTCCAAACCATCTCAGTCCTTGTCCTTCCCATTCTTTTATTTATTTTTATTTATTTATTTATAAATTTTTTGTTATTTATTTATTATTTTTTTTTATTTATTTTTTTTATTTATTTATTTATTTATTTATTTATTTATTTATTTATTTATTTATTTATTCATTCCGTTTTTGTACCATAGGCCTATTATTATTTAAATTTTGTATGATGTCTTATGTACGCTAGGCGGAGGAGCTGATAAAGCAGGAGATGGTGACGATGCTGCACTACGACGCAGCCGTCTCTACGGACGGTACGAAGCGGGCGGCAGCGCAGGCCAAACACCTAGCTTACCTCGAGCAGCGGCCGTACCTGGCGTACAGCGCGTCGCAGATAGACGCTGCCAGGGAGGTGCTCGCCAAGGAGATGGAGGTGGTCAAGCAGGGCATGGGACACGGAGACCTGTCGCTAGAGTCCTACACGCAGGTGTGGGAGGAGTGTCTGGCGCAGGTCAGTCGGCGTTTTTGTTGTTTTTTTGTTTTTTTTTTTTGATAAAAATTCGTGTAGGTGTGAATTTGTTGGAAAATTTAGAATGACGTCGTGTGAACTAGTTGTCGACTAGGTCGTTAAACGCCAAATTTGATGATTTGATTTCTTAATTGAATCTCTCAATTCATTTTTAATTGTTCTGGTTCCTTTTTCTATAGCTAGTTTTGTTTTGTTGCTGTTGTTCTTGCTTGCTATTTTGTGATTTTTCATTATTGCATATTTTGTATATAGTTCTATTTTTGGTCCTCCTTTTTAAAACAGTTTTATAATTGAATAGAATAGGCTTCAAGGCTAGCCTACAATAAATAAAAATTAATTAATACAAGAACTTTTTTATTTCAATCTAATTTTAGTATTAATTTTAGTGGGATTTAAATCAACAATATACGTGTAACAGTAGCCTAGATAGAAGAAACAAAAGAGAATTGACTCGCAAGCGACTAACGCCCGGTTGCGCAGGTCCTGTTCCTTCCGACGCAGAACCGCTACACGCGTGCCAACCTCGCGAGCAAGAAGGACCGCCTCGAGTCTCAAGAGAAGCGTCTGGAGACGAACCGAGGTCACATGACGCGCGAGGCCAAGCGGGCCGCCAAGATGGAGAAGCGGCTCAAGATACTGACGGGTGGCTATCAGTCCCGCGCCCAGGTACGTTCACTCTCACTCTCTCTCTCTGTGTATGGCTTTTTAAACGCAAATTAACTCGCGAAATGGCGCCTTTAAGTGTGCGTTTTTAATATTATTTTCGTGGAAAAATGCGGAATTCAGTTTAAAAATTTAGGCCTAAAGTTAAAAATTAAAATATTAATAATAAAATAAACCTTAAGTATTACATTAGTTCATAACTCCCATCCCCCCATTTTTTTTAAAAAGTAGGCCTATGACGTTTTGACATTTTGTGTGAAATCGCGAAAAATAAAAAGTTTGGGTTTTTTAAAATGAAATTTAGTGTTATATATCACCATCTCTCATTTACCTCTGTCGATACGTTTCCCAAACTTGACAAAACGTCACGTGTTTCTCATCCCTGCCGTCGTCGTCTTCACCAGGCCCTGGTGAAGCAGCTCCACGACCTCTGCGAGCAGACCGAGCAGAGTCACCTGGAGCTGTCGACCTTCCGGTTCCTTCAGAGGCAGGAGATGGCGGCCATACCGCGGCGGATGATGTCCCTGACGGAGGACGTCACCAGGCAGACCGAGCGGGAGAACGCACTGCAGAAGCGCTACGCAGAATTGCAGCAGGCCATCGTCGCGCTTCAGTAGTAGGTCGCGCTTCAGCAGTAGGTCACGCGATCTCGGGCGGAAATAACTTCGGGTGAAACGCTGCTATTGCGTTCGTGTTTGATAGGGCCTCGACACTCGGGGAAATTCTCGATATATTGACGACGTTTAGTTTGATTTTCTAATTTTTTTATTGAAAATGAGTATGAAATTTCTTTTCTTTTTTTAATCTTTTTGATCACACATTCCTTACTTAAAAAATTTATACTTTTTAAATAAAAAGGATTTGTGCAATTAGGCCAATTAATGTTTGATGATGTGATATGTATGACATGCCATAACCTAATTCTTTATAAATCTCTCAGCTAGATACACTTTTCTCAATGACGCAAATTGAAGTTGACCGTTGAACCTGTTCTTGCAGTTTCTGTTCACTTGTACCTACATTACAAAAATTGACACATGATTTTCACTTAGGCCTATATGTTGGTAATATCTGGCCTCTTAAAAAATGTTTGTAAGTGAGGTTCCACTGTGAATTGACGTAATTACAGATTGCGGAAACAACGCACTATTGAATGTGCATCATAGAATTGTCTAGGGGTTAGACTTTGTGTCTGAAAAGACTGTCTTTATGTTGATTAATAAACGAAAGCATCCCCTTCTAAATGCTTTGCATTGCATTACTCAATAAAGCTTTAAATAAACTTCGTTTCTATCCTCCCACATTCATTCAAGGAAAATGTATTGAAGGGTAACGGCCAGTAATTTAATTGTGGAGTGAATAAGAGCTTTTCTTGAAATTTTTTTAAGTGTAGGTGCCAAAATCTACTTGAGCCAATGCCATAACAAAAAGTTTTTCTTGCTCGTTAAGTTTACACTCCACAAGCAGATTATTTTCATAGTTAAAGAGTGTAATACTAATTTATAGTTAATACCTACTTAATAGATATTGATTTTATTAAAAATGGAACTTGTGCCGGTAAATTCTCCAGTTCTGGTATCGATCATTTCTTTAAAAACCATAGTAACTTTAAAGTACAAACTAGAGACATTATTCATATTCATTCACTCATTTTTAAGACAATTTAAGTATGTATGTATGTATGTATGTGATTAGTACCCGGCCTTCATAATTCCTATGTTCGACACCGCTTGTAAAATAGTACCGTACTTTGGTTGGACGTAGTAAGCTGCTAGAAAATCTCTATCATGTTAAGCAACATAAATTTATAATTTTAAATTTAGGAAACATGTGTTCTGTGTTAATTTTTTATGAAGAAAAAAACCATATTTTGTGTAGAAAAGAGTATGCTTGCATAGCCCACGGCATTTGTAGATTGCCATTCAGAGTGTTGTTGTTATCAATTTTGAAAATAATGATTGTACGATTTTCATTACTGGCTTATTTGATTGACTACCCCCCATTGTTGGTGAATTGTTAACCCATAGTGAGCTTGGTTGCTCGTATGTGCTGAATAGTGTTGAGTGGATATGGGAATGACATGTGAGCAATGTATAGAATGGAAGTAGTGACATTTAAAAATAATTACATTAACATTTATGATTAATTGTGGTATCTGCAAAATAACATCACAAGTAAATAAAAGCAGGTAAACCTGCTAAATAAAATGTATGCTTTATTATTGCAGTCTACTTTACTGCAGCCAATATTTTAGTCTACTTCTTCAAATAATTGACAATGCCCAGCCACCTCACATGTGAATTTTGACTATGTTCTAAAATTAATAGACAATAAACAAACTTTATTAACTTATGATCACAGTGAAATCTGTTTGCTATTTGAGTTCCTTGTTCATAACCTATTTCTGTTTACTTTTATATTTTTTTCAATTAGGTATAGGCCTATATAGTTTTTTAAAGCAAGTCCGTTATTGTGTAAATTACATTTTGTTGAATGTATTATAATTTCAATATAATCAATTCGTTCAAAGATTAAAGCTAAAATGTGAAGACGGGTACCTACAACAATTTTGCTCTTTGTGCTTGTGCATGCAAACTATTTTATTTTGTGGCACACGATCCGATCTTTTGGACGTTGTTGCCATTGATTACCCAATTGGAGAAAATGATGTGTATGATAATTAATATGTACTGTAAATTTATCAAGCATTAAAATAAAACTTGTTTTGATTTGAATTGAAAAAAGCAAACTCAATGAAAAATACCTTAATGTTCCATTTTGTAGCTCATAAAATAATGTGTGTTGTGTGGGAAAAAGAGGGGGAAAAATTGACAGTGCTGCCAAAGTTTTCTTTTGACCCAAAAAAGGTAAAAACAGGTGCTTGCCTATTTTGACTCTAAAATTAAATAAAAAATAAAAAAACACTTCCTGATAGTCCTTTAGCTTCATCTATCACCACTAATGTAATGACCTGTACAATATCATCTAGAATGAATACAACTGTACGTGACGAAATAAATAAATACTTGAGAAAATGAAAATCCACAGGTGGTTATTAGTCCCGTTGGTATTGATATTTTCAAATTTGCCGCCTTTTCATGAAAGGTAGGTGATTTTCACCTTCGAAAGCAATTCTTTTGCTTGCAATTATATTTTCATTTATTTTAGGGTAATATAATCCACGCAGACAGCATTGCTTTTTTAAACTGATATGAGCAGAAACAGTCTGAGAATAATTTTTGTCAACATCCTGTTGTTTTTCCGGAAAGTTTTGTTGGTACGTTGGCGTACTTGGTACAAACGTAAACAAGCCAACAAGGCAAACATAACCTATAACTCCCGACGTCGTACTTGGTACAACGTAAACACGACTAGGGTAGCCAACAAAGCAAACAGCCAGCCTTTACTGGCAGTCAATCAAAATTAGTGCTCACGAAATCAAAGAAAATTTGTATTAGATAGTACATTAAATAAGTGAAGTTATTTGCGTAACATCAGTTTAGTTGATACAAAGAGGGAGACCGGTAGGCTAAGCCTCCTGGCTTAGGCCTATAAGTTACAAGGTCTTGCTTGACCTTTGTCCCGGTCAGAATTTTTTTTATATATAGTTACGGACTTTGCCCCACTATCCGCTTTGCTTAACAGATCATTACACCACTTAGTATCTGCTGAGTCGAAGCTTCATAGGCCCCCAGGCCTACTTGTTGCTATCGGCGTAGCCCTAGGCCGTTTTTTGTCAGCAAGATGGGCTATTTGCCTCCATGGTTTGTGGCTGTTATACTTGTTATATGCTTGTCATTTGTGTCTGGGCGAGCGACGACTGAAGAACCTCAGCCTCTCCCAAAGCCTGTTTGTGGTTATGAGGTAAGTTTCAGTTTCAGTTTACCAACCCATTGGGTTTCAAATGAACCCCAATGACCTCATCATTTTATCAATCCAAAGCCTGATGGCTTGCACACTTACAACTTGACAGCAAGTAAACATCCCGACAGTGCTTGTTACTCTAGTTGGACAGAATAGGGATTGGATGAGTAAGCAGCTAGCTATAGGCAGGTACTAGGCCTAGGCCTAGCCTATCTTAGGGTTGAAACCTGATAGTGGAGTTAGCTATAAAATGAGGTGGCTGGTGCGTCCACGTCACGTGTGTGTTGCTCAGGAGCTACGAGGAAGAAACATGAAGACAAGAGAACACGGTATAGGTTAGGATTTTATTTTAAGAAAATAGAGATTGTAGATAGGGATGAGGGGAAGCTCTATACTTTTGCCTGTGAAGGGCAAGAGACACATGTAGGGAGCGAGAGACGTACCATTTGGACGTCAAGGGGAAAAGATGAGGACGGACGTGGGCTACTCGTTGACGGACTGTCGACTCTGTTTCAGGCCTGCCCCAAGACCGACCCCGAAGCTTTGAACGTCCATCTTGTGCCTCACAGTCACGACGACGTCGGCTGGCTAAAGACAGTAGACGAGTATTACTACGGAAGTAAGTCGGTAGCCACAGGCTAAGGCGATATTTACGTTAACTAATGATTGACATTTTTAATTCAATTCATTCAATTGTGGTTAATCTGTGATCAATTCCAAATAGAATGAAATAGTTGACTCGTTGGTCTGATGATGCCACGCCAACAATCATGAATGTCGTCAATAAGCCTACAAAGTTAAAATGTAGACTATATTTACTTTCTAGCTCATCAGTCTGTCCAGAATGCTGGAGTCCAGTACATTATCGACTCTGTGGTTAAAGAATTGGCTCATGATCCGAAAAAAAGGTATATTTCCTTCATGTTACCTTTGTTGATAGCTATGTCAATCAGCTGACCAATCTTTAGATTAGGGCCCTCTTTGTATCAGGACATTTGTGGATTGTCTTATCTTGTCAATTTTCTAGTCAATAGTTATTATGATTATTATTGTTATTATTATTAACTTTGTTAATTTAACAGAACCAATTTGCATGTATTTTAGTTTAAGATGAATCAAAATTACGTTGTTAAATACAGAATTTTGTTAAAAGAGTTCTTTAAAAGTGGGCCCGACTATGTCAATCACCTAACCAAACTTTAGATTAGGGCCCTATTTGTATCAGGATTCAGGACATTTGTGGATTGTCTTCTCTTTTCAATTGTCTTGTCAATAATAATTATTATTGTTATTGTATTGTCTGTCAGGTTCATCTACGTGGAGACTGCGTACCTGTGGAAGTGGTGGATGGAGCAACACGACACCACGAGACATCTCGTTCAAAAGCTCGTTAACAACGGACAGCTGGAGATCATCAGCGGCGGATGGGTCATGAACGATGAGGCCGTCACTCACTACCAGTCCACGATAGACCAGATGACGTGGGGCTTCAGGCAAGTACCACGTAAAAGATAAAAACAAAAATCGTGATATCTGTGTTCTTTTATCATTTTATTCTCAAAGCGAAATCCATTTTTTAAAGTAATATCATCATCGTCATTTCATATGCTTACAACTGGTCTATCCGACCATCATGCTGGATCTCGTCGACCAAAAGAAATTCGCCTCCCTGTCTTGAAACTTTATGCCCTCCGGCATAGCGTCATAATTATCAACATCAATAAATTAGACTTTATACAAGCAATAAAAACACATTATTAGAAATATCGTCTTGTATCTTAACTTACTGGCAGGTAGAGTTCCTTGTATAGCACTTTCTGCTTCGCTCCCTCACCTCTGATAAGTAGCTTTCTCACCATATTGCCGCCACTCAGGTTAAGTAGCTTCCTCACCTTATTGCCGCCATTTAGGTTAAGTAGCTTCCTCACCTTATTGCCGCCACTCAGGTTAAGTAGCTTCCTCACCTTATTGCCGCCAATCAGGTTAAGTAGCTTTCTCACCTTATTGCCGCCACTCAGGTTAAGTAGCTTCCTCACCATATTGCCGCCACTCAGGTTAAGTAGCTTTCTCACCTTATTGCCACCACTCAGGTTAAGTAGCTTCCTTACCTTATTGCCGCCACTCATTTAAGTAGCTTCCTCACCTTATTGCCACCACTCAGGTTAAGTAGCTTCCTCACCATATTGCCGCCACTCACGTTAAGTAGCTTTCTCACCTTATTGCCGCCACTCAGGTTAAGTAGCTTCCTCACCATATTGCCGCCACTCAGGTTAAGTAGCTTCCTCACCTTATTGCCGCCACTCAGGTTAAGTAGCTTCCTCACCATATTGCCGCCACTCAGGTTAAGTAGCTTCCTCACCATATTGCCGCCACTCAGGTTAAATAGCTTACTCACCATATTGTTGCCACTCAGGTTAAGTAGCTTCCTCACCTTATTGCCGCCACTCAGGTTAAATAGCTTCCTCACCATATTGCCGCCACTCAGGTTAAGTAGCTTCCTCACCATATTGCCTCTGGTTAAATACTAGCTTCCTCACCTTCTTGCCCCCACTCAGGTTTTATAGCTTCCTCACCATATTGCTGCCACTCAGGTTAAGTAGCTTCCGCCCATATTGCTGCCACTCAAGTTAAGTAGCTTCCTCACCTTATTGCCGCCACTCAGGTTAAGTAGCTTCCTCTCCATATTGTTGCACTCAGGTTAAATAGCTTCCTCACCATATCGCCGTCACTCAGGTTAAATAGCTTCCTCACCTTATTGCCGCCACTCAGGTTTAGTAGCTTCCTCACCATATTGCCGCCACGCAGGTTAAGTAGCTTCCTCACCATATTGCCGCCACTAAGGTTAAGTAGCTTCCTCACCATATTGCCGCCACTCAGGTTAGGTAGCTTCCTCACCATATTGCCGCCACTCAGGTTAAGAAAATACAAGCCGTTAGTAATTGTCTGTGATACAAGCAATTAAAACTCTATTAGAACTACTTTCTAGTATCTTAACTCATTGATAGGTAGAGTTCCTTGCATGTATAGCACATTTGGCTTCGCTCCCTCACCTCTGATATGAGGCTTCCTCACCATATTGCCGCCACTTGGGTTAAGACAATACAGGCACTAAGTAAAAGTCTGTGATAGAAGCAGGGGCGGACTTGGATAAAAAGGCCCTGGATGCTGGGTTTCGGGGGGGCCCGCACGAGGTGGCGTGGCGCAGCTGGGGTCTGGGGCAAAGCCCCAGCCACCGGATGTAAATACTTCAAAGGCGCAATTTTTTTTTTCGGGTTTCATTGAATTTTATGACCTAAAATACGATTTAAGGGCGCAATTAACAGAGGCCACCCTGCCAGTAGCAAAATAATTTCCATTAGGCATATATTCAATTAATTACATTGAATATTTACAATAAGTATTACAATTAATTCAATTATAATTTCAAAATAATACTTATAGAGTGGGGTTAAGATTTTTTTTAGCAATATGCAGAGAAGTATTTAGATCATAGGAATTTTCTGGTAGCAGCCCGGAGGCCCGGACTGCCAAAGGGCCCGGATTTGCCCAGAAGCCTGGGATGCGATCGCATCCCTGCATCTCTAGCCAGTCCGCGCCTGCCTACGGTGCACGGTTTAGCTGTAAAATGCAATTAAAAATTGATCCCAAGGCAGCCACTAGTGTTGTATGGGAGTGTAGTGAGGGTGTCTGTGTGATGCCAGAATAAGCCCTGTTTCCCTCTACGATGCACGGTTTAGCTGTAAAATGCAATTAAAAATGGATCCCAAGGCAGCTACTAGTGTCGTATAGTAGTCTAGTGAGGGTGTCTGTGTGATGCCAGAATAAGCCCCGTTTCCCTCTTCGATGCACTGTTTAGCTGTAAAATGCAATTAAAAATTGATCCCAAGGCAGCTACTATTGTTGTATGGTAGTCAAGTGAGGGTGCCTGTGTGATGCCAGAATAAGCCCTGTTACCCTCTACGATGCACGGTTTAGATGTAAAATGCAATTAAAAATGGATCCCAAGGCAGCCACTAGTGTTGTATGGGAGTCTAGTGAGGGTGCCTGTGTGATGCCAGAATAAGCCACGTTTCCCTCTACAATGCACGGTTTAGCTGTAAAATGCAATTAAAAATTGATACCAAGGCAGCTACTAGTGTTGAATGGGAGTACTGATAAGTACCTTCCTCACCATATTTCCGCCACTCAGGTTCGGACAATACAAGCCGTAAGTTCTTGTCTGTGATACAAGCAATTTAAACTCTATTAGAAATATTTTCCAGTATCCTAACTCAATAACCCTGAGAGATCCTTGCGTGTATAGCACTTTCTGCTTCGCTTCATCACTTCTGATAAGTAGTTTCCTCACCATATTGCCGCCACTCAGGTTAGGGCAATACACGCACTTAGTAATAATTGTCTGTGAATCTGTGATACAACCTTTATGTACACCAGTAACGATATCGTGATACAATGTCGGCAAATAGTGCCGATATTAATATTGCATATCATATTAGGCTATATGAAGTAATTATAAATTAAATTTTACAAGTTGTGTGACTTTCCGCACGCGCAGGAAAATCAACGACACGTTTGGCGCGTGTGGCCGTCCGCACATCGGCTGGCAGATTGACCCGTTCGGACATTCCCGCGAGCAGGCGTCCATGTTTGCTCAGATGGGTTTCGACGGTCTGTTCATTGGCCGCCTCGACTACCAGGACAAGGCGCTGAGGTTACAGTCAAGGACGTCGGAGATGGTCTGGAGGGGCAGTCCCGAGAACCTAGGTACTTACGCGATACCTGATGCATTTGGCCCAATGTATTTATTTTAGGGTTGTCGTTCGATGTGAAAATCGGCATCGATAATCGGCGGAGCGGAATCGATAATTATATCAAAATATTTCGATATTGTAGACCTCAATCGATTATCAAATCAAATGCCAAAATAATTAAATCAAACTGAAAACAATCCCAAAAACCAATAAAAAAGAGTATTTAAGGATAGGAATGTGTTAAAATCACGGACTATTAATCCACGCACTTTTTATTATAAGGTAGGCCTAATGCAATTGCTTGGTTGGTCATTGGGGTGCCACTTTTTTCACGTACTGGTTGTACGCGGGCGTGCCTTGCGAGGGTTGAGTAAGGTATAAACACATTTCGTAAGGGGGCGAGAGAGATAGCGCTATCCCAGCTGCACCCCCCCCCCCCCCCCCCCCCCAACAGCACAATAATGGCATCAACAATACAGACCGGCTCACAACTTTACGAGAGGAGACTACGACTCACGGCGTGTGCGTGACAAACTGGCTCACGTTTCACCGTCACTGCCGTGGAATGCGTTGCGCATGCGTGGATGAATAGTTGTTCGTAACCCCTAGAGAGCGCGCTCTCCCCGTCGGTAAAGTAGTATTTACTATTTTACCGACCTAGCGAGCGCGCATTCTATCGTCAGCTCCGCGCACCGCTACGAACCGCCCAATCACAATTTTTTAACAGAAGCGCGGCAGTTTTAAACATCGATGATAATATTCAAATCGATTATCAAATCATATCATATCATAATACTTGAATCGATTATCATATCATATGACTTGAATCGATTATCGATCGATATTTCGATTATCAACGGCAACCCTAATTTATTTATTTATTTTTATTGTCTATCATATTCAGTTATAAAACTGATTTACAAAGGAGGAAAATATATAAAACTATGTACATATAAATTATAACGAAAAATAATAACTCCCTTCCACGTTCTGAATTTAAAATTAGATTTAAGAAATGGGATCACAAATTTAAGCAAACAGTGAATACATACTTAGAGATTTGCTTTTTAAGCATTTAAAAACTATAATTAATCTAGCATTTACTTAAAATATTGTTACGTAGTATCACATGAATGAAATGTTTTAGTAGAAGTGAGAGAAAATACCTATTTCAGCATTAATTAGTAAAAATGAAATCGTCTGTGGAACACAACTTATCAAAACTTTGACAAATTAACTCTGGTGTCTAAACCCAATTTTCTCACATTTAGCAGTTATGTAGTTTAGGCTACCCAACTAAAAAGCACATCTCTAGCCAGGGTGTACAATGTTAAGTGTCTGTTTCTCTATAGGCAGCAGCAGTGATCTGTTTACCCACGTCCTCTTCAACAACTACGGTCCCCCGCCCGGCTTCTGTTTTGACGTACTGTGTTCAGATGAGCCTTTCGTTACCAGTAAACGTTCTCCAATTTACAATGTCCACAAAAAGGTGAGAATATATTATGTATTTTTAAATTCTCAATACCGGTGCGTAGTCTTATATAGGCCTTTAAGTGTTTTACACTTATTTATTCATACGGTTGACTTTCTTGTTAAGCTCGAGTCATTTTGAATACAGTAAACGTTGCTGAGAAAAATAATAACAGTGCCTGAAACGTGATAGTAGCCTATATGCATTTTCTAAAGAGTAAGAAACCAAAATTCTGATTTTGTTTGCAATTAAATTTCAACTTCATAACAACTTTTAAACTAAGTACTATCAAATTTCAGGTATTTTGTATCTAGTTCTTTTAGAGAGGAGAGATCTTTCTGCCTTTCAGTCCAAAAAACAACTGGTGGACCATTAACTAAAAAATTAGTGTTAAAATGTGTTGGGTCATGATTTGTTTTGAGAGAGATTAACTGATTAGTTTATTAAGATTCTTCCACTTGAACAACATAGGGCCTACTTGATTGTAAGTGAAAACTGGTATTTATTATTTAACATTGTGGAAAACTGTAAATTGTTGCGATGACTGCGTGAGGAGTTCAAGAAGCCTCCGGGTCGGGGAATTTACAGGACCCTGCTGTAAATTGTAACTCTCCCGTCATTGTCTCGAATAGAACATCGCTATCGGCATCAATAGAATAGAATATAATATAACTTTATTTTCTTCTTGTCATACAGCTTAAACATTTCATTTTTGTACATAGCATTTTACAAGTGGAAGAAAACCCACCTAGGATTCAAGTTTTGAGTCTTACATGTAAAATAATTACAAACACTCAATTTTGCGATACATTTTATGTAAGAATTGTGAGTTATTTTCATGTAAGAACTCCAAAATTGTATTAAATTTATTCATACATGCTAATTTTGTAAAGTTAATGTTAAATGAATTAGTTTTTAATGGTTAAAAAAAACGTCCGTAAATATGGCCCATGGCTTACACGGTACCCATTCGTAAATTTCTTCGTAGTCCCAATAAGTGTCCTTCTCGAAGTTGTTTCTTTGTTTGCATCTAGGGACGATCATTCATTAATCATTACACATAGGCTAGATGTACAGTCTATCTTTTCCCTTCTAATGTAGGTCGACGCGTTTATCAACTACGTATGGCACCAGGCCAAGTCGTATCCCACTAACAACGTGATCCTGACAATGGGGATGGACTTCCACTTTCAAGCCGCTCACAATTGGTTTAAGAATATGGATAAGCTGATACGGTAAGGGAGTCGTGGGCCTGTCGCGTGTTTGTGTGTTGACGAGGGCATCGTCTGGGAGCTTCGTAGTGCATGCTGCATGGGTAGCTGAGGTAATACTTCATCTCTTGTGTCTGCGTTGACTGGCGACGCGTAGTTTCGTCGACGAGTCGCGACGTGTTATCCTAATGGAAGAATCGTTGAACGAAATAAATTATTCGGTCTCTCGAAACAAATGCTCGGCCCAAAAATGTATAGCTCCATTATTTGTTAATTCCATCTAATATATTTTAAACCGTCTCAACTATAATCGTGTTTAAATCACCAACCTCCCCCCTCCCTGCAATAAATCTTACATTGTGTCTTCCGCTGAAAGTCAGTTCTGGTAACTGAGTAGGTAGGCAAACAAATGTATTTTACTTGTACAATACATCGATAAATTTAATGTGCCCCACTGAAAATCAGTTCATTAACCGATTGTGTACAGACTACAGATAACTAAATTTTTTGTTTAGATGAAGAATAGGCCCTATGATAGATTTGTTTGTCTCGCTAGCATAGCGGCGAGGTACGTAACCCATATCAATAATCTCATATCAATGTATCACATAGATTGATGGATGCTAATAAATACATACATACATACATACATACATACATACATACATACATACATACATACATACATACATACATACATACATACATACATACATATCTCGGTCGAAATGATTGTATCGTTCACGTTCAACGTAGGTGGAATCATTCATGAACTATGTTTGGCGCCAAGCCAAGTCGTACGCGAGTAACAACGTCATCTTGACTATGGGCGAGGACTTCAAATATCAAGCCGCCAACAATTGGTTTAAGAATATGGATAAGCTGATACGGTAAGGGACCCCCCATGACATTTTGCAGCCATGAGAAACGGTGGCGGAGCTTCGAGCTAGCTTTACTAACGCATGCTGCATGTGTAGACTTGAATATATATGTAATGTACTAATATCTGTGCTTGAAACGGGTTCGAGTAGGGATAATTTTCTACCGCATGTTTTGTAACCCCAAATATAGCGGGCATAACTAATGAAACTAGTACACTGATAATAAAGCCAGAAATGTATTCATTTGTTGAATCAAGAACAGTAAAAGTGGGAAACCACCATAAAGTAGAATCTTTGTTAGGGTCTTTGATTGTAAATTGTAATGTCAAGTTTCCCTAGACATTCATTTATATGTAGTACATTAAATAGGTGGATGCTTCAATACCTCAAATCTTACCGTATGAAAATTGAAAATATTATAACCTAACATAATGTTTGGTAAAAGATATAACAAAGAAAAGAAATCCAAAGGGTTTGTTGGAGTAAATACGTGTTCTTTGCTTCCCGTGATTTACTTATGTCGCATACCGTGACATGATTGGTAAGTAGGTGACTAACAAAATGTACAGTATTGTTTGTGTTTGTAGGTAAATTGAAGCCAAGAAGAAGATTGTTCATCCTTGTGTGCTTTATTCGGTACCGGTACAACGTGTGTACACTGAGGTGTTGCTGTGCATGTTTACAATACATTTATATATACTGGTGCTTGAATCAGGTTCAAGCGGTGGCTAGATTCTTAAAGTATGTGGAAAACCAACGGAAGTCGTATTCGTCCAACCATGTGATGATTACTATGGGTGGCGACTTTCAATTCATGAAGGGAAGTGCGAATTTCAATCAAATGGACAAGTTAATCAGGTAATTTCTAGTGTCTTTTAGTGAAAAACAATGTAATGAAAAACAATGTAATGTGACAATGTAATAATGAAATTAATTATGTAATTGTTTTGGGCTGTGACTTATGTTGGGTACGTTAAGCAGGCGACAACTTCAAATTAATGGCCACGTTAATAAGGTTAATGCAACTGGTAGATTCCATCCACTTTATAAGAGAAGGGAAAGAAAATGGGGTCCGTATGCTACATTTCGAGATTTCCGTATCTTTTATCTTTGCAACTAGGGATGTCAAACGATTAAATTATTATAATCGATAATCGAATTCACTTTCACCTCCATAATCGATTTTAATCGTTTTGTTAAATGTCGGTATAGTAGCAAGTTTCTTCCAAACTTCGGTCTGGTTTCGGTTAGTTTGAATTGCCCGCGCAAGCCACGAGTTCGCAATTCGACTTCTTTTCGACTATCGATATATTTTACGTCACGGAGTATTTTTGTTATGTTCTGTCCAAGATTTCGACGATAATTTCTGTCCTAGCTAGGCCTGAAGAGCTATAGTTATTCACTTCCCGTTTTTTTTGAACCAATAAGTAATTAAGTATGCTGAATATGCGTCGTAATATTATTATTTTCATGTGCAGCGTAATTAAAATTTACGTGATGTGAACTAAAAATCGTAGCGACTTTTCTAACCTTACTTCTCTTGTTATTTGTGAACAAACATAACAACTCGTACTTTTATAGATCGTAGGCGTCGAATGCTGGGTCTAGGGTAGGCGACTAGACACAGCTATTCAAAATATGACTGGAATTCGGCTCAAATTATCGCAAAGTTATGCTGTTGCTGTTCTTAGGCCTAGGCCTAGGCCTACTGTAAATGAAACTGAGCAATAGCGATGCTAGCTCTAGCGCTCGCGCTCGAATAGGCGGCAGATCTTGAGAACTAAATTTAAAAAAGCGCGAAAATTTAAAATCGATTTTTTTTTTAAATAATCGATTAATCGTTTTCGATTCATAATCGATTAATCGAATCGATTTAATCGTAATCGTTGACATCCCTATTTGCAACCATTCTTTTTCTCCTCCAATTTTGGTTTTTGACCTAGAATTACAACATAATTGTTAGAATAAAAATGTAACATTTGTGCACTTATTGTATTTACTTTAAAAATTAAAAGCCCTGCCGCTTTATGTGCGTAGCCACTGTTGAATTGTGACCGCACGTTTCTATGCTTTATCATAACTTGCAAGGTAGTAGGGTCTACATATTGTAATACATATTTCGTAATTCTTCCTTAAATGTTTGAATAAATAAAGTGCTTGCTATATTGGGAGTTACTAACATGTAAATAATATTAGTAGGTAGGTAGTTGTAGATTTATTTTCTTTATTTATTCGTTTATTTATTTATTTATTTATTTATTTATTTATTTATTTATTTATTTATTTATTTATTTATTTATTTATTTATTTATTTATTTATTTATTTATTTATTTATTTATTTATTTATTTATTTATTTATTTATTTGTGTATTTATTTATTTATTTATCTGTTTATTCTTTATTTATTTATTTATTTATCTATCTATTTATTTATTTATTCATTTATTTATTTATTTATTTATTGTTTTATTTAGGCCTATTTATCTATTTTGTTATTTATTTATTTATTTATTTATTTATTTATTTACTTATGTATTTATTTATTTATTTACTCATTTATTTTTATCTTCTTATTTTTTCATGTGCAGGTATGTGAACGAGGAGCAAAAGAACGGCAGCAAGGTAAACGTGTTCTACTCGTCCCCCTCGTGTTACCTCAAGGCCGTCCACGACTCAAACAACTCGTACTCGACCAAGCAAGACGACTTCTTCCCATACGCTGACGGGCCTCACTCGTTCTGGACCGGCTACTACACCTCCAAGCCCACCGTCAAGTACTTCGAGCGCCTCGGAAACAACTTCCTGCAGGTCAGACTCCATTTACTATTTACCCGATTGGTCCAGCTAAATAAACATTTTTTATTTTCCGAATTCGATCGTTTCCTCTTTAATAACCTACAATAGTTAATTCTTTTTTAAATATTATTTTTTATCATATCTATCTCTATGTTCGAGCTTGGGGGGAAGGATAGGAAGGAACCAACAGCTTACCTTGTAGTAGTTGCGGCCTTCGGAGTCGATTGTGTTTCTATCGACTCTGAAGGCCGCAGCTTTACAAGGTAAGCTGTTGGTTCCTTCCTATCCTTCCCCCCCAAGCTCAAACCTAGCCGTTAGGCAAACTTACACATTCACACTATCTCTATGTTCAGTAGGCCTACCCTTGTAAATCTGTTTTCTATTTTGTAGGTCTATAAGCTGATTTCATTATTCTTGGATCTTCTTGGTATAATTGTTAGGTTTTAAATTAAAATTTGTTTCGACATATTTTCAAGAGGAGTGTGAAGATGAAGTTCCGAGCTTGGCAACCTGCCAAAGCACCGGCTTGGCTCTAATTCCGTGACGCCCTAGACTGTTGGTGGAAACATCCCTTTACCCAACTAAATTATCGTGGAATAAAGTGTAGATATATAGGCTATACATATATTTTCATCTGCTCCCTGTGTTCAACAATCAAGTCGGGTAGGAGATAGGAAATAAATCCCATCGTATTCTGGCACCTAGGTACATTGAAGCCGGCTGGCCATGCCTGACGCTTCCCTCATGTTAACTTCCTCTGACTCCTCCTCTTCACTTTCTTCTTCCTCTGCTCTTTCTACAAATTCTGTCCATACTTTTCTATCTTCCCACCATCGTTCCTGATTTACCTCTTCCCAAGTTGCGTTTCTTCTTTCCACGTCCATTGCTATCACTTCTTCCCACCTCAGTCTTGGTCTTCCCCTCTTTCTTTTCTTTTGTATTTATTTATTTTTTTATTTATTTATTTATTTATTTATTTATTATTTATTTATTTATTTATTTATTTATTTATTTATTCATTTATTCATTTATTTATTTATTTATTTATTTATTTATTTATTTATTTATTTATTTATTTATTTATTTATTTATTTACTTATTTATTCATTTATTCATTTATTTATTTATTTATTTATTCGTTTATTTATTTATTTATTTATTTATTTATTTATTTATTTATTTATTTATTTATTTATTTATTTATGTAATATTGTCCAGGTGTGCAAGCAGCTGTACGCGTCAACGGACCTCGGACCGGAGGACCGGGTGGATCTGAACCGCATGCGCGAGGCAATGGGCGTACTGCAGCATCACGACGCTGTGACGGGAACAGAGAAGGAACACGTCGTCAAGGACTACGCCCGACTGCTGACGGAGGGATTCACAGAGTGCGGCATAACCACCGCGATCGCGATCAAGTGAGTCAGGACGTCGTGAACCTTTCGTTACTTGTGAGATGACTGACACTCAATATAGGCCTAACAATAACTACTTAAGTTTATTAGTATTGAGAGTGAAAGAATTATGGGAACCAACAGCTCACCTTAAAGAAGATCGGCAGCCGTGTTGAGATGGAGATTACATGTATTTACAATAATTTACAGTTACATTAAAGTTGGAATTCATAGTCGGCCCCTACACCTAGGGGCACCCATTGTTGCTATGGATTTGTTTTGTTTATGGGAAATAACATGGAAACAACTGTTACCTTGGTAACAATGGGCGCCCCTAGGCAGGAGCGGATTTAAGAAAAAGGGCCCGGTCAGCATTTTACCAAAGGGGCCCGTCCGTTTGGCATTTTTTTTTTTAACAAACTAATATATGTATGTATATAGCATCAAACTAATTCATTACTCACCAAAGCTCTTAACATGACACCCCCTTCTCGAGTTTTTCCTGGCAAAAGCTCCAACAGTTGAGATAAGTCCGACCTCGCGACAGTTTTTCCTATTCATGTCCGCAAGATCAATTACCCGTGTTTGTTTCATAGGATTCATAGTTCGTTGGTAGAATTTATTTTGAAATAATAAAAGGATGAAACACTACGATTGCCGTCGTCTTTAGATATATTAAATTTGGCATGTCACTTCCAATGGGTTGAGAAGGCTTTTTAACTATAAGAATGTCAAGTTGATCATTTGAAATAACTGATCCACTGAACAGAGCTTTATCAGTCAAGAAAAATATGCACAAACATGTTAGATTGGTCTGCAATTTTTTAACTTTGGTGCAGGACACGTAGTTTTGAGACAACGCAAAATCTACACTATCCTTACACTAGGTCTTTGTGATTTCACTTGAAATTCTACATTCACTGTATCGTCATAATTAGGGGAAATGGGTTTTGCGCTGTTTTGAGAATCGCTGTTTAACACGGTACGAGTGTTACTACAAGGTTCGAGGTTTTCTGTTATAGGTGTGTAATGAGAAGCACTTGTTTGATTTTCGATTTGGGTTGAATTTCACTCGAATCTTCGACGTGTTTAATTTATGTTCAGCGCCAATTGACACACGCGAATTATTGCCAACACAAAAACTTAATTTTCTTTGTTTAGGGTCATTGCCGGCAATTACAAGAAGTGCGTGATCTTTATCTTTTCGCTTTTGCCGCCGCCCCATCTCATGCTTGTATTTGGTATGTTCACTCATCTTTAAAACGTATACCACGCTCACATTTTACTTTCGTTTAAATTAAATTTAAATACCACAGATGACACACGAACTTAGTTGCACTGGACTTTTTCACACGAGACACAGGAACCGACTGACTGAGGAGTGGAGAGGTTGGGTGTTTCAAAGCAAGTAGGAGCCTAATTGTAATTTTATAGACATAGACAGTTATTAGGTTGTAAATATCAACCCTGATATTTGCCAAATATTTCGAGGTTTTCCTAAAATTTATTTTAGCGAGATCGAATGTGACTCAAACAAAGTAAAGCGGCATGATTAAAGTTCCATTGGAAAACTGGGGTTGTTTCCGCCGCTGTGTACCGGAAAACACGCGGGCGGAGGCTTTATTGAGCCCTATAAACGGATTCATTCTTTTTGAAACATTCTTTTTGAAATATAATTTTATTGGTAGTATTTGCTATAATGGGTTTCGACAATGCCTATGGATCTCAGCTCGTGTGTTTTTGAGTGGTTCGCTAAGGGGCGGGGGGGCCTGGATTGGCCGGGGCCCGGTCAGCATCCGCTGACCGGGCTGACCGTTAAATCCGCTACTGCCCCTAGGTGTAGGGGCCGACTATGAATTCCAACCTAGTTAGTCTCTTTACACCGACGGGTGATCAAGGCTGTGTAAGCCGAAACGTTCCGTCTAAATGTAATTGTAAATTATTGTAAATACATGTAATCTCCATCTCAACACGGCTGCCGATACTCTTTAAGGTGAGCTGTTGGGTCCTATGATTCTTTCCCTCTCAATACTATCCCAGCCTTTAGGCACTATCTACCAAAGTACTTTAGTTTATTAATCAGTTAAGCAGCAAAAGCAATATTATTATGTATAATTTGTTTTCAATTGTCGTTTTGTAGCATATTGCAACATAGGCCTATCTATTTTTTGTCAACATTAAAAAACTTGAGAATAAATTTTTTCACATTTTTATTTTTAAATGATATATTATGAATTAAGATCGATGAAAATGCATTTGTCGTAAACGAAGTATATTAATACTATGTTAAAATTAAGTACAATAAATTAGGAACAAAAAAAGGTATTTTGAAAAATAGTAGTTTGTAGTGAATACTGAATATACACAAAACGTTATTTTCACACATCTTTCACAGCAAGCTGTTTGCAAACAAGACCGACGAGCAGCCCCCGCCCCCACCCCCACCCCCGAGCGCCGTCCCCCTAGAGTCTTGCCTCCTGCTCAACATCAGCCAGTGCGAGCTAACGGAGACAGCCAGGAGTTTCGTGGTGACCGTCTACAACCCACTCGCGCATCCGGTGTCGAAATACGTCAGACTTCCGGTCGCCAGCAACTCCATCTATGTCGTTCAGGACCCCACAGGTACGCTGTTAATAATTATGTACGTTTGTATTTTTTCTTTTTTGCGATCCACTCAGTTAAAGGTTATTAATTATGTGTTTCATTATTAATTTAATTTTTATTTAGTCGAGGCAGGAGTTATGCACTACGGTACTGCCAACTATTTAAATCATCATGAAACATTACAATATCTTCTTCTTCTTCTTCTTCTTCTTCTTCTTCTTCTTCTTCTTCTTCTTCTTCTTCTTGTCTTATGCCTAGGCCTACATTGACAGTTTTCTGTCATCATATGTCTTGACAACCAATAAAGATCAAGACAGAGCGCACCTCTTCAGATGCGCCGGCCTCAAGAAGGACATTGACTCCCTGCCCAACGAAATGAGCAGAACAGAGAAGGAGGCAGCCTTGTATTGGATAGCAAGAAAGAAGAATGGCTGAAGAGGCCAACTCTGCACCGGAAAAAAAAAATAAACAAAAAATAAAGATAAGACTCCTATTCCTTCCTGTCCAGCCCCCTTAGCATATTCCTTCATAGAGCTCATTTCAGCGCATCGAGCGTCAGAATAGACGTTGCCTGTCCTTTATTCCATTACCACTGAGTTTAGATATACTGCTTTCGACCAACCCTATCCTATGTCCAACCCTATTCCTATTGTATCAGACTAACCTTATTTCCTGCAGCTACGATATCAATCGGAAATAAACGACGATATTTCCGTAGGTGCGAAGCAGACGATTCAAATGCTCCCACTCCCGGACGCCGTCATAAACCTGCCTGGCAGAATGAGTATCGCGTTCACCGAGCTAGTCTTCCGAGCGAAAGACCTTCCTCCCCTCGGGTTCCGATCGTACTTCGTATCCGCCGCCAAGGCCTCCTCTTCCGAGGAAACAGTCACGAGCGAGGAGTTCTCGTATCCGGTACACAGGCGCTCGCTCGGGAATGAGGTGAGCAAGGGAAATACAACGAAAATAAGATTTTCTTACGGTTTTATTAGGGGTGTGGGAGAACCTGAAATTTGGAGTCGAGTAATTGGTCGAAGTGCTACTCGATTATAGTCTCAAAAATTTTGTTTTTAGATTTTAATGCCTCACTCCAGCATGCAACAAAGTGTAACCTGCACACCCCTACTTAAATATCACTAATCATCTTCTCGGTTAGCTTTTTTATTGAATTTCTTTTTCTATGTCCATACAATTTTTCATTGTATAAAAACACATATTTGTTACTAAAACTAAGACTAAGACTTTTTCAACAGTAATATTAATGTACTAATAAACTGTAACTAAAAGTGCATGGTAACAAGGGATGAACATCGATAAAATAAAAACTATCGATAATCGAAAAGATGACTGCATTATCGATTGATAATATCGAACGATAATAAATTTACAAAATTGAAGTAATCTTTTACAGTTTCAGTGATATGTCGCCTAATCGAGTACATAAGGATATGGCAACATTACTTGGACACATCTGACGTGACACTGCTGAGAGTATAATCACATTTTACAAGGCCCGAGGCCTAGTATTTTGGCAGTATCTTTGAGTATTTCAATACTAGAAAGGTCCGAGAAGAACGAAATAATGCTTTACGAACCTGCTTTTTTAGAAATCAGACCATTCGATAATATTTGTATTATCGATTATCGAAATTTTATTGCATATCGAATATCGAACGATAATATCGATTATCGTGTGCATCCCTAATGGTAACACATAATAATTATTAATTACTTATTAGAGATATACGTTTTTTTTACCGTTTTAGTTGCTAAATCAGTGAACATGGACTTTTAAAAAAGCTACAAATTGCTAATTTATAGCAGAATATAAGGAATTTCCATTCCTTTTTGAGATTTAGTTAAGAATTACATTCTAATCCTTTACGTAATGAGTAGTACGTAGTGACAAGTGAATAGATTTGCTGCTCTTAAGTTTTATATCCACTCCTTGCCCAATGATATTAGCAAGCCAGAAAAGGGAGCAATTTTATATTGGATAGCAAGACAAAGGAATGGCTGAAAAAACCCATCTTGGCATAAGGAAAAACAAAAAAATATATAAATATCTTCACATGTAGTTGGCCTTAGTGCAAGAAACCCCCTCAATATCCCCTAGAAAAATGCTAATTTTAGAATAATGCTAAATTTAGAGAAAATTAACGCTTAAAAAACGTATCCCTTATAACGACGCCATAACTAAGTTTCCACGTGCTCTCACTAAGTTTCCACGTGCTCTCTCTTTATTTAGAATGCATAAATGTCTAGTACCAGATTACCTGGCTAATGATATTCGGAAATGTGATGTGCCACACGTATACAATACCAGATCAAAAATAAAACATAAAACACACATCAATATAACTTCTACTAAATATGGTGATAACTCGATCTTCGGAAAAGGTATTAGAATTTATAACAGAATTCCACTGAAAATAAGAGACGACTCTTCTGTCCAAAGTTTTAGAAGACTATGCTGTGATGTTCTTCTTCTTCTCAATACACTAGTAACACTGTATTCATTCTGTAGAAGTTGGTACTCCACTGTATTCATTCTGTAGAGGTTGGTACTCCGAGGGGAGCCATCTTAGTTTTGTAGTTATGCTTCTGAAGAGAGTAATAAAGGAGAGTACAGAGAATGTTATCCTTTCTTTCGAACATTACATAATTGGCGACGAGGAATAAAATTTGCGTAATGGAGAAATCGAACATTAAATCTTTCGATGCACATCATACAGATGCATCTAGCGTTGCCGTACAATGGCATAAGTGGTTACGTTCACTGGAACTGTACTTCGAGGCGTCGGGTCTCGATAATGATAAGCGCCAAAAAGCCACGCTACTTCATCTCGGTGGGGAACACATACAAGAAATATGGTTCACCCTCCCGGAGTCTGCTGCTGATTTCTCATTACCTACAGGCGTGACTTCATATTCATCGTGCAAGGCTGCACTGACTGCCTACTTCGAGCCCTTGAAAAATTACAGATACGAAAGATATGTTTTTCGTTGCATGGCTCAAAGCTCAGGTGAGCACACTACAGAATTTTTGTCCCGCTTAAAGGGGCAAAGTTCCAGTTGTAATTTCTTGGAGGAAGATAGCATGCTCTTGGACCAATTGATCGAAAAATGTCGATCAAACGAACTTAGGAGGGCCCTACTGAAAAAGGGAGATTCACTAACTTTGGCTGAAGCTAGGGAGATGGCTACACTTCTCGAAGCTACAGAGAGGCAGGCAGGCTGTATTGAAGCAGTTAACACCAAACCCGCAGAGGTGGCTGCAGTCAAGGCGACTAGGCCCAACAAAGGTAGGCCTACAGCTAGACCTAGGCATAAGGCCGAACCTAACCTCAAATGCTACAGGTGTGGTTCGGAAGACCACTTGGCCTCATACGAGGAGTGTCCTGCACTCGACAAGAAATGCAGGAAATGCAATAAGATTGGACATATTGCTAAAGTATGTAGAGCCAACAAATCAGAAAATTCCAGAGACATGCTTCGTCAGGTGGAAACGGAAGACGATGAAAAGGAAGAAGACTTCAAGAACAGGTTTGTGGCGTCAATACATCACATTCTGCAATGCTACCAATCAAAGTGGGAGGGGTAGATCTTAATCTCCTAATCGATTCTGGTGCTTCCTGCAACATTCTGGATGAAGGTACGTGGAAAGATTGCAAGTACAAAGGGATCAAAGGTACGTGTATGAAAAGTACTAGATCCCTCTACGCATATGGATCATCCAAACCGTTATCAGTACTGGGTGAGTTTGAAACATACATTACGCTGAATAACAAAACTCTGAAGTCCCGGTTCGTCATAGTACAAGAAGGCGGGCAACCTCTCCTGGGCCGAGACACCGCGATGGAGCTGGGAGTGCTACAAGTACAAGTGCCTATCAACAGCA
Source organism: Isoperla grammatica (assembly GCA_945910005.1). Lineage (NCBI taxonomy): Eukaryota > Metazoa > Arthropoda > Insecta > Plecoptera > Perlodidae > Isoperla > Isoperla grammatica. The sequence goes on from OX246750.1 coordinate 4,923,978, forward strand.
TTGTTGATACAAAGTTTGCATCAATATTCCAAGGTGTGGGGAAGTTCACCGACTACAAGGTAAAACTTACTGTTGATAATAAGGTTACGCCTGTGGTCCAGAAGACTCGAAGGGTGCCTTACCAGTTGCAGGACAAAGTGAAGATGAAGATTCAACAACTTTTGGACGATGATATCATCGAACCGGCGACTGGGCCTACTACATGGGCATCACCGGTCGTTCTTACGCCAAAAAAGAATGGGGAACTACGTCTTTGCGTCGACATGCGGTTAGCCAACGTTGCCATTAAACGACAACGTCACCCCATTCCGACATTCCAAGACATGGTTCACAACTTGGGAGGCAGCAAGGTGTTTAGTAAGCTAGACCTTAACTCGGCATTCCACCAACTCGAATTAGAAGAAGATGCAAGGCCAATAACAACCTTCACTACACACCTAGGTCTGTACAGATTTAAGCGGTTATTCTTTGGAATAAACTGTGCCCCGGAACTATTCCAAAAGACTATCGAAAGTATAACGTCGCACCTCGAAGGCGTAGTAGTCTTCATTGACGATATCCTGGTCTACGGAGCTACGGACGAAGAACACAATTTGAGACTCGATGCTCTACTACAAGTCCTGTCTGACCACGGTCTTACGCTGAACGAGGCAAAATGTGTAACTCATCAATCTACTGTTGAGTTTATGGGACACACCCTTACAGAAGGTGGAGTGAAACCAGCATGCGACAAGGTCGAAGCAGTCAACAACTTTCGAGCCCCAAGATCGAAGGAAGAAGTCAAGAGCTTCCTTGGCCTGGTAGGCTACAATTCAAGATTCATCCCAAACTATTCTACAATTACACATCCATTGAGGCAACTCTTGCGGCAGAAAAGTCAATTTGAATGGGGCTTGGGGCAAGAGAAAGCGTTTACGGCATTGAAGGCTTCGTTAACCAATGCTAGGGCCTTAGGATTTTTCGACCCAAGGCGTGAAACAAGAATAATCGTTGACCCTAGCCCCGTGGGTCTGGGCTGTGTTCTTACACAAAATGACAGGATGGGGAACGAGGTCATCGAGTACGCGAGTCGTTCCTTAACGGAGGTTGAACAAAAATTCAGCCAATTTGAGAGAGAAGCCTTGGCTATTGTATGGTCATGTGAACGGTTCCATAATTACATTTACGGCGGACGCGAGTTCATCCTGGTTACTGACCACAAACCTCTGGAATTCCTATTCTCTCCCAAGTCCAAACCTAGTGCACGAGTAGAACGCTGGGTGTTGAAACTACAAGGTTATCGCTACCGAGTTGAATACCGACCTGGATCCACCAATATTGCGGATTCCTTGTCCCGTCTGCTTCCTGAGACAATTCCAAAGGTTGGTAATGACTTCCATGTTAACTGGGTGGCAACAGAGGCAATGCCCAAATCTATTGCATTGCACGAGATGAACACTGAAACCAGCAAGGATAGTGAACTTTCAATGCTTAAAACAAGCATATTAAAGGACAATTGGCCTTTGGAGATGAAAAGGTTCCAACCAATAAAGTCCGAGCTTTGTGTGCTGGGTGATATTATCTTAAGAGGGAACAAGGTGGTAATTCCAAAATGCCTACGGGAAAGAACTCTCGATCTTGCCCACGAAGGCCACCCTGGCATCGTGAAAATGAAAGCTCGTTTGCGGAGCAAAGTCTGGTGGCCAGGGATAGATTTAGACTGTGAACGCCGTTGTAAATCTTGCCACGGTTGTCAGATTGTAGGACCTTACTCACGTCCTGAACCTGTCATCAGGACCAAGCTTCCTACCGGTCCTTGGCAAGATTTAGCAATCGATTTTCTTGGCCCATTGCCTAGTGGAGACTTCATCTTCGTAGTGGTAGACTACTACAGCCGATTTTGTGAGGCTCAGTTTATGAAACGGATTACATCCCAGGACACGATTAAAGTTCTAAACTGCATTTTTGCACGATTTGGTCTACCCGAGACGATGGTTGCAGACAATGGTCCTCAGTTCAAAAGTGAAGAGTTTGAAGAATTCTGCATCACGAATGGAATCCATCTTCGGCATGTGACCCCTTATTGGCCGCAAGCCAACGGTGAAGTAGAACGCCAGAACAGGTCGTTCCTTAAACGCCTACGAATTGCCAATTCTGCAGGGGAAGATCTGCGACAAGCGCTGCGGACCTATTTGCTAGCATACCACACAACACCACATACAACTACCGGTAAATCGCCAGCCTTCCTTATGTTCGGTAGAGAGATTCGGGATAAACTCTCCATTCTGCCCAATCTGGATCGACTGGACGACTCTGAGGTCAGAGACGAAGATGCCGAACAAAAGATGAAGGGGAAGCAACGATACGACCAATCCAGAGGAGCAGAGGAGTCTATGGTTTCTCCAGGTGACCAGGTGCTGGTCCGGCAGGAACGAAGAGACAAGCTTTCTACGCCGTTCAACCCGACTCCATTCCGCATCGTTGAAAAGACTGGACCAACAGTGACAGTTCAATCACCAGCTGGGGTCGAGTATCGAAGGAACACCTCGCATGTCAAACCCTACATTCCAGCTGCCGGAAGGGAAGCCGAAGCTGAACTCGATGTCGATCTTCCGGTCAATGCTGCGGAAACCGAGAAGAGGCCTGAGAGACCAAAACGACAACCATCTTGGCTTAAGGACTATACCCAGTGAGCCGTCACTTCCCCTTTCATTCATTCATTATTTACTTTTAATCTATATGCACTATTTACTTTAAGGGGAAAAGAGATGTGATGTTCTTCTTCTTCTCAATACACTAGTAACACTGTATTCATTCTGTAGAAGTTGGTACTCCACTGTATTCATTCTGTAGAGGTTGGTACTCCGAGGGGAGCCATCTTAGTTTTGTAGTTATGCTTCTGAAGAGAGTAATAAAGGAGAGTACAGAGAATGTTATCCTTTCTTTCGAACATTACATATGCTGCAAATTAATTAAGGAGAAAGACAGTCTAGTGCCACTTCCCCATGAGAATAAGGGATTCTGGGATAATTAGACCTGAGTTACATGGCACCACAAATTCAGGTTTCAAAAATCACACTATGATAACGTTATATTACATAGGGATATTATGAATATGATTATGTAGGAATGTCACTACGTTTTGTGTCCTGGGCAATGAGGAATGTGTTTAGGGTGATGATGAATTGATGAGTTGTCTATTATCCCTTCAGTTCCTTTAAAATGTACTTATGTATGTATTTTTGTAAATTTTGTATAATTTTGTATTTAGGTAAATAGTGGTGTACCAATGGGTTGTTCTTATGGTATCTGTAACTAAATGTATTCTAATATTTGTCTTACATATGTGCAGTACTTCACTACTGTGAAGTTTCTAATTTCTCAAATATCTGTATGAATTACATTGTATTTGTATTGTATTGTAATACTATTAGCTAATGTGCTATAATAAAAGACTACTACTACTACTCTGCCGCAGCGTCTGCGGATCGCTCTGGACTCCAGCGGCCGTGCCACGAGTCTACGCGGCAAGGGTGTGGAGATGCCGCTGGCTCAGATGTTCGGCTACTACGTCGGTAACAAGGGAAACAGGGACCGAGCGTCGGGGGCCTACGTGTTCAGACCCAACCCCGGTCTGCACGACGTACCGCTCACCGACTCTAAGCTCTACAAGGGTGAGTGCAACCTCGCGTTTCAATTCAATCCAATTCAATTCAATTTTTATTTATTTAAATGTTTGTTTTTTTTTATTTAATTTTTTTTTACAGTGTCTTTAATTGTAAACATGCTCCCCCCTATACTCCCCCCCCCCTATACAATACAATACAATACAATACCCCCTATACAATAACTTCATAGGTATAGTTCACAATATTTACTCTATACTAGCTGAAGTCTAAGACAGGAAATAGTGGGCACTAGTTTACAACATTTGTTTTTATAGATAACTTGGTTGACAGTAGCCGAACTAACTATTTACTTATATTCTGCGCATCCGTGTTGTTAAAGGCGCAAGAGTAGTCTCACTTTGAAAAACGTGTCATATTCGTGTTTTTTAGTTATATTTTCAGAATGCTACACAACACGTACATTGAGGAAGATTTGGTTTGTAAGAACTAAAAATGGGATTAACATAATTCAAATAATGCAATCATTAGGTACCTTGTCGTTAGGGAAAGCAATTAATTCAACTATTTAGAAGTAGTTAGTTATAGGCACCGAGATGGCCACTGAGGGCGCTAGTGAAAACAAATGAAGCGCAAAGTCGCGCAACAACCTGCTGAAGCAGCGTCGTTCTTCCTACGTCAATAATGACAAATTGTGAACATTTTTTAATTAAATACGGCTTTTAAAATTTTTGGGCAGATTATGAATACCATGAAACTACTATGAACTACTACTACATACTAATACTATGAATACCAGTAAATCTTAAAAAGGCAAGCCGCCATTTTAATCAGCACACGCTAAAGACTTACGAACAGTAAATAACACACAACAAACACAAACAAAACAAGACAATAAAAAACAAAACAAAAACACAAAACAAAACAACAAAACAAAATAAATACACATCAACAAGAAAAACCAAACAAACAGAAAACAATATCACAATAATGTCTGGCACTATTTTCAACCGCGGAATGAAATCTTCAGCAGTTAGTTGCTAAATTTGGCCACATATAGCGTTGTACGTACTAACACACGCACGGTGCCTATTGAAATGACAATGGTAACAATATTTACCGAAGATTTCTACTACAGAGATTTTGTCCGCTAGTTTCAACTAAACATAGATGAATGTCGGGCAGAGTTGGAACGAACGAGTGCGAATGTGACCGAGACGGGGGGTGGTTATTACAGGTCCGTTGGTGGAGGAAGTCCACCAGACCTACGAGGACGGGTGGATATCACAGACGATCCGGGTCTACGCCGAGGAGAACCATGCGGAGTTCGAGTGGCAGGTGGGGCCCATTCCGTTGACGGCCAAGTGAGTGACATTCATTATTGTTTAGATTTCTTTATTCAGACTTTTAAACCTGTAACATGTTAGTGTTAGTTTAATGTTAGTTTAGTTTATTTTTAGTTTAATTAAAACGTTAGCATAGTATTTAGTGTTTAGAAGACTCTTCGCAGCACAAGATTTCTTAGGATTGTAAGTGTTTTAGCATAATGTTTGCTAGTGTTAACGCCGTTTCTTGTCAAAATTTTTAATTTTTTATTTTTTTTCTGTGATGACAAGAATAGACAATTAATAATAATAATGATAATAATTATTATTATTCCCTTTGAGTGTTGATTATCGAGCCAGAGTAGAGGGACAACACCAGCGACTTTTAGTTGAACTCAAGAAGTACTTGTAAAGGTCTGGGATAGCTCTGCCTGTTGTACGAGGCGACATTTATTATTACCTTTGAGTATTGATTATCGAGCCAGAGTAGACGGACAACACCAGCGGCTTTTAGTTGAACTCAAGAAGTACTTGTAAAGGTCTGGGATAGCTCTGCCTGTTGTACGAGGCGACATTTATTATTACCTTTGAGTATTGATTATCGAGCCAGAGTAGAGGGTTAACACCAGCGGCTTTTAGTTTAACTCAAGTACTTGTAAAGGTCTGGGATAGCTCTGCCTGTTGTAAGAGGCGACAAAGGGGCCGACATCTTATGACCTAATGGTATGTAGTAGTGGTATTACGTTGTAAAACACCAAATAGTAATCCATATTTATATCTAGTTTTAAACTGTTAAAAAATGAATGCGGTCCCAATTTTTTTCAATGAAATTTGAAACAGCTTGGATTTGTTTTGTTGACAACAAGGCTACATCTTTTATATATTATTTAACGGGGAGGGCCCGTTTCAATTCATAGGAATTAGCTCTTCATATCTAAGAGGTGCTACTTGCACAAAAATACAGAAAAAAATTGCTGAAACACAGCTATTACTCAATAAAACAGCAAACTTGACAGATTCAAAAACTAAATTCAGCCTGAGACACTAAACTAATGATATTTTTATAAACCTGTACATCAGTAGTTTTATAATAGAATAGGATAAACATTAAATAAATAAGACAATTATATAGAGAATTTTATTCAATTTTTACAACAGGCTTATAGTTGAAATCCTTCAACGGCGCAGTTGAAAACAGAACGAAAGTACTCGGCGCGATCAAACGTAAAATATCGAATTTGGTAGTTCGTACTCCTGCAGCCTCGTCCTGTTCACTCTCTGTTCGAGCAGCAGGTTCCGCTCGTGAGCCTGCCTCAGTCGTCCCGGCGACATTATCTCCGCGGTCGAGTCTTCTCGCTGGATCTTGTGTTGGATGAGGCAGGAGTATTGGCCGCACAGACGGTTCACATTGTTGCCGGCTATCGGACATTCGATCGACAGGTGTAGCGTCAGGTCGGGGCCCGCGCCCTGGGGAAGTAACGTGTCCCTTTACCTTTTATTTATTTATATTTATTTACGTAGTGTAGCCCTCTCTCCTGACTCCCTCTTCCTCCCTCCATGCGAGCAGCATCTTACCTGTTCTCTCTCCTCGGGTTCCCCTCCCCCAGTCTCCGCATCGTTCTCTCCCCCCTCCTCTCTCCTGACCCCCTCTTCATCCCTCCACGCCAGCAGCATCTTACCTGTTCTCCCTCCTCGGGTTCCCCTCCCTCAGTCTCCGCATCGTTCTCTCCCCCCTCCTCTCTCCTGACCCCCTCCTCCTCCCTCCACGCCAGCAGCATCTTACCTGTTCTCCCTCCTCGGGTTCCCCTCCCTCAGTCTCCACGCCGTCCTCTCTCCTGACCCCCTCCTCCTCCCTCCACGCCAGCAGCATCTCCACTGGAGCCAGCTCTATGCGACACACCAGGTCCACGTGGAATGTCACCTCACACTTAGCCTCGTTGAGCCAGCGGCCTCCGCTGCCCAGGTGACTGAAGTAGCCATAGAAGAACAAGTTGCCATCGCCGCACTGGTTGGTGCCCTGGTACAGGCCCACGAACCTGACAGCCGGAAACAATCGACGAATACATTTTAGACGTTAATTTGGTTTAACAGGGAAGGATACCTCTGCGTCAAAAAACACACAAAATTTTCATTTTTAAATTTTATCACAAGAATGTGCTTCGAAATCAAAAATCTGAATAACAGCGCACTGTGGTTTAGTAAGCTCTATACACATTGAATGCTCTCAGTCGTGACTCATGTTATAATCGGTATGTTTTTTTATAATTCATTTAATTACTAATTATGGAATTATAATCAAAATACTATGCTAATGGTTATAATATTTTATTCAATCTGTAGGGCTTACCAAAGCAAAGTGCGCTCCTGATTTAGATTTTCGATTTCTTGTTGCAATCTTGAGATATGTATAATTTAATAATGAACATTTTCTGCAGTTTTTGACGTAGAGACTACCCTTTGCCCTTAAGGGGAAATTTTGTCAACGGAAATAAAAATAATAAAATAAAAATTAACACAAAAAATTCATAATAATAAATAGAATAACGTATCTAAATAAACAATAATAGCCAAGCCTACTTGTAAGTACCGTCTGTTGTTGGCACCGCTGTCTCCCTGCCGGGCGTAGTGGTGGTCGTTGTTTCGGACCACCAGAGCTCGGAGGGCGTCGTGAAGACTGCGCTGCTCTCGGAAGCCGAGTGGCTCGGAACTCTCGCGCCCGCGGTGGGCGTTCACGACGCACGTGAAGAACGCTCGGGGTAGAGTGTAGGTCCCCTTCACGCGGCACCAGCCCCCGTTGCCATCCATGTCTACCTGGGGGGTGGACGTGAAATAGGCGCAGACATATTAAGTTGTAAATATTGTTGATAATAAATAAAATGAAAATTTTGATTAATTTTTTAGATTTAATTTTGTTTAATTATATAAAATTGTACCGATACTGATTCCTGGGATGCCCAAGAGCAATAGTGGAAACACCCCTTTACCCAACTAAATGATGTTGCAATAAAGAGTAGAAATATACATAATATAGGCTAGGTACATATATTTATTTATTTATTTATTTATTTATTTATTTATTTATTTATTTATTTATTTATTTATTTATTTATTTATTTAGGCCTATTTATTTATTTATTAATTTATTTATTTATTTATTTATTTATTTATTTATTTATTTATTTATTTATTTATTTATTTATTTATTTATTTATTTGTGCATTTATTTATTTATTTACTTATCTATTTATTTATTTATTTATTTATTTATTTATTTATTTATTTATTTACTTATTTATTTATTTATTTATTTATTTATTTATTTATTTATTTATTCATTTATTTATTTATTTATTCATCTATTTATTTTGTATATTTATTTATTTATTTATTTATTTATTCATTTACACCCATTGCAAAGTGTTGTCTCCGAGGGGTGAACCTTCGCGTACCTTCAGCCTCCTGTCGCACCCCTCGAAACACTCCAGAAGGTCGACGACCCGACTGCCAAACATGGCCGACCGGCAGTCGGGTCGGACGTACGGGTGGAGAAGTCGAGCCGGCTCAAACGAGTCGTGGTACGAGTCGAGCCAGCGGTCGAGGCCGTCTTGCAGTGGAGTCACGTCCATCGTATCCGCGACCACCTGTCATTGATGAATAATTCATTAGCGGAAATGAATAAAAAATTAAAACCATTAATAAATTAATTAATTTAAATAATAATAATAATAATAAATAAATTAAAAATATAATAATAATAATAATAATAATAATAATAATAATAATAATAATAATAATAATAATGAAAACAATAATAATAATAATAATTAGGGATGTCAACGATTACGATTAAATCGATTCGATTAATCGATTATTAATCGAAAACGATTAATCGATTATTTAAAAAAAAAAATCGATTTTAAATTTTCGCGCTTTTTTAAATTTAGTTCTCAAGATTTGCCGCCTATTCGAGCGCGAGCGCTAGCGCTAGCATCGCTATTGCTCAGTTTACAGTAGGCCTAGGCCTAGGCCTAAGAACAGCAACAGCATAACTTTGCGTCATAATTTGAGCCGAATTTCCAGTCATATTTTGAATAGCTGTGTCTAGTCGCCTACGATCTATAAAAATACGAGTTGTTATGTTTGTTCACAAATAACAAGAGAAGTAAGGTTAGAAAAGTCGCTACGATTTTTAGTTCACATCACGTAAATTTTAATTACGCTGCACATGAAATCAATAATATTACGACGCATATTCAGCATACTTAATTACTTATTGGTTCGAAAAAAACGGGAAGTGAATAACTATAGCCCTTCAGGCCTAGCTAGGACAGAAATTATCGTCGAAATCTTGGACAGAACATAACAAAAATACTTCGTGACGTAAAATATATCGATAGTCGAAAAGAAGTCGAATTGCGAACTCGTGGCTTGCGCGGGCAATTCAAACTTACCGAAACCAGACCGAAGTTTGGAAGAAACTTGCTACTATACCGACATTTAACAAAACGATTAAAATCGATTAATAATCGATTATGGAGGTGAAAGTGAATTCGATTATCGATTATAATAATTTAATCGTTTGACATCCCTAATAATAATGTATAATTTTATTTATTTATCATATAGAAGTAACAGCAGAATATCCTCACAAAGTAGGGCCTATTACACGGTAAAACGTATGATAGGACGTCATTATAATTTAGTAAAAAAACAACAATCTAGGTCATCACAACAATAACAATCTAGCTAACAATCGTAACAATTAGAATATCTGATAGTTTATGAATTTAATTCTTTAGCTGATTCGAAACCAATCTCAAGGTAAAAATCACTTTTAGTAGGCCTACCTGTAAGCGTTCAGAAGATATAATAAAAAACGTTAATTTAATACCTGCCCAGGGGCTGGTACCTTACCCTGGTTGGCAGGTTTGCTTGTTTTGTTGATCCCGAGAGCTATACCGGCAGAAGCATATGCTTCTGGTAGATCCTATTCAGTTATAATAACACTTATCAAGATGTGGTATGTGGTGGTATCTAGCGCAAACAAGGTGGAGAGTCAGTTACTCACCTTCTTCGCGGCTATGACCTCCAACTTAGCGTACACCTCGTCCAGTAACTCGGCCCCATGTCCGAGCAGTATCGCTCCGCGACCAAGCGTTCCCGACCCGCGCGGAACATCTGCGAGGAAGAACGCCCGGAACGTAATAGCCCGCACGAGGTTCACTTGTCTCAGCAGGAAGCTCAGAAGGCGTTCGCTCCGGGTCCATACGTGGTCGGGCTTCGGAGACGTTCCGAGGACGCTTCGGACGTTCCTAGACCGATGTCGTGCGAAGGAACGTTTAATAATGTGTAGGGTTGAGTTGTGACTTGACGTCAATTATTTGGTTTGACGTCGGTGTCGAAGTAACATTTGACTTTCTGACGATTTGTTTAACGAATGGAATGTTTACTTAATAAAAACAAGTTACAAAAATTAATTAATTAATTAGATGTTGTTAATAAATTTGATCTGAAAATGAAGTTCGATTTGATGTCGAAATTGAAAATAAAATTTGAAAATTGAAAATCTTTAGATTCGGTTATGTTTCGCTAACGTTTGCGAGTGTGTCAGCTGTAAATAAATGATGCTTGATGCTGTAAATAAAACGATCTGGAAATGAATTTCGATTTGATGTCGCAATTGAAAATTAAATTTGAAAATTGAAAATCTTGAGATTGGGCTATGTTTCGCGGACGTTTGCGAGTGTGTCAGCGTTAAGTGTCGCCACTCACCGTCGCATGTCGAGTATCAGCGGCTTGAGCCGGCACAGTCCGTGGTCGAACGTGTCAGCACAGGCCTCGTGCAGCCGTCGACAAGTGTCGGCGATCGTCAGCACCTCGCTGTAGGTCAGGTGGCTCAAGATCGCCAGTAAGATGCACTGGGGTAGGTCGGTTAGTTTCAGGCCTGGAACACGAGTCAAACGAATCACTGTTTTACCCCTTGATGTCATTTTACTGTTGGTTCAGGCTGAATTATTTCATGCACTAGCTGACATATAAATGCTATGAATGCTATGCTATAAATGCTATGTAACAGAGCGGAAGAGCTCAAATCATGGTAATGTCTAATAAACAAACAAACATTAAATAATAAATTAATTAATAATAATAATAAATAAATAATAAAATAATAATGAATTCATTGTTTAAATAAGTAATCATTTTGATAATAAAATAAAATATAATAATAACTAAATATTTAAAATAATGATAGTTAATTAATAATGAAATAACATGTAAACACCGGCTTTGACCAAGTTTGATGACTGTTTAAACTAGTAACAAGGGGTAGACACATGGAAATACTTGACATTACGTCTGTGTAACGTGTTAAAGCTGGTTTTGACCCGATTGTATGTAATACATTCAATAAAATAATAGTAATAATGAAAACATAAAAGTAACTTTTGGTTATGAAATTTGTATGCTTGACAGAAATGATGTTCATGAATGCGGTCTATAATTGTTTTTGTTTTTTTAAATGTTATATTCACAAAATATAATAGCCTATATATATAGTGATTTTTTCAGTTTTGTTTTTTCAATTCTGAATATCCCGAACAGAATGGGCGTGATTTACGAGGTTTGTCACTCCACTTTCCGTTCGACAACCCATTTGAATGTACGGAAGAAATCGGTTGATTTTCGTTGAAACACGGTGCATCAAACGGGCGGCATGATAAGAGTGCGAGGTTAGCGTGAGAATAGTTATACTGGGGAAACTAAATAAATAAAACAAATAAATAAATTCACATTTAGAGTCTACCCACTCAGTAACGAAACTGATTTGCAGTGGGGGACTTTAATTTAAAGTGACTAAACCAACCCTGTAGGCTCCAAACACCATAGACAAGTAAGCGATAACCAATCAAAGATCGATATTTCAAATACGAAACATATGAATCAGTGATTGGACAGTGCGAACACCTGCGTACAAATGTCAGAATCAACAAGCCCAAATCAGAACAAAATCAGTTTCATTCGTCACCTGGTCCGCCAATAGTCGCCGCTTCAGTCTCTTGTAACTCTTCAGTTTCTCGTTTGGTGTCGCTTCTGAGCCGCATTCGCTTTGTCGGCGGCAAATAATCCATAATATCGTCATATGCGATGCGGAGAGTTTCGTCACTAGAATGTTGCGTCATTAACCGACATAAGTTACGTAACACTGGTTTCACCACGGTGTAATATCTATATTTCTGAGTTCTAACTTCACAATAATATAGATAGTGTATGTGTTTAAATAATTATTACTAGAAATTCGTTTTTGATATTTTGATTAGTTTAAGAAGGAAATTATTGTCATGGAAATAGAAAGACACGTCATAAGTAGATAATTTTGCACATTGTTAAGTGACATTCAATAATAGTTGTGGAGTAGAGTATTATATTATTATTATATATTATATATTATTTTATTTTATTATTAGTTATATTTATTATTAAAATATATATTATATTATAAATTATTATATTATTTTAGCACCTCATTAAAAACATGGCAGGTGTGTTGCCCGTTTAACACTCCGTTTTATATTTATTTGTTTATTTATTTATTTATTTATTTATTTATTTATTTATTTATTTATTTATTTATTTATTTATTTATTTATTTATTTATTTATTTATTTATTTATTTATTCATTCATTCATTCATTCATTCATTCATTCATTCATTCATTCATTCATTCATTCATTCATTTATTATTTATTTATTTATTTATTTATTTATTTATTTATTTATTTATATTTATGTATGCAGTATTAATTCTATTTCTCCGTACTTCTGTGTTGTCAGCCAGGGTAGGGAGGTGATTACTCGCTACACTACGGACCTGCAGTCCCAGGGCATCTTCCACACCGACTCCAACGGCCGGGAGATTATGCAGCGGACGCGCAACTATCGCCCCACGTGGAAGGTTAGTACCCATCCCACTTGAATTGAATTATATGTACATATATTGTATGTTAAATACCATTCGGTTGTATCATTAATGACGATCGGTAGCTCGCAATATCGTGAACGTTTTAAGATAGCTGGAAAAAAATACATGTACGGTACGTAAAAAGTGATTTCTGTGTGAAATTTGGGTTTGTATCAGCTAAACAGTGAATTTAAAAGCTTTCAAATATTGTTATTGTTATGATTTATATTTCTGTAACTAATCCAATAATTTAGAATTACAGTTAATAATTTTTGAAATGACAGTCGTAACAATTACAATATTTGTCAGTTTTTAAAGTCCTTTAGGTCATAGTAATGAAGCACATAATAAGTTGTATAAATATCGCCTTCTGAAAATCAGTTCTTGTAATTAAGTGGGTAGACTATAAATAAATAAATACAATTTGTTTATTTACTGCTTGTTCACAGGTGTTTTTGGAGGAGAAGATTGCAGGCAACTACTATCCCGTCACCACCAGAATTCTGATCCGGGACGAACCCAGGAAGCTCGAGTTTGCTGTGTTGCCAGATCGAGCCGAGGGGGGATCGAGTCTGTCGGATGGAGAGATCGAGCTCATGGTGAGAACACAGTGAAAAACAACAATGATCGAAATAAAAAATCACCACTCGCACCAAAAAAATATAAATAAAATAAAAGTTCTTGCTTGGTAGGCCTAAGCATCTTGACATATTATGTGGAACATATTTTTTACTGATTTTATTTTCATTGTAATGCATAGGTCACGGTCCGCACCTAGGTAATTTTAATGCCTTCAGAATAAGGCTATACTGATCTTAGTTTTATTAACATATTACTAAATAGAAAATATCAACACCTTAGTAAATTTGCTCATAATCCTTAAATTCATGTCAAAATAATGTATGGTTTTCAAAAATGTTGAGGCCCCCCCCCTCAACATTTTTAAAAACCAGAGAGTGAAAAGAGAGCCTGAAAATAGTTGTGTTGAGTGAACGTTAATACCTCTGTCAGAACACCACTTTGTAAATCAATGATACAATAAAATATAAGTACAAAAGTCACCACAATACATCCCTCAAGCAATCACCGTAAGCTCTTGGCTCTAGTCATCAGGACATTAATTTTTGACTATTGTCCTTATCTGTCACTAGAGTTACCAAGGCGTTTCAACCGGCAACGCCTTTGAGTTTAAACTGATATTCAAACCAAGTGGTAAACGTATCCACTTTTGGCCGAGTAGGTTTGATTTCAATCCAGTTGAGCATTTGAATTGATAGTATCAAATCACCTTGAAAACTTTACAAGCTGATTCTAAATCCAACCGGTTTGAAACGCCCGATTAACAGTCGTCTGTGTTTAACGCCCGCCCCCGATCCGCAGCTTCACCGGCGAACGCTCAAGGACGACGCCCTGGGCGTGGGCGAAGCGTTGAACGAGACGAGGTTCGGGACGGGACTGGTCGCCCGCGGGCGTCACTACGTCATAGCGGGCCCGACGGCGGGCGTAAGGCCCAGCCTCGCCGCCCAGGAGAGGACCCTGGTTAGAGACAAGCTACTGCAGCCCTGGGTGTTCCTTACCAGGGCTGACGGGGTCACCTTCGACGAGTGGAGGACACAGCACAAAATGGAGGTCAGAACACTCGAGGTCTTGTAGAAGGTGGAGGTCAGAATGTTCTAGGGGAAGGAAGTGGTGGTCAGAATGTTCTAGATCTTGATGGGGGTGTAGTCAGAATATTCTAGGCTTGTTGGAAGTGGAGGTCAACATATTATAGGTCTTGTGGGAGGTGGAGGTCAGAATGTTCTAGGTCTTGTAGGGGGTGTAGTCAGAATATTCTAGGTTTTGTAGAGGGTAGAGCTTAGAATATTCTAGGTCTTGTTGGAGGTGGAAGTCAACATATTGGTCTTGTAAGAGATGAAGGACAGACTGTTCTAGGTCTTGTAGGAGGAAGTGGAGGTCACTAGGTCTTGTAGAGAGATTGAGGTAGAAATTATTGAGATTTGTAATAATATGATAATATGCTTTAATTAGAAGTTAGAACAAATCAAGAGGTTTCCAGATTTCATAGACATAATAATATGGAAGTACAAAATAGTTGTTGAAACATTAAAATACCATCCATTGTTCATACCAAGTTGCAGAAGTTCAATGTGTAGTGCACTAATTTCCACAGTATCACCAGCGACAGTAGTCCCATGTTAGTTCAAATTTAGTTAATTCAAATTTATGTTTAATAAAGCTGTTAATTAATTCAGTCCCAGCAGAAGATTTGTTTATAGTGCTTAGTTGATTGATTGATTGATATTTGGGCTTAACGTCTCATATTTTTGCAACTTGGCTAATCGAGACGATGAGTGGGTGAAATATGAAGATGAAAAATAGGGGACTGTTTGGAGGAAAGGGGCAAGTAGGAGGGCGATGAGGATAGGGGAAGCGGGAGGAAAAGGGAGTGGGGAGGTTGTAGACTGCATTTCGTTAGTGTTAAAGTTCTTTTAACTCAAAAAAATGTTGTTATTCAAATTGGAGTTTTTAGGGTCCCTTGAGATTTGAATCAAAACGGGACTACTGACCTAAAGGAAAGTTAAATGTTTTACCTCAACAAGAGTGTCTGCCACAGCACGCCGGAGTGAGGAAGGCGCTGCCCCAGAACGTCCACCTGTTGACCTTGGAGCCCTGGAAGGGTCGGTCGCTCCTCGTGAGGCTGGAACACTTGCTGGAGAAAGGGGAGGATGACGAGCTCTCCAAGTCGGCCACCGTCGACCTCAAGGTACGACCCCCGTACTTCTCAGTCGGCACTCATCCTTTTTAGGTGGCTCGTTGGTCCAGTGGTTAGCATCCCTGCTTCCAATGCAGAAGGTCCCGGGTTCGAATCCCGGTACAGGAAGAAGTTTTTTAACTTCTAATAAGGAATCAGTTCCATCACTTCTTGTCAATTAGTAATAAGTAGGGCTAGGATGTTCAGGACCTTTCAAAGTGAGAAAAAGGCAGGCAAATAGTACCTTTAAAACAGCAAAAAATGACCTAAAAAGGACCTATTGAATTGAATCAAATTCTATTGGTTTCATTACTTTCAGTATTGTTTTATTAAATTAATTCAGTTACACCAATATATTTTCGTGGAGTGGGGGGTGGGGGTGGGGGGGGAATAGTTTTGTCGATGTATCAAACACAAGAAGAAAAATTAAAATCATAATTTTATCTTTCTAATTTCATTTCACATATTTTAGCGTCGCTGCAGACATCGGCTGGCTCATCTCATCTCTGACTCATCGTTACAGTATTCGACAACAAACAAATCATTGCGTATGCTTGGCCCGATGATGTGGCAAGCTCGACACTGCACTCGCACGTTTTGCATCCGTTTTAGCAAATTATATCAAAATAGGCAAATAGTCCCTTAAAAATGCCCAAAAAGGACCTTTTCTCATGAAATGATGTAGGTAGGCATTTTAAGGCAAAATAAAATGCATATTTTTGGCATCCCTAACACTTGAAACACACTTAAAACTATTTTCCAGGCGAGTATTTACCAATAGAAAAAAAAGGAGATGTCCCGAACATCCTAGCCCTAGTAATAAGTAAACGGTGACTTGGGAGCCGTCCTAGCAACAAAGCACTCAATACATTCAAAGTTGTTCTGAATCAGCCTTGTTGATTCTGGCATCTGTCCGCAGGTGTTTGTACTGTCCGATCACTGATTCATATGTTTCGTATTAGAAATATCGATCTTTGATTGGTCATCGCTCACTCGTCGATGGTGTTCGGAGCCTACAGGGTTGGTTTAGTCGCTTTAAATTAAAGTCCCCCACTGCAAATCAGTTTCGTTACTTAGTGGGTGGACCCTAAATGTGAATTTATTTATTTATTTGTGTCCGAACCACTTAATCTCTTATTTTCTTAACTTATGTATTCAGTATTCGCTATAATTTATCATAGGTTTAGTTTTGTTCTTAGTTTAAGAGCTATTGTTTAAGCACGTACATATATTATATTTCACTTGTGGGACTTGAGTCCTGTTGTCAATAAATAATAAATAACTATAAATATTAGGCCTAATCTTAAACTCAGTTCCAACTGTGTTGGAATGATAATAATATTAAAATACGAAGGCTTTCATGGCCCGTAATAATTTTGTAACAACAATATATATATCAGAAAGTTAAGTATATCCCAGAAAGTTGCAACAGGTATATATATATATATAGGTATATATATCTGGCTCCTGTTTCCAACTTAAGTTAGGTCAGGGGGTGGCTATAGCCACCATGGTTTCTAGGGCACTTCAAGAGTTGTACTAACATCGGCTTGCCAGGCCTGTCATGTCTTCTTCAAATTCACTCTCACTTCTCTCCACTAGCTCGCGCCATCCACTTCTGTCTTCCCACAGTCTTCTTGCTTGTATAATGATTATAATATTATTATGAAGTTTAGGGTCTCTTTAATTATTATATACATAATATAAATAATTATTTTCATATCATCATTCAATGTACCTAGGGGCCAGAATATGATGGGATTAATTTCCTATCCCCTACCCGACTTCATTGTTGGACACAGGGAGCAGATATATATAAAAAAAAAAAAATTATTATTTATAATTTTTTTTTACAAGACTGCAATTGTATGCATAGCAAGACTGGGACCACACGTGTTTGGTTGTAATGTTGCAGAACATGTTCTCGGGCTTCACCGTGACGTCTGCTCGGGAGACAACGCTCGGAGGTAACCAGTGGCTGTCCGAGTCTCGGCGGCTCAAGTGGCAGACAGAGAGCAACGACCTCGGAGACAACGACCCAGACGTCGACGTTGGAGCCGACCTTGACCTTGAGGCGATCGACCTTCGACCCATGCAGATCAGGACGTTCGTCGTGGAGATAGGCGTTCCGTCTTCATAGTAGGCCGGGCGTTACGGCGCGTAAATTACCTAAAATACAATACTGTAAAGAGATGATGGCCCCTCAAAATAGACTCGACGCATTCTGGTGGCAAAAAAAATAAACTACTATAAAGATGAGTTTATCTGTCAATTGTTCATTGTTGCTTTATTGTTAAATCATCAATGGCGCAGATAAGGGTGTTGCTTAGCAGCGCGATCTATGTGTTAGTTTGAGTCTCCAATACGTAAATGTTAAATGGGCCAATATTTGAGTTGCATAAATTTGATGTAAGTTGGGGAATAATTATGAGTAAAAGAAGTTGAGATGTGGTTTAAAATGAAAATTTGTTACACATTAATATTATGCTAATTGATGCTGGTTTTTCACAATTATCTGCTTGATTAATTTTAGTCTTAAGTAATGCTAAAAAAGCACATCTCTAATTAATAATACAAACTGTACCTACAAAGTTGACAATGCAAACTTTATGTGGCAAAATAAATCTAAAATAATGAGTTAATACAGCGCCTTATTAATCCTGAATATGAAAAATAAAAGACACAAAGTTAAACTTTAACCTGCGCTACTTATTTTATAAACCGTGTCATGCAGCCAATCTTTCTGTGATTTGCTGCCTATTTGGAAACTGGTCATTATGTATGATATCACCAGAGATATCGCAGTACAACCCTGTAAAATAGACAGTAGAAAGCCCATTGTCTTAGTTTAGTATGGGCAATACTTTAGAAAGGAGTTGGGTACTCCAAAATATCACAGTTTATGAAGTATGTAACCTAGGTAAAAGTTCAACTGTGTGTGTTTTATTTAAATCCATATGTCATCGCTATTATTCCTATTCTCTTCCCATAGCTTTGGCTTATCCCCCCATTGAACGAACGATGGCTCTTTGTTGACCTCGAAGAGCCACAGTTTATTTCTGGCTCAAATCCGTTGACTAATCAGTAAGTAGTAGAAGTATTTTTTTATTTATCAAAATAAGCTTTCGCTCTTTACAATGGCAATGTAGCTACAATACACTTGTTGTGATATGAACTCATGAAAATGGAAGAAGAAGACAAAGAAATTACATTAAAAAAGTTATGCAGATTCAGATATAAACAAGATCTATAAGCAAGACAATCAAGAACATGAAAATGAAAGAATAAGACAAAGAAATTACATTAAAGTTAAACAGATACAGATAGGTACATAAACAAGTTATATGTACAATAACACTTACAGGAATTAATCTGATAATTCGGCTTAGGCCCGGTTTTTCAATCGGTTTTCGGGTCGCTAACAGGGGCGTTAGTTGACGGTCCGTAATCTGTAACCCAATAAACCCTATGCAGATAACGATCTGTCAGCTAATGGCCCCGTTAATGACCGATTGAAAAACAGGGCCTAAGTACGCATTCCAGTAGAGCTACCAGCAGTCGGTTGTTTTAAAGTACATAGTTATAAAGATTTACTTGTTTATCAACAGGTCATAGTTTGTTTATCTAATAGTAGTACGTACATAAATGGAAGTGACTATCAACTCCTCTCAACACATTGGGCTGATGACGGCAGGTATGTTGAATGTGAAATAGCTCGGATCAGAATATAATACAACACCAAACTATTTGCAAGACTACAAACAAAAAATCCATTCCATAATCATATGAAAACAAGATCTACACATACATAGTAAACGACTACTATTTTCAAGGAAATTCTGTTTTCTCAAATACTAAACAATTAAATTGAATAAATAGCAAATTGCTAACTTTTTAAGGAAGGATTAGTTATGTTGATTGATGCCAATCGGCTAGGTTATGTTCCTGAAGTTAGTGAGGTCGCAACACTTCTCCATAATGTATTCCACGGAGCATACCTAGTGCACAAAGCTATGCAAAGCTATAATATAAAGCATACAATTCATAACACATTCAACTGTAGTGTGTTTTGTACCTGTGTAAGCAATTGTAATCCCAGTGAGGGCTGTGGAGTATACAGTAATGTTGGAGCTTGGCATACTTGAGGTCTAGGGTTCAAGCCTCATCACCTTCACTTTTTTTCCCCTTATTCACACATTAACAATATATTTTATGTTTTTTATATACTGATCTTATATTTATAATCGTCTTACAGACACGAGAAATGCATACACATTATGAAACACCCAAGGAGTGTAGTTTGTGTTCCGCATTCAAATCCAATCACTTCTAAGACATCAAGTGCATATAGAGACGGTTAGACACTGTTAATTTTTTAATGGTCAAACTGTTCGTTTTTGCCAAAATCTTTTTACGGTTTCGCGATATGAAACATGTTTTTGTTTGCCTTGCATTAACGGTTAGCCGAGGAAACATGTTTTAATGTTTCATGAGCTATCTGAAATTCAGAATAGGCTACAAGCTATGCCATACATTGAGAGCAGTGTGTTATCTATACCAGTCTAAGCCAACCAATTTCCATCGTCTGGCATGGCGTACGCACTAGCGTCGTGGACTAGTGTTTTAGAGGTCCGGGGTTCGAGACCCGTTACCACCACGATTTTTTTCTTCCATATTCAGTGCAGCAAAGTTGAGAAGGGTTTACTAAGGGGAAATTTTTTTTTCAAGCGCTCGTAGCTAAAAAACGTGTGGTCCAAATTTGTTTCTGTATTTTTTTTATTTTTTTTGCGTTAATTATCTAGACATCCTGAAAACGAAAATATGCTGGGGGTCATACTAACAGAGATACAGGCGCCCAAAATTTCAAATTTTGCACAATCGGAGAATTTTGAAATTTTTTATTTTTTTATTTTTTTTTAAATACGTAACAAATCAAGAGAGAGATGAATAAGAAGAAACCGAAAACCAAAAAATTCTATCTCAAACCATTTTCCCGTAAAAAAATAAAAACCTCAAAAAATGCACGGTTCTGATTACCCGAAGTTGGCGTCGCCTCACCACGACCTGTGTAAACCGACGCTACCGACGCTCATACTACGTCACCAAGGATTATTACTGACCTTAAGTTCGACGTTTCGACTAACTAGGTACCACCGTTCATCCACAATCGGTACCGAAAGTGGAACTTGACCGCAATTTCTTTGAAATTTCGACGACGCTTGACGACGTCCACAATAAACATAGGGAGACGTTGAATTTTTTCAAAGTAGACAACTTTTAGTTCTATCTCGGGTATATACCTCAGACCGCCCAAGTTAACAATATAGCCATAAAAAATTAAAACCTAAAAACCACAGTGTATTTGAGCACGGTTTTAACGACTCGTAGCGTCTCTTGTTAAAGGGTTAAGAAAATAATGTTTAAAGTTTCTCCATTGGCCACTATCAATGAACACACTGAACATGTTTTGGTTGGCCTAGGATTCGTGGTTAACCAAGGAATTATGTTTTTTGTTCACAACGTGAACGAAGTGCAACAAGTCCATTTTCCAAGTAGCAACAGTGTTCATTCTGCAGAGGTTTGTATCAGGAGTTCAGACGGCTATAAAAGGTAATAATACATTTGGAACATTGTGTTTTGTACCTGGGTAAGCGGTTCAAGTTTCAGAGCGTGTCATGGCGTAGCCTATACGGAACGTCGTCGCTCAGCACACTAGAGGTTTGGAGTTCGAGACCCATCACTCCAAATCTTTTTTACACATTAGGTCTGGGTCACATTGGTCACCCATAGGACTAGTTAGATAATCTAGATGATACAAAGGTGGTTTACCATAAACCTGTACATTAATATGATTATGAACTTAATTAAAAATCATAAATTATTCCAATATGTTGTAGTATGAAAGTTTGTGTTGACAGTTTGAATATAACATAGTCACTTCACTACGCCCATATGAGTAATTATCGTTTTCTTCCTGAGTAACCAGTTCTTTATTCTCATTTTAAACCAGTCCTGTCAAGGCCACATGCAGAACATATTTGACATCATTGGGGAGAGTATTGTATACATTTGGTGACCACGGAAGTAGATGGATTGTTTACCATAGTTGGTGCGTGTTGCAAGGTGTTAATTGAGGTAAGCTTAATAACATGCTACTTATAAATAATTAACGGTAATATTGGTGATAATGTGACTAGGAGGTGGTGTTTGCAGGGTATGTTTCTTATAAACCAAATTATTTATGAATTTATGAATAGTTCAACAAGTAACAAGTCTAGAATGTTATGTAGTTTAAAAAAAGAGTCTGTGGGATCAAGTTAATTAATAATGGAAGTTTTTTTTATATATTATATAGATATTTGATAGCTCCATTCTGAAGTATTGGGGTGCATATGGGTTTTAAGTATTCCCAGATACAACAATTAAATACTGTCAGTGAGAAAGTATAAAGCCCGCCATACACGGTACAACTTGCATGACAAGCCTGGCTTGTCATGCAAGTTGTCAAGTAAATCTGAAGGTCTCAAGTCACCCACTCACACATCCAGTCGGTGATCCACACTCTCAAGTAAAATACTTTTCCATAACCTCAAATATTGTTCTACCTTTGAAAAGTCCTATACAGTATACAATGCAGCTGTTTCATCAAAATATGTCAAGACACTTGGTGCTACTGCAATTATTGCAAGCTGGTGTTGTAGTCAAGATAAATGCCAGAAGAAGAGAAGAAAATGGACCAAAAAGTGGCTATATTGCAACGAAAGACATTCTCCCATATAAACCTGTTGAAGGAATTGGATCCAGATGATTTTCGTAATTATTTACGGATGGATGATGCCTCATATATTTATTTGCTTCAAATAGTAATTAACTCCTCTAATAGTCTGATACTAACATGCACTTAACCTCAAAACACAAATGTCACAACAACGCTCACGCCGCGCAGGTGATTACCGTGACGTCAGGTTTAACCACGTGACTTCAACTCGGCTTGTGATTGGATGTAAGCCCTTCCAACTTTTTGGCATGATGCAAAATATCTGACGAGGACAGAAAACCGTCAAGCCAAACGATTTGCAGTTCAAGCCATCCAATTTCGACCACTAACGATGCAACTTACTTGAATGTTGGCATGATCAAGCCGGGCTTGTCATGCAAGTTGTACCGTGTATGGCGGGCTTAAGGGGAAAATATAGAGCGCAGTTCGACATTTTATACAAGATTCCAACAATAAGAGACATTCTTTTTTTTAGATATTCTTGTTAAGTGTGCATCCCGCTTTTTTTTACAAAACGTACAATTCAAAACACTACCGACTGCAGTGTGTTTTGTACCTGTGTAAGAGATAAAAGTCTAAGCGGGCGGCGTGGCGTGAATGGTAGCGTCCTTGCTTAGAGTGCTGGAGATCCAGGGTTCGATTCCCGTCATCTCCACTCTTTTTTTCACAGCTTATTCACACATTTATAACAATATATTTTATGTTTTTATATCGGATCTTATATTAATAACCGTTTAACATAGACGCGAGAGACGCACACAACACCCAATTTTTGAGCTTGGTATAGGATTGTAGTTTGTGAATCACATTCAAATCCAATCACTAGTCTAGTAAAGACATCAATGTGCAGGGTCGAGACGGTTAAGACACGGTTTATTTTTTAACGGTCAAACAGTTCGCTTCCACCAAAAACCGTTTACGGTTTCGCGATCACGTGATCAAGATCTATCAAATACGATTTTAAAAAGACAATGTGTGAAACTCATTTTTTGGACTTAGAAAAAAAATGGCTTTGATTTTCTTTTCAATTTTTAAGAGTTTTTACCATCAGATCATATTCTTGGATATTTTTTGAATCCAACGAGACCCTCAGTTAGTAAATCCATCCATATTTGGACCTACAATTACAATAACAAAGTATTGAGTTGAATAAAGATTATTTTTTTACAGACGAACGGTTCGTTTCCGCAAAAAACGGTTTACGGATTCGGACTCACAAGATCAAGATCTATTGAATTCAATCATAAAAAGAGAAAGTGTGGAAATTGAAAATCTGAGAAGGGTATAGCCTTGATTGCAAAACAGCTAAAAACACTTTTTTCCCAATTTGGCAGTTTTAATGATTGGATCGCATTCTTTGACACTTTTTGCATCCTGTGAGACCATCAGTTCGTAAATCCATCCATATTTGGCCTTACAATTACAATAACAATATTTGGGTAGAATATTCATTATTTTATTACAGACAAACGGTACGTTTCCGCCAAAAACCGTTTACTATTTCGCGATCACGTGGTCAAGATCTATCAAATTCGATTTTAAAAAGACAAGGTGTTGAAACTCATTTTTTGGACTTAGAAAAAAACGGCTTCAATTTTTGTTTTCAATTTTCAAGAGTTTTTATCATCAGATAATTTTCTTGGATATTTTTTGAATTCAACGAGACCATCATCGGGTGGGGGGAGGGGGTAAGGGGGTGTACCTCCCATCTAGACGTCGGGGGACGATATGACACCACACCAGGCGGGTGTGTTTCGATGCGAGCAACCCTCACACTCGTTTTTCTAAACAGTTCGGAACGTACAAAGCAGCCAAAGCTAAAGGGCAATTTAGGAACGTGAAAAACTGAAATTAATCTATGATAACAAAGTTTAAAAATATTTTACTTAGACCAATGTAATAAAATATAATACGTTACGATTATTACTAAGTTACAAGAAATAAAAAAGTTCGGATCGAATGTGATTAGAACTATGACATAGGCAACATCTGGGCACATTGCGCCGCAAGCCAGCGCTCTAGCCACTCGGCTGCTGCGACTTCGTTGATAAGTAGGGATAGCTGCCTTATTTTATTTTCTTGAAGTAGATTCAATGAATGTCCGAGGTGGAATGTCCACCGAACCGGCTTGTAGCCAACAGCGAGCAACAACAACATTAATAAAACATATGTAACAAATCAAGAGTAGGGAATGGAGATATTTGAATTATTTTAATAATAATAATTTATCTAGGCCAATGTGAAATATGAATATGCTTTATAGAAAGAAACCCATATAAAAATGGGAAGCCCTATTCCCACGATTATCGTGGCACGATAATCGTGGGAATAGTTTACCCACAACGCGGAAGCTATTAACACGAGTGGCTCGTGGACTAAAAAATCGTGCCACGAAATCGTGCCAATAGCTAACGCGCAAAGCAAAAGCTATTCCCACGATCAGGCCACGAGTGTTCCCTGCGTCTTCGTCAAGGCCGCACGACCGAGCGCCACGATGGGAAATGCGGCAACCCTGTCAGCTCGCGCCGCCAATGACGTCAGAATCGTGCCCCGGGAAACAAACCCAATCTTATTGACTGGTTACGCCCAATCCAATATGACTATCATGTGGCTCTTATATACTGTGCTACGTCAGGATAGTGCCCCTAAGAACACAACTTACCTCATATAGACATGTTAAGACCATATGACTCTCAGATGGCTCTTATCTACTGTGGTATGTCAGAATCAAGCACCTGAGAACTAGCCACTTCATATAGACATGTTACGCCCTATACGACTCTCAGGTGGCTCTTATCTACTATGGTATGTCAGAATCGTGCCCCTAAGAACAAGCCACTTCATATAGACATGTTACGCCTAATACGACTCTCAGGAGGCTCATATCTACTATGGTATGTCAGAATCGTGCCCCTAAGAACAAGCCACTTCATATACACATGTTACGCCCAAAACGAGATTCAGGTGGCTCTTATCTACTATGGTATGTCAGAATCACCCCTAAGAACAAGCCACTTCATATGGACATGTTATGCCCAATACGACTCTCAGGTGGCTCTTATCTTATCTTATCTACTATGGGATGTCAGAATCGTGCCCCTAAGAACAAGCCACTTCATATAGACATGTAACGGCCAATACGACTCTCAGGTGGCTCTTATCTACTATGGTATGTCAGAATCGTGCCCCTAAGAACAAGCCACTTCATATAGACATGTTACGGCCAATACGACTCTTAGGTGGCTCTTATCTACTATGGTATGTCAGAATCGTGCCCCTAAGAACAAGCCACTTCATATAGACTTGTTATGCCCAATACGACTCTCAGGTGGCTCTTATCTACTATGGTATGTCAGAATCGTGCCGCTAAGAACAAGCCACTTCATATAGACATGTTACGCCCAATACGACTCTCAGGTGGCTCTTATCTACTATGGTATGTCAGAATCGTGCCGCTAAGAACAAGCCACTTCATATAGACATGTTACGGCCAATACGACTCTCAGGAGGCTCTTATCTACTATGGCATGTCAGAATCGTGCCCCTAAGACCTAGCCACTTCATATAGACATGTTACGGCCAATACGACTCTCAGGTGGCTCTTATCTACTATGGTATGTCAGAATCGTGCCCCTAAGAACAAGCCACTTCATAACGACATGTTACGCCTAATACGACTCTCAGTAGGCTCTTATCTACTATGGTATGTCAGACTCGTGCCCCAAAGAAAAAGCCACTTCATATAGACATGTTACGGCCTATACGACTCTCAGGAGGCTCTTATCTACTATGGTATGTCAGAATCGTGCCCCTAAGAACAAGCCACTTCATATAGACATGTTAAGGCCTATACGACTCTCAGGAGGCTCTTATCTACTATGGTATGTCAGAATCGTGCCCCTAAGAACAAGCCACTTCCTATAGACATGTTACGGCCTATACGACTCTCTGGAGGCTCTTATCTACTATGGTATGTCAGAATCGTGCCCCTAAGAACAAGCCACTTCATATAGACAGGTTACGGCCAATACGACTCTCAGGTGGCTCTTATCTACTATGGTATGTCAGAATCGTGCCCCTAAGAACAAGCCACTTCATATAGACATGATACGCCCTATACGACTCTCAGGTAGCTCTTATCTACTATGGTATGTCAGAATCGTGCCCCTAAGAACAAGCAACTTCATATAGACATGTTTCGCCCAACACGACTCACAGGTGGCTCTTATCTATATGGTATGTCAGAATCGTGCCCCTAAGAACAAGCCACTTCATATAGACATGTTACGGCCAATACGACTCTCAGGAGGCTCTTATCTACTATGGCATGTCAGAATCGTGCCCCTAAGACCTAGCAACTTCATATAGACATGTTACGGCCAATACGACTCTCAGGTGGCTCTTATCTACTATGGTATGTCAGAATCGTGTCCCTAAGAACAAGCCACTTCATATAGACATGTTACGCCCAATACGAGTCTCAAGTGGCTCTTATCTACTATGGTATGTCAGAATTTTGCCCCTAAGAACAAGCCACTTCATATAGACATGTTAAGGCCTATACGACTCTCAGGAGGCTCTTATCTACTATGGTATGTCAGAATCGTGCCCCTAAGAACAAGCCACTTCCTATAGACATGTTACGGCCTATACGACTCTCAGGAGGCTCTTATCTACGATGGTATGTCAGAATCGTGCCCCTAAGAACAAGCCACTTCATATAGACAGGTTACGGCCAATACGACTCTCAGGTGGCTCTTATCTACTATGGTATGTCAGAATCGTGCCCCTAAGAACAAGCCACTTCATATAGACATGATACGCCCTATACGACTCTCAGGTAGCTCTTATCTACTATGGTATGTCAGAATCGTGCCCCTAAGAACAAGCAACTTCATATAGACATGTTTCGCCCAACACGACTCACAGGTGGCTCTTATCTATATGGTATGTCAGAATCGTGCCCCTAAGAACAAGCCACTTCATATAGACATGTTATGGCCAATACGACTCTCAGGAGGCTCTTATCTACTATGGCATGTCAGAATCGTGCCTCTAAGACCTAGCCACTTCATATAGACATGTTACGGCCAATACGACTCTCAGGTGGCTCTTATCTACTATGGTATGTCAGAATCGTGCCCCTAAGAACAAGCCACTTCCTATAGACATGTTACGGCCTATACGACTCTCAGGAGGCTCTTATCTACTATGGTATGTCAGAATCGTGCCCCTAAGAACAAGCCACTTCATATAGACAGGTTACGGCCAATATGACTCTCAGGTGGCTCTTATCTACTATGGTATGTCAGAATCGTGCCCCTAAGAACAAGCCACTTCATATAGACATGTTACGCCCAATACGACTCTCAAATGGCTCTTATCTACTATGGTATGTCAGAATCGTGCCCCTAAGAACAAGCCACTTCATATAGACATGATAAGCCCTAAACGACTCTCAGGTAGCTCTTATCTACTAATGTATGACAGAATCGTGCCCCTAAGAACAAGCAACTTCATATAGACATGTTTCGCCCAACACGACTCACAGGTGGCTCTTATCTATATGGTTTGTCAGAATCGTGCCCCTAAGAACAAGCCACTTCATATAGACATGTTACGCCTAATACGACTCTCAGTAGGCTCTTATCTACTATGGTATGTCAGAATCGTGCCCCTAAGAACAAGCAACTTCATATAGACATGTTTCGCCCAACACGACTCACAGGTGGCTCTTATCTATATGGTATGTCAGAATCGTGCCCCTAAGAACAAGCCACTTCATATAGACATGTTACGCCTAATACGACTCTCAGTAGGCTCTTATCTACTATGGAATGTCAGAATCGTGCCCCTAAGAACAAGCCACTTCATATAGACATGTTACGCCTAATACGACTCTCAGGTGGCTCTTATCTACTATGGTATGTCAGAATCGTGCCCCTAAGAACAAGCCACTTCATATAGACATGTTACGGCCTATACGACTCTCAGGAGGCTCTTATCTACTATGGTATGTCAGAATCGTGCCCCTAAGAACAAGCCACTTCCTATAGACATGTTACGGCCTATACGACTCTCAGGAGGCTCTTATCTACTATGGTATGTCAGAATCGTGCCCCTAAGAACAAGCCACTTCATATAGACAGGTTACGGCCAATACGACTCTCAGGTGGCTCTTATCTACTATGGTATGTCAGAATCGTGCCCCTAAGAACAAGCCACTTCATATAGACATGTTACGCCCAATACGACTCTCAAATGGCTCTTATCTACTATGGTATGTCAGAATCGTGCCCCTAAGAACAAGCCACTTCATATAGACATGATACGCCCTATACGACTCTCAGGAGGCTCTTATCTACTATGGTATGTCAGAATCGTGCCCCTAAGAACAAGCAACTTCATATAGACATGTTTCGCCCAACACGACTCACAGGTGGCTCTTATCTATATGGTATGTCAGAATCGTGCCCCTAAGAACAAGCCACTTCATATAGACATGTTACGGCCAATACGACTCTCAGGAGGCTCTTATCTACTATGGCATGTCAGAATCGTGCCCCTAAGACCTAGCAACTTCATATAGACATGTTACGGCCAATACGACTCTCAGGTGGCTCTTATCTACTATGGTATGTCAGAATCGTGTCCCTAAGAACAAGCCACTTCATATAGACATGTTACGCCCAATACGAGTCTCAAGTGGCTCTTATCTACTATGGTATGTCAGAATTTTGCCCCTAAGAACAAGCCACTTCATATAGACATGTTAAGGCCTATACGACTCTCAGGAGGCTCTTATCTACTATGGTATGTCAGAATCGTGCCCCTAAGAACAAGCCACTTCCTATAGACATGTTACGGCCTATACGACTCTCAGGAGGCTCTTATCTACGATGGTATGTCAGAATCGTGCCCCTAAGAACAAGCCACTTCATATAGACAGGTTACGGCCAATACGACTCTCAGGTGGCTCTTATCTACTATGGTATGTCAGAATCGTGCCCCTAAGAACAAGCCACTTCATATAGACATGATACGCCCTATACGACTCTCAGGTAGCTCTTATCTACTATGGTATGTCAGAATCGTGCCCCTAAGAACAAGCAACTTCATATAGACATGTTTCGCCCAACACGACTCACAGGTGGCTCTTATCTATATGGTATGTCAGAATCGTGCCCCTAAGAACAAGCCACTTCATATAGACATGTTATGGCCAATACGACTCTCAGGAGGCTCTTATCTACTATGGCATGTCAGAATCGTGCCTCTAAGACCTAGCCACTTCATATAGACATGTTACGGCCAATACGACTCTCAGGTGGCTCTTATCTACTATGGTATGTCAGAATCGTGCCCCTAAGAACAAGCCACTTCCTATAGACATGTTACGGCCTATACGACTCTCAGGAGGCTCTTATCTACTATGGTATGTCAGAATCGTGCCCCTAAGAACAAGCCACTTCATATAGACAGGTTACGGCCAATATGACTCTCAGGTGGCTCTTATCTACTATGGTATGTCAGAATCGTGCCCCTAAGAACAAGCCACTTCATATAGACATGTTACGCCCAATACGACTCTCAAATGGCTCTTATCTACTATGGTATGTCAGAATCGTGCCCCTAAGAACAAGCCACTTCATATAGACATGATAAGCCCTAAACGACTCTCAGGTAGCTCTTATCTACTAATGTATGACAGAATCGTGCCCCTAAGAACAAGCAACTTCATATAGACATGTTTCGCCCAACACGACTCACAGGTGGCTCTTATCTATATGGTTTGTCAGAATCGTGCCCCTAAGAACAAGCCACTTCATATAGACATGTTACGCCTAATACGACTCTCAGTAGGCTCTTATCTACTATGGTATGTCAGAATCGTGCCCCTAAGAACAAGCAACTTCATATAGACATGTTTCGCCCAACACGACTCACAGGTGGCTCTTATCTATATGGTATGTCAGAATCGTGCCCCTAAGAACAAGCCACTTCATATAGACATGTTACGCCTAATACGACTCTCAGTAGGCTCTTATCTACTATGGAATGTCAGAATCGTGCCCCTAAGAACAAGCCACTTCATATAGACATGTTACGCCTAATACGACTCTCAGGTGGCTCTTATCTACTATGGTATGTCAGAATCGTGCCCCTAAGAACAAGCCACTTCATATAGACATGTTACGGCCTATACGACTCTCAGGAGGCTCTTATCTACTATGGTATGTCAGAATCGTGCCCCTAAGAACAAGCCACTTCCTATAGACATGTTACGGCCTATACGACTCTCAGGAGGCTCTTATCTACTATGGTATGTCAGAATCGTGCCCCTAAGAACAAGCCACTTCATATAGACAGGTTACGGCCAATACGACTCTCAGGTGGCTCTTATCTACTATGGTATGTCAGAATCGTGCCCCTAAGAACAAGCCACTTCATATAGACATGTTACGCCCAATACGACTCTCAAATGGCTCTTATCTACTATGGTATGTCAGAATCGTGCCCCTAAGAACAAGCCACTTCATATAGACATGATACGCCCTATACGACTCTCAGGTAGCTCTTATCTACTATGGTATGTCAGAATCGTGCCCCTAAGAACAAGCAACTTCATATAGACATGTTTCGCCCAACACGACTCACAGGTGGCTCTTATCTATATGGTATGTCAGAATCGTGCCCCTAAGAACAAGCCACTTCATATAGACATGTTACGCCTAATACGACTCTCAGTAGGCTCTTATCTACTATGGTATGTCAGAATCGTGCCCCTAAGAACAAGCCACTTCATATAGACATGTTACGCCTAATACGACTCTCAGGTGGCTCTTATCTACTATGGTATGTCAGAATCGTGCCCCTAAGAACAAGCCACTTCATAACGACATGTTACGCCTAATACGACTCTCAGTAGGCTCTTATCTACTATGGTATGTCAGACTCGTGCCCCAAAGAAAAAGCCACTTCATATAGACATGTTACGGCCTATACGACTCTCAGGAGGCTCTTATCTACTATGGTATGTCAGAATCGTGCCCCTAAGAACAAGCCACTTCATATAGACATGTTACGGCCTATACGACTCTCAGGAGGCTCTTATCTACTATGGTATGTCAGAATCGTGCCCCTAAGAACAAGCCACTTCCTATAGACATGTTACGGCCTATACGACTCTCAGGAGGCTCTTATCTACTATGGTATGTCAGAATCGTGCCCCTAAGAACAAGCCACTTCATATAGACATGTTACGGCCTATACGACTCTCAGGAGGCTCTTATCTACTATGGTATGTCAGAATCGTGCCCCTAAGAACAAGCCACTTCATATAGACATGTTACGCCCAATACGACTCTCAGGAGGCTCTTATCAACTATGGTATGTCAGAATCGTGCCCCTAAGAACAAGCCACTTTATATAGACATGTTACGGCCAATACGACTCTCAGGTGGCTCTTATCTACTATGGTATGTCAGAATCGTACCCCTAAGAACTAGCCACTTCATATAGACATGTTACGGCCAATACGACTCTCAGGTGTCTGAGAGTCGTATTGGGCGTAACATGTCTATTGCAATGAAGTGGCTAATTCTTAGGGGCACGATTCTGACATACCATAGTAGTAAAGAGCCTCCTGAGAGTCGTATTGGGCGTTACATGTCTATATGAAGTGGCTTGTTCTTGGGGGCACGATTCTGACATACCATAGTAGATAAGAGCCTCCTGAGAGTCGTATTGGCCGTAACATGTCTATATGAAGTGGCAAGTTCTTAGGGGCACGATTCTGACATACCATAGTAGATAAGAGCCACCTGAGAGTCGTATTGGGCGTAATATGTCTATATGAAGTGGCCTTTTCTTAGGGGCACGATTTTGACATACCATAGTAGATAAGAGCCTCCTGAGAGTCGTATTGGCCGTAACATGTCTATATGAAGTGGCTTAATCTTAGGGCCACGATTCTGTCATACCATAGTAGATAAGAGCGTCCTGAGAGTCGTATTGGCCGTAACATGTCTATATGATTTGGCTAGTTTATAGGGGCACGATTCTGACATACCATAGTAGATAAGAGCCACCTGAGAGTCGTATTGGCCGTAACATGTCTATATGAAGTGGCTAGTTCTTAGGGGCACGATTCTGACATACCATAGTTGATAAGAGCCTCCTGAGAGTTGTATTGGGCGTAACATGTCTATATGGAGTGGCTATTTCTTAGGGGCACGATTCTGACATACCATAGTAGTAAAGAGCCTCCTGAGAGTCGTATTGGGCGTAACATGTCTATAAAAGTGGCTTGTTCTTGGGGGCACGATTCTGACATACCATAGTAGATAAGAGCCTCCTGAGAGTCGTATTGGGCGTAACATGTCTATATGAAGTGGCTATTTCTTAGGGGCACGATTCTGACATACGATAGTAGTAAAGAGCCTCCTGAGAGTCGTATTGGGCGTAACATGTCTATATGAAGTGGCTATTTCTTAGGGGCACGATTCTGACATACCATAGTAGTAAAGAGCCTCCTGAGAGTCGTATTGGGCGTAACATGTCTATAGAAGTGGCTTGTTCTTGGGGGCACGATTCTGACATACCATAGTAGATAAGAGCCTCCTGAGAGTCGTATTGGGCGTAACATGTCTATATGAAGTGGCTATTTCTTAGGGGCACGATTCTGACATACGATAGTTGTAAAGAGCCTCCTGAGAGTCGTATTGGGCGTAACATGTCTATATGAAGTGGCTTGTTCTTAGGGGCACGATTCTGACATACCATAGTAGATAAGAGCCTCCTGAGAGTCGTATTGGCCGTAACATGTCTATATGAAGTGGCTAGTTCTTAGGGGCACGATTCTGACATACCATAGTAGATAAGAGCCTCCTGAGAGTCGTATTGGCCGTAACATGTCTATATGAAGTGGCTTGTTCTTAGGGGCACGATTCTGACATACCATAGTAGATAAGAGCCTCCTGAGAGTCGTATTGGCCGTAACATGTCTATATGAAGTGGCTAGTTCTTAGGGGCACGATTCTGACATACCATAGTTGATAAGAGCCACTTGAGAGTCGTATAGGCCGTTACATGTCTATATGAAGTGGCTTGTTCTTAGGGGCACGATTCTGACATACCATAGTAGATAAGAGCCTCCTGAGAGTCGTATTGGCCGTAACATGTCTATATGAAGTGGCTAGTTCTTAGGGGCACGATTCTGACATACCATAGTAGATAAGAGCCTCCTGAGAGTCGTATTGGGCGTAACATGTCTATATGAAGTGGCTAGTTCTAAGGGGCACGATTCTGACATGCCATAGTAGATAATAGCCGCCTGAGAGTCGTATTGGGCGTAACATGTCTTTATGAAGTGGCTTGTTTTTAGGGGCACGATTCTGACATACCATAGTAGATAAGAGCCACTGTAGAGTCGTATTGGGCGTAATATGTCTATATGAAGTGGCCTTTTCTTAGGGGCACGATTCTGACATACCATAGTAGATAAGAGCCACCTGAGAGTCGAATTGGCCGTAACATGTCTATATGAAGTGGCTAGTTCTTAGGTGCACGATTCTGACATGCCATAGTAGATATGAGCCTCCTGAGAGTCGTATTGAAAGTAACATGTCTAAATGAAGGGGCTTGTTCTTAGGGGCACGATTCTGACATACCATAGTAGATAAGAGCCACCTGAGAGTCGTATTGGGCGTAATATGTCTATATGAAGTGGCTTGTTCTTAGGGGCACGATTCTGACATACCATAGTAGATAAGAGCCACCTGAGAGTCGTATTGGCCGTTACATGTCTATATGAAGTGGCTAGTTCTTAGGGGCACGATTCTGACATACCGTAGTAGATAAGAGCCTCCTGAGAGTCGTATTGGCCGTAACATGTCTATATAAAGTGGCTTGTTCTTAGGGGCACGATTCTGACATACCATAGTAGATAAGAGCCACCTGAGAGTCGTATTGGCCGTAACATGTCTATATGAAGTGGCTAGTTCTTAGGGGCACGATTCTGACATACCGTAGTAGATAAGAGCCTCCTGAGAGTCGTATTGGCCGTAACATGTCTATATAAAGTGGCTTGTTCTTAGGGGCACGATTCTGACATACCATAGTAGATAAGAGCCTCCTGAGAGTCGTATAGGCCGTAACATGTCTATATGAAGTGGCTTGTTCTTTGGGGCACGAGTCTGACATACCATAGTAGATAAGAGCCTACTGAGAGTCGTATTAGGCGTAACATGTCTATATGAAGTGGCTTGGTCTTAGGGGCACGATTCTGACATACCATAGTAGATAAGAGCCTCCTGAGAGTCGTATTGGGCGTTACTTGTCTATATGAAGTGGCTTGTTCTTAGGGGCACGATTCTGACATACCATAGTAGATAAGAGCCACCTGAGAGTCGTATTGGGCGTAACATGTCTATATGAAGTGGCTTGTTCTTAGGGGCACGATTCTGACATACCATAGTAGATAAGAGCCACCTGAGAGTCGTATTGGGCGTAACATGTCTATATGAAGTGGCTTGTTCTTAGGGGCACGATTCTGACATACCATAGTAGATAAGAGCCACCTGAGAGTCGTATTGGGCGTAACATGTCTATATGAAGTGGCTTGTTCTTAGGGGCACGATTCTGACATACCATAGTAGATAAGAGCCTCCTGAGAGTCGTATTGGGCGTAATATGTCTGTAGGTGGTCTCGTGTGTTTGCTTTAAAATTTTTGGTTGCAGGGATGCGATCGCATCCCGGGCCCCTAGGCAAATCCGGGCCCGTCAGGTATCCTATCCTATGATGTATATTGCTAAAAAAATCTCGCCCAAACTTAACTCACAGAATCTTGAGACTCGCCAAAGACCCCCACCGCCCGGGAAACCTTGTCAAATCCGCTCGCACGCAAGCATTTTGCGACTTGCGAGTGACAATATTGAGTACTTATCAGCAACACTAATGGCCGTTGACCTACCTCGAATATCGTTTTCTTTATATTTTAATTACTCGCCCGGTAGTGTTACTGGTAGGCTGGCCTCTGTTAATCGCGTCTTAAAATCGCGTTTTAGGCCATAAAATTCAATGCAACCCCCAAAAAAAGGGTTCACGCCCTCGGCGTAATTGCCTCCGGTGGCTGGGGCTTCGCCCCAGACACCAGCTGTGCCGCGCCACCTCGTGCGGGCCCCCCAAAACCCAGCATCCCGGGCCTTGTTATCCCAGTCCGCCCCTGCCGCACGATACTCTTGGCCCGATCGTGGTGATAGCTTTTACATGGCGCTCTAGCTATCGCCACGAGTTGGAGGTTTACATGGTTGCCGGGTTTCGTACCGCACGATACTCGTGGCCCTGATCGTGGTGATAGCTTTTACTTGGCGCTCTAGCTATCGCCACGATTAGCGGGCACGAGTTTTTGGTCTAGGAGTCAATCGTGGGAATAGCTGCCGCAGAGTGGGGAGACTATTCCCACGATTATGGGACACGATTATCGTGTTTTCGTGCCACGATAATCGTGGGAATAGCCACTCCGTATAAAAATTATATTTGTGTTAGTTCACTCCAATGGTTCACTGCTCCGCCGCCGCCTCCGAGCAGCGCTGAGAAGATGTGTTGTGTTGCTGGTTGTCAGTTCTGCGCAGGCGTTCCGCAATGGTGCCAACCTAAGAACAAGACCATTCTGTGCTGTCATGGGGAAGAGAACTCCGGCAAAACTACAATAAATTGAATTGAATACGGCTAAAGAAAGTATGGGCAGTCCATAACCGTACACTGGCCATCTTGTCTTCCAATGGAACAGGTAAATTACAATATATTTAATTGATACTGTAAAAGAAAAGAGCTTTTTATTTTGTTTTATAAAAATCTCCCAGTCTCACATGATCGACCAGTCGAATTTTTTGTGCACGCAATTCGACTTTCGATATAAATCGCAACTCGCATACGTAAACATGACGTAATTTCTACAGTGACACCCTCAAAGGCCTATTATTTTATTTCAGTTTTAAAATTGTGTTTTACGTCTTCATCAGTCATGGTAAAATTATAAAACATGTGAGTAGATAAAACGTGTATAAAATAAAAACCAATTATTTATAGACTACCCTGCCCTATGCTTGTCATGCTAGAGGCCTTGGGCCTAGGCCTAGCCCTACCTAGGCCTAGGCCTATGCCCTACTTGCCTAGGGCTACATCCAAAATATCCTTGTGTATCAACAAATTTGAGGGAAATAACCAACAGGCACTTCCATTGTTTTCTGGGAACTGACTCAAGTGATCCCAAAGCAACACAAAGCAAAGACCTAGGCCTAGGCCTTAGGGCCATTGCATAAGGCCATTGCAGAGTGTCATGTAGGGTCTAGGCCTAGCCCTAGGTAGTGGCTGAGGCTTTAATGACTGGCACATCAAAGTCTAACCTCTGCAACTGTCATGTAGGGTTTAGCCGAGGTCTAGGCCTACCCGTACCATTGAGTTTGAAGTGGGCGGCATGAAGGTGGCGGAGAGGAAGACCACGGAAGAGATGAAACGAGAAAGTAGGCAGAGGCCTGGATAATTGTATCTATTTGATTGTCTTCATTTTTCAGGTATGCTTAAGACCAGTTGGAGCCTTATTCTTCATGAAGAAGGGAGAGCAGATGAGGGATGTGGAAGAGAGAAGAGCATAGGTGTTGTGCAGTAGGCAATAATAAATGGATTGAATAGATTCTAAATATTAAATTATGCAGTTTATTAGGAAAACACAAGTAAGATGTACTACATGGTTACGTTAAAAGACAAGAATAACATGTGGTTGCTATATGAAGTCAAGGTCTTATAATAATATTCTCTGACACCACAGTCAAAGGCTGTGTGATGGATTGTTGCCAAACTTAACACATTAAATATATACATAGCTGCCAACATACAAGGACTTAGGATACATCATAGATTCCAACACCCTCACTTAAACTAAGTACTTGTATTATATGAACAACACCAATATAAATCAAATAACACCTAGGCTACTTGTATTATGAACAACACCAATACAAATCAAATAACACCTAGTGCGCTCTCCATTAGATCGATTGCATCTCTCCGCAACACCATTTAGCTGAGGAGTATATCGAACAGTTCTCTGATGCCTAATTCCACTATCAATGAGAAATCTTTCAAATTCATTTGAAATATATTCCCCGCCACCATCTGACCTTAAGCATTTGATAGTTTTTCCTGTCTGATTTTCCACCATCACCTTGAATTCCTTAAATTTTGAAAACGTTTGGTCTTTAGTTTTCAACATGTAACCAAAAGTTTTGCGTGAAAAATCATCCACAAATATCAAGCAATATCTAGCCCCACCCCAGGAAGTTTCTTCCATTGGACCCATTACATCGGAGTGAACTATCTCAAGGATTTCTTTAGCCCTTTTTCCCTTTTTGCGAAAAGGAGCAATTGTTTGCTTACCTTCTAAACAGGTTACACATTGCTTATTTTCACATTGCTCAAATTCCAAACCTGTGACAAGCCCATTTTTAAGTTGGTTCATTCCTTTCCTACTAAGATGACTGTAGTATCTTGTTATCTTTCAAGGATGAGGAATATATATAAAGAGAAACTGATGCTGATTGATTGAAGATCACTTTTATTGTCTTGACACTTACAGCCCGTGGTTACAACAGATGCCGCTTCCGGTTGGGCGCTGCCTGTTATGTTATGCATGTTAACCAACTGTTACAAGTTTAAGGTTGTAGTTGTTGTTGTGCTAAGTTATACACTACATCCCTTCTTATCAATATAGATAGAAATGTGAGGTATTGATTTTGAGGATAACATATTAAAATACAGAATCAGACACATTTAAGATGAGATAAGTTGGCTTAAGAAATTTAGGTGTTTATAATGATTAGTGCACTTTTACTTAAGAGAAAACTTTCACTTTCACTTTCTTTTTTTTTTTTACTTGGTGAACAGTTCATAGTCTTTGAATCTTGTCGGGGTTTTGAGGTTTCTTTTGGGTCGTTCTTGTGAAGTCGTGATGGTCGGGTTGGCTGATGTTGGGCTTGAGTTGGGTGATTCATGTTGGGTAGGCCTTGTTGTCATTGGGGTAGGCCTATCTGGAGATGGAGATTGACTTACTTGTTTCACGAATGATGAGTTTCGGCACACTTCTTTTCCTTGCGGGTCAATTAGAATGACTTGGTTGCCATTGACTTCTTTGATTTTGTGTATGTTTTGATTGTATCGGGTGGACAGTTTATTTTTCTTGTCTTGCGTTACGATTACCATGTCTCCGGGATGGAGGACGCGTTTGCTAGTGTGTCGAGTTTTGTCGGCGTATGTCTTAGATTTTTGTTTTTGGTCTTCGTCTCGTTGTCTTGCGCTGGCGTCTTGTGGGGGTTGGGAGTCTGCCGTTATTTCAGGGATTGAGAATCTGATTTTCCTTCCTAGTAGCAGTTCGGCAGGTGTTACTCCTGTTGTTGTGTGTTGTGATGTTCGGTATGTCATTAGTATGTATGGAATTTGCTGTCTCCAGTCGTTTCCTTCTGCGATAGTTGTTTTGAACATTTTGAGAAATGTACGATTTATTCTTTCAACTTGGCCGTTCGCTTGCGGCCAATAAGGTGTGACGTGGTGATAGCTCACATCTATTTGGTGGAGAAAGGATTTGTATTCTTGGGAAATAAATTGAGGACCATTGTCACTTAGGATTTCGTCGGGATACCCAAACCTTGCGAACAACTCTTCCAGCCATTTAATGATCATGTGACTTGAAGGTGTGGATTTGAATATCTTGGCTTCTGGCCAACGCGAGTAGTAGTCTACCACAATTGCAATAGTTTCGCCTGTTGGAAAGGGGCCGCAGAGATCAATTGCTAGTTTCTGCCATGGGCGTTGAGGGAGTTTCGTAGGATTGATCGGTTCTGGGTGGGGAAGAGGACTAACAAGCTGACAGGGCATGCAATTCTTAACATGTTCTGTTACCTCTTGGTCGAGTTTGGGCCACCAAACTTTGTCTCTCAGTCGTTGCTTCGTCTTGATGATGCCTTGGTGTCCATGGTGGGCTAGGAGTAGAACGTCTTTTCTGAGAGCCGTCGGAATGATGATTCTGTTGCCACGGAGAAGTACATCTTGGTATAGCGAGATTTCTGTCTTGTTGTATTCTGGAGGGCATTTGCTCCAATCGTCGGTTGAGATTGCGTTCTTCACTGTTTGAAGTGTTTTGTCTGAACTTGTTGCCTCAGCAATGTGTTTGAGAGTTAGTGTTCTGGGTACTGAAGTTTCACTGATAAATCGTATGTATTCTTCAGCCACGTTTTCTTGTGTGTTTCCTTCCAGTAGTTTGTCTGCGTTGACGAGACGTGATAACGGATCAGCAATATTTCCTGTTCCTGGTCTGTATACGATTTTGACGTTGTATTGTTGCATTCTAAGCATCCAGCGTTCGATGCGAGCTGACGGTTTTGAGTACGTACCATATAGTACCTCGAGAGGTTTGTGGTCAGTCTCTAGTTCAAAGGGAATACCGTATAGATATAGATGATAGTGTTCGCAGCTCCATACCACCGCATAGGCTTCTCGTTCCGTTTGCGAGTACCGTTTTTGTACGTCTGTGAGAGAGCGGCTAGCAAAACTAATGGGTTTGAAGGTCTTGTCGTCTTGCTGTTGTAGAAGTACCGCTCCAACTGCATAAGGACTTGCATCTACGACTAGGCGGGTTGGACGTTTCTGATCGTAGTATGCGAGAGTGCTGCTTGAGGATAAGTCTTGTTTCAGCTGTGTGAATGCTTGTTGTTGCTCTATGCCCCAGTTCCAGGTTGAATCTTTCTTCGTGAGGTTTCTGAGCGGCTCAGTGGTCGTAGCCATGTGCGGAATGAATTTGGCACAGAAGTTTACGAGACCAAGGAAGCTTCGGAGCTCGGATATGTCTTTTGGCGCTCGTGCTTTGCAGATCGCTTCCACTTTCTTGGTGTCTGGGTTGATTCCGTCAGTTGATAGAATGTGTCCGAGGAATGTTAGCTTGGTCATGCCGAATTGACATTTTTTCTTGTTTATCGTTAGGCCTGCATCATGGATTGTTTGAAGTACAGCTTCTAGACGTTTGTTGTGCTCTTCTGCGTCCTTGCCATAAACTATTATATCGTCTGAGACGTTTTTAACATGGGCGCTGCCTGTTATGTTATGCATGTTAACCAACTGTTACAAGTTTAAGGTTGTAGTTGTTGTTGTGCTAAGTTATACACTACAATGACCTAACCTCTTGTGCCACAATTCATGTTTGGAGATAGAGACTGCATTAAGAGCCCTCACTGGCTTCTCACATAAGTCAAGCATGTACAAACCTTCGTCATTTTTGGTACCTGAAAATTGTACAGTTCCTTTAACCTCAAAATCTGACTTATGGTAAACTTTACAAGACCTGTTATCAAATATAGGTATGAAACCATTGTTTGACATCTTATGAACAGATAGAAGGTTAGTTGAGAGTTCAGGTATGTATAAAACATTGTTTGCTACTTTAACAGACTCACCATTATCACCATTCAGACTGAATTCAACCTTACCTATACCATCACATTTCATTTTACTGTCATCGGCCATAGCGATGGCAGCATCAGTGGGTTTCAGGTCAAACATTTCATATTTGTCCCTAGCCATATGAGCTGTTGCACCTGAGTCGATGGCCCATCCAGATGATCCAGATCCGGACACCTGGGTTGTCATCGCCTTCGGCTCGGTAGTGGTCACTTCTAGGGTTTGCGTCAGGAGCGTCTTGTTGTTCAAGAACTTGTTAGATGTCCTCTTGTTGCCGCCGGACGACTCTTCATTGTTGAATGATGAGCTTCGATGTGATGTTCCCTTCCTGTTTCTCTTCGGAAGAGGACAGTCCGTGCTCTTGTGGCCCGGCCCATCACAGTTGTAGCAGACGATCGGTTTGTTGTTTTTCTTTGAGGTCTTCTTTTTCAAGAACAGCGCCGCCTCGGAACTGGAAGGTTCTCCCCGGACCCGCCGCCTCTCTGCCTCACCGAGCAGGGCCTCCTTGACCTCATTCGAGGTCAGTTTCTCGCCCTGTTTGAGGTGCCGGTGAAGCGATGAAATTAATTCCTCATATTCCTTAGATACGCCATTGCACATGGCAAAAGCGACCCACTCATCTTCGAGCGTTTTTCCTAAATCGGTCAACCTTTGAGCTGTTGACAAGATGTCCGTAATGTAATCTGTCACATTGGTAAAACCTTCTTGTTGTGTATTGAAGATTTTCCTTGTAAGCTCAAATGTGGTAGCCATACTGCATCCCTCGAACGCATTTTTGAGACTGTCCCAAGCATCCTTTGCGCTTTTTGCTGCTTGGACGTGTACATAGCATTGAGGTTTAATTGAGAGACATATTTTGGCCAATGCCCTCTCATCTTTACTCATGTTAGAAGAGTCGATGCTAACCGTGCCGTCCACATGACCGTAGAGCCCTTCTAACAATAGGCTCATACGCATAGCAAATTTCCAGCTCCCATAATTTGATTGACCGTCGAGCTTCTCAATATTAGGAGCCGACGTTGATATTGTCACTGTTTGAGCTGGTTCTGCCATTTTAACTAGCCTAGCCTAGTCTAAATTTACAAACAATAGGCCTAGTCACTTACTTGCAATTAATATTCAAAACCCACTGTTTCCACAGGCATTGAGTAGAGTTGTTATAATCTCACACTCAAATACTAGGTCCTGGGCCCATAACCTGTTGTGCAGTAGGCAATAATAAATGGATTGAATAGATTCTAAATATTAAATTATTCAGTTTATTAGGAAAACACAAGTAAGATGTACTACATGGTTACGTTAAAAGACAAGAATAACATGTGGTTGCTATATGAAGTCAAGGTCTTATAATAATATTCTCTGACACCACAGTCAAAGGCTGTGTGATGGATTGTTGCCAAACTTAACACATTAAATATATACATAGCTGCCAACATACAAGGACTTAGGATACATCATAGATTCCAACAATAGGAAGATCTGGGTGTCGGTATTTTCCTCAACGGGGATTCTCTACTGTGACATCTACCATCTCAACTGCAGCAGCCAACCAAGCTACGTCAATGCAGTGGTAAGTCAGCTTAAGTTTGAATTGAAGTCAGATGATTATCATCATCATCATCATCATTATCCATTGCCGTTTCCTGCTTCTGGCAGGGTCAGCTTGGGTTTCGCAACCAAATTTTTCCACCTCTTCCTATCTTCCCACAATCGTACTTCCCCTACTTGCTCCCAGTTCTCTCCTCTCTTCTGCAGATGATTATACGATTGGATTATGTGTATTGTAATCAAATTAAAAATACCAGTAGTGAACATCTTAAAGGGGTTCTCACCCGCTACCCCAAAAAAATATGTTTAACTAAGGCTGATTAGCTATGAAATTAGCGACTAAATGAAAAGAAATCGGGTTCACCATAACCCGGGAAAAAAATATCAAAGTTAGTGATTTTCGAGCTAGGTCCCATCGGCGAAAATCTCCCATAAGAAATAGCATTGGGACGACCTGTATGCCTTGGGACCTTGGAGGATTCTGCTCCCAAAAAAAAATGATGTAATACTTTTCGCTGCGTCTTTCTTTTCTTCGTGTTTCGTATATTTTGGTTTTGTAATCGGAGCTTCCGTTCAGGTACAAAATAAAGATGTGTAATCGGGTGCTCCATTTCGTTTTGAGCGTTGTTGTGCGTTGCTGTGCACGTCGAGTCGGCGGGTGTCGACTGTCGAGTTGGTGTCAAGTAAGCCAAGCGAGAGAGAGAGAGAGAGAGAGAGAGAGAGAGAGAGAGAGAGTAGT
The DNA here is from genome assembly GCA_945910005.1 of Isoperla grammatica. Taxonomy (NCBI): domain Eukaryota; kingdom Metazoa; phylum Arthropoda; class Insecta; order Plecoptera; family Perlodidae; genus Isoperla; species Isoperla grammatica. The sequence continues at coordinate 4,967,194 of OX246750.1, forward strand.
ATTGGGAGGGGAAATAGTCAACGCATGCACAATGAACGCGGTCTGCTATGCGGTGTCGAATGGAGTACACCAAGGCCGTCTATTTTTTTTAGATATATCGCTTCGAGTACACTCGCACCAAAAGCCGGCTGACACCAACAGTCGCCGCGGCAGTTAACCAGAAATTTCATTAATTTATAACAATTCACAGGTTTCAACTTACGATGTTTAATGGTTCATTATCGATTGGTGTGGTGCAGTAGATCATATGGTAAAAAATAAATCTAGCGGGTGAGAACCCCTTTAATGTTTGAACATTTATATATATTGTTTTCAGAGGTCATGGATTTTCTTTGATGAAGATTCTTCACTGAACCAATCTACCGTCTCAACTGCAGCCACGTCAAAGCAGTGGTAAGTGCAGCTTAAGTTTGCTTTTTAATACATTCCACATATATGCATATATGTAATATAATACATAGGCTACATGTATCTTATAGCTGTCTTTCTTTTTGTTTCAGAAACGTCAAGATTCCCTCAGACCTTGGACGTCTCTGGTCTGTCAACAAGAAGCCAAGAATATAGGATAGGATTTTGATAGATTCTGATATTTCTTAATTTACTTGAATTGCGTTACTTTTAAAGTTATATAATTCACATCAGAAGTAAAACCAAACAGTATTTGAAACATAATTTTGAAATATGCATAAGACTAACTTCAGTGTTTTGTAAAACCACCAAGAACACTTAAAACTAATGTTATGAAAGCTGAATACATAATACATCAAGAACTGTGGCAGAAATGGACTGATAATATTCTTCTGATCCACATGAATTGAAACTTTAGTGTTGTGGTTCATTTCCATGCACGTATGTGTGCATGATGTCATACATGTATGTTTCTTTACCAGCAGCTTAGGTCAACCACACACAACACCGACCTTGCTTATTAGCGGGATTTCTGTGGCCACTTCTTGGGAAAAATGGTGAGAAGATAGTTTTGAGTTTTGATTAGTCTAGGCCTACTGTACTCCCACGTTAATTCGAATTTCAAAAAACCCTAAAAACTACAAATTGAATTACAAAATTTTGAATTAAATAAACTTTAACACTAAGAACCATACCCAAATCTTCTGCTGGAACTCCATCAATAGTTGGAATTATAAATAAATTCGAATTAACCCAGTTTGAAATAACGAGGGACTACTGTAGTCAGCCCTTTCTAGTCTAGTTAGTTATGCCCTTTGAAAGTATCCCAGATGTAATAACATGATCCATGTAGGATTTTGGCCCCGCGGTTGTCGAAAAGAAAAACGTGACACTTTCAAACGACCTAGGCATAAACGATACTTAATTGAAAATATAGGTGAGAGATTTTTATCATTTTGAGGAAAATTCAGTACCGGTACTGAGTCAGTCAGATAGTTTTCATTCCACATTTTAATGCCGCTCGTTTTTATATTTTAGATCTACTATTTCAACAATTTTCTTTTTAATTTAGACTCTGTTTTAAAATATTTTCCAGGTTGTAAACATTGTAGCTTATTTGATGATATTTTTATTTATGGTAATATAGCCTAGGTCACGACATTTTTTTCTTTTGTTTGTTAGGGCCTACTGTAACTTTTATGTTATGTTGTGCTTCTTAAGTTTTCACCCTTTATAACTGCGCATCACGTTTCAGGCACTGCGAGTCCTTCGGCAAGTTTGAGACTGCGAGCATCGACACCGACTGTTGGGGTTGACGTAGACCGAGGAAACTTTGTGTGTGAGCCGGTCGTAAAACCACGACCAACTATGAAAAGACCTGAGCTCATTCCATTATCGCATGCTTGGTAGGATAATGGAGTGGGCAAGGCAACTTTGAACTCTGTGGAATTGTTAACAGTTAACACTGAAAACAGACCATTCATTATTAAGATGTTGACTAGATTCCAACATATAAATTTAGAATACATGTAGATTAATGCAGTATGCCTAGTAGACCTAGTGTTGCGTAGTTGAACTCGACTTCATAGGCCTGTGGTAAAATGTAACATATATTTGAGTGATACTGTAGTTGTTCATTTCAAGTCAAACTTTATTTCAAGAACAGTGATTGACAATGTCATTGAGTTCAAAGTTATGACATTTAGTAATGTCATAGTATATTATGTGGTGTACACTAGGGGTTACTTCCCAGTTCATACGAGAGTAATGAAATTGTTATTGAAAAGCCTAATCCATCCAGCTATCCAGATCTACTTAGTCGTGGTAGGATGCACATTCATGTTGCGAAGTAACTAATATAAGTACTGGTAACTGAGAATAATGAATCAGCAAATTGACGGAAAAATCACTGTAGGCCTACATATAGAACAAAACTTGAACTTGCGAAATCAGTCTGAATTTATGAAGTTTCAAAAAAGTTCGTAACGTGTACGCAACTTAGGAGGATGATGAGTGATTAACTTGTTTGGCCTGCGTGAGGGGGAAGGGGGGGGGGGGGGGGCAAGAGTAACTGTTGCCTACTCGCGTAATTTCACCGACAGGAAGTGTCAAGATGGCAGTGCCAGAACTAAAGGTTTACCTTTGTAAATATTACCATTTCATAACATTTTTGCAATGTTGTAATAGTTTGGGAACGAAAAGAGATTTGTATGCTTTTGTAGTAGCAGATGAAGATCGCGTTAACTTTGCCTATAATTGGGATCTTTGTCGATAATCTTGTCCACGTTTTGCATTTTTGTGAAGTCGATTTTATGAAGTTCCTGTTTTATATTTTCGTAACGCAATTTTTATGAGATTCTGTTGAATGATTGACTATCATGTCCCATCCCTAGTTGTAGGAGTCTGTAAAGGAGCTATTACTGTTGTGCTCGTTGTGTGATTGTCACAGCCGACTATAGCTCAACTAAAACATGCAGTAGGTTATGGTAGAATGTCCATAACAACTGTCACTTATCTTTTTTGAGACAATAAATACTCGAAATGCAAAATGCAACTACATAAAATATAAAATCAACAGTTTAAGTAAATAAACCAAGTAGTTGTGTTAAGTTATTAGTTCAATAGTATAGCACAAGTAGTTTAGTAAAGATAAATATGCAAGCATTCTCAAATAGAGTTCAAAATACAGCAAATCATGAAGTTTTTGGCAGAACTCTGTCTGCTATGATTTGGAAAAGAAAGGTCTCTGTAGCTCCACAGTGATTATTGACTACGCAGCTCTATTCAGATTGCCAAGTGGCTCAATTATAGTGGCATAAGGCACGGCAGCCGACTTCGTTCCGCATTCTGATAATTATAGTCGGCTGTGACGGTACACGTGGCTACAATGGAGAAATACAATTAGCTCGAGCCCTGGTAGCCTCGAAACGGGTGCAGCTACTCACCTCTAGACTGTGGAAGATTTCAGGAATTCCCTACCAGTTTTGTTTTAATGGTATATTGCTATTAAACGAGACCACACAGATCCTAACCCGATGGGCCTCCTACTGCTCTCTTGTGAACTGTGTTGTGTTGCCTAGTGTTAACTACAGTAGTTGGTGGTGGGTATGCCAGTGGTGCAATACAGGTACACAATCTAAAGCTGCTGTCGGTAGACACACCCTACTACACTACCGTTAGTAAAGCAGTATGGAAACAAGACTTGTACATCAAACACTTGCATATTAGGATTATTAGCCTGTCTGCTTACCAAACGAATTAAATAATTGTGAATTTATTTTTTTAGAAAAAATAATTTGTACTGATATTGTAAATTGAATATCTGAGTAAGGAAAGCATTAGGGGAGGAGTTAAATGTGAGAATCAGCAACAGAGAATCTTCTCCTTTAGTGGGGCATGATTGGGAGCTGCCGTGAGGATTGTCTACGCAGTTTACCATACCAACCAGCTTTACTTTCATCGTGAAGTCAGTTATAAACTTTGTTCATACTTTTCATTTAATTAATTTGTGTGCAAGCTTTTCGGCTAATACAGGGCTGCTAAGTAAGTAGGTGCAGTAAGTAGTTTATTATTTGAAAAGAATCTTTACAGAGTTTTCATTCAGCTATGTTTATAACATAGGAAACTTGAAATTTTGCATAGATTTGGGGCAGTGAAAGCAACTGTTAAAGCAATGCAAATAATTATAGTTTCTTTGACTTAAACAATAGAAAAAAGAAATAATGGCAACTTCTTTCACTGTTTTGCTTTTACTAAGCCAGTCCTAACACCTTAAATAAAGGTATTTACTATTTACTTTGGTTGCTTGTTTCCATGCTGTTTTACTTTTCTTTTTTTTTAATAATCTAAGACACCTTCTCAGTTATTGGATGGATTACAGAGTTCCTTGCTCTAGACATTTTGCTGCTTGTATTTTATTATGATTATTATTTTATTAGCCTTTTTAAAAATTATTGTGTACATTTATAATTTAAAATGTGCTGAACATTTTAATTGTCAATAGATTAAAAGTAAAACACATACATAATTAATCACTGCTACTTATTATATAACTATGTACTTAAAATATATAATATTAAACTTATTAAACTTCTTGATTTTGTACTCCATCCATAAACTTGAACCACACACACACACATGTACACAGTAAACTATTTACGTGAACAGCAATATTCGTGCACAAGGGAGTCATACTCGGTCGGTCCGTCAAAGCGTGAAGCCGAGATGTGGAGGTCAGTGTTGTGTGAGCGCAACTACAAAGTGGCCCACGAAAGTGGTTTCAATTAAGAGTAAGTACTGGTTCTATTGAGTCGATGGTCAAAGCTGTATTTCCACGGTTTTATACATCATCTTGCCTGGACAATAGTACATGTTTTTAGGTGCGCACTGTTCATTTACACGTACGCGTTGATACTTTACCTGTGAAAAAGTTTAATGTGATGTTATAAAAATTAGAAAGATTAAAAATTGAAATTCCATAATGTTGTATGCCGGTACTGATAAATTAAAAAAAGTATTTTTTCAACGTATTTTAATTAAATGAAAAGTTTTTACATTTTTCATGCTTTTCGGTAATACCAATACTGTAATGTGGATTCCGCTGTTGTTGTCCAATTAATATTGATATTTGTTGGTGCTTGATTTAATTAATTTCTGCTTTAGAATTGATCAATTCATGCTTATTTTGGTAAATAAAAATCACTGAAAGTTGAAACTTTTCGCAATCCCTTCAAAACAAGGTGCTCGCAGTATTTATATATTTATACCTTACATTATATTGCACGTTCTCTCGCCGGCTCACTCGGTTCTCTCAGCTCTCTGAAGGGGAGCGGCTTCGTCTCTTGTCTCGCTCCGTCGGTCGCCGTGTGCTGGCACACTGCACAATTGTGCGCTGCTGCATACTTTATTTTCTTCCTCACATTAAATAACGGTTAATAAGCTAGCAACTGGTTTCGGAAGTAACATGCGAGCAATTGGCCGGTCATCTTGCCGACATCCCTCGGTCAATCAGTACCGGTATTTTAATGTTACGTATCGTAATTCGCTAGCGTCATGGGTATCCACACACAACCTTGCTCTCGGGCGTGTCGTGAAAGTTGGAACTTATTTTGGTTTCAAAACTAGAACCCCTTGATGCTGTTCACGAAAATATTTTGTGCTAACAACCTAAGAGTTGTGGCTCTGCAATCACGGCCAAATGCAAATCGTGAAGTAGAGTTGCATAAATGTGTGTCAATAAAACTGATTTCTTGTACTTTTCACGGACTAGTTTTCTCACATTCTACTTTGCACCTGGCCGTGGTTGTACCCGTGGTTCCGTGGCGGCTTGCATGATTGATTGTGTATCTAGTTCTACTGGCATACTTAGAACTTACAAAAGACCTGTTCAGTTTGGCTATGCACCAATTTACTCTAAGTTTCTAACTCATGAGGAAGCGAGGGTAGGAAAATAGGCCTATGCTTACGTATAATGTAGACCCAGGTATTTGTGGTTACAAAAAATCAAATGGTTGTGAAACAAGCTTTTCTACGTTTAAAAAAAAAAACATAATTATTTCTTATAGTAAGAATATCATTTTCAATTTAGCAAATCTTTATTAAACCAGAATTTTTGAAGTTACCACTTTATTAATTTTTAGCAAACTTAATTAGGTGTAGTAAGTACTATTTAGTTTTTGGTTAAAAACTCAAACTCAGGCATGACAATTTTCAAATTTGAATAACATTTGTTGACTTGAACGAACATTTACACTTAGCCCTGTATTCAAACCTTCTACAGGGACTTTGTTATTTATTATTTATTTATTTAGCTATTTAGCTTGAATTTACAAAATTTTGAGTTGACAGATAATTATTGGGACTAGGGTAATACTATTGCTAAATATGAGCTTTACTTTGCAGTTCTGACAATATATATATTTTTTTAATCCTCATCTATCATAATGTGACAAAAAAAATCAGCTGATGGACATTTGGCCAGATTACACAGACCAATAATACAATTATGTAAGGCTCTAGCTAAAGATATGGCTGAACAATGCTATGCATTTTTAAACGTTACGTTTTAGTCAACAAATGCTCTAAACAAGACCGGAGCCTACAGTTTGCAAAAAACAACAAACTTAGAAGTGTTTAATTTGAAATTTTAAATAGTTTACACAATCAAAGGGAGTTTGTAGTCGTTTAGGCAGCCAAAAATAATAATTGTCTTAATTACAAATACCTGACTGCAGATACGTGTAATGAATCATAGTTAGTAGATCGAGGGAAGGTAGCTCTGGAAAGCTATTATATCGTATAGTGTACTCGGCAAACGTAAATAGGGAATGCTCTTTTATTCTCAGTATTGTATTGTCACAGTTATGTAAAAGACCCGTCTACAAATATTAGGAACATAGGTAATTTTGAATGTTTTAAAGTTTTTCTTTTTTGAAAGATTTAGAGACAACAGTGTTTAAGAAATAATTTGTTACTTGTCTGCATTCTTTTGTTATTTTAGTGACTTCACAGATCTTTTAATCAATTTTTTCCTGAATTTATTTCGTAGTTATTATTTATTTTATAATTTAATTCTAATTATTAGCCTATACATTCTAAACCCTTGAGTACAGTTAACAAAGTATTTTAAATTAAAGCTGAGAAGTAGCTATTGTCCGGATTAGTAACACATTTGGTAATGAAATGTAGATTCATTACACTTGGTGTGATCGGTCAAACATGTTGATGCCACGCCTTGTTTTTCTGCCATAATGACGTGTGAAAAAGTTGATTACTTCTTTCACTCAAAAACTTGCCTGTAGGTAATTTAAAATCAAAATATTTTTCCCTTAGAGTATACTCTTCAATTTAGAATAATAAAAAAATTAAAAATCTAAATTATGTTATTAAATTATAATTAGTTGTATTGTAATTAAATTGTGTGTAATAAAAATGTAGATTCAATATTCTTGGTGTGATCGATCAAAGAAGTTGATGCCACGCCTTTTTTTTCTGCCATCATGACACGTGAAAGTGTTAATTACTTGAAAAAAACTTAAATAATTTTAAATCAAAATATTTTCTCCTTGGAGTATACTCTTCAATTTAGTTTAATAAAGGAATTAAAAAATGAGCATTCCCTATTGTTTAAATCAAGGATAGTTTCTTGGGCGATCCAGACATTGTGAGAGTTGGAATAGACCATTTTCAAAATTGATCGAGGACCCTTGGACTGAGTTCATCATGGTCCTCTTAATCTTCAATGACAACAATGCACAACAATTAGAAATGAACCCTCATATAACATTTGAATACTAGTTTTTATTGTTGTGCATTGTTGTCATTGAAGATTTAGAAGACCGTGATTAACTCAGTCTAAGGATTCTAGATCAATTTTGAAAATAATCTATTGTATTCTCTGGGCACCTTTCCTCGCGGACTAGGACTCGGTGTTTGCACAACCTTTCTCCCAGGGATTGGAGTGAGCTATTGGTTCATAAAAAATACTAGGTGATTACTCATTATTGATTTTACTAAGATCCTCTTTTTAAATATGGTCTGTAAAATGAATTGGTGTGGCCAAAATGAACAGATCTGTTGTTTGTTGTACGCTACAATTTTGAGTATAAATAGATTTGGAAGCACATAATAATTCACCGCGAAAAGATAAAGACGCTTTTTAACCAAATATGCAACCCTCAAAAATTCGCTTCGTTTTGACATTGGTGCGAAGTAGAGTCATCGGAACAGATAGGCTAATAAAGAATTCAGGAAAATTATTTTGCCCAGAGTTTTGCTTTTTGATTACAAACTGAAAGGAAACTTGTAGGGCGTAAACGCCATCCGCAATTGGCATGCCGGCATGCTTTAACTGTCGTCATTAGCGCGAAGGAAAAAATAAAAACCAAATTCAGATTCGATTCATTCAAATTTCTTTTTCAATTGAACTGGTGTCGCGGTGTAAGTTCTCTATAATTAGAATCTCGAGTCCTTCTATTTTGATTACTAATATTCAGTTGTCATCGTGACGCAAACAAAACTTGTTCCGAGTATCGTTGTTTAAACCATCTGGGCGAAATAGAAATTCAAATAGGGTACTACATGTAAAAGCTGAGTAATGAAATCTTGAATTCTTCACCAGTTTAGAATGCAAAACTCATGTCATTTCAGTCGCGAACAGGAAATTTATGACCAAGCTTTGCTTCAAACTAGATCGTATAATTGACGTCTGCTATTACTCGCGAGCACCAAATTTGTGATTTTTGAGAGTTGCCTATTCTTAAATTCAATTCACAATTCACTGTCAATTCACTTTGCTGAATTAGGTTGTAATCTTTATATTACTCTTTGTGTTTGGAGCTGTGCTCTTTTATGCCATTCATTGTTGTATATAATATGAATAGCTGTTCTCTTTTATGCCATTCATTGTTGTATATAATATGAATAGAAACATTTAATAAATAAATACTAAGTCCATAAACTAGTTCATGTTCACTAATTAGGTCACAACCTCTAGATGCCCTTCAAAAAAAATACTAAGTCCATAAATTAGGTCGCAACCTCTAGTTGACCTTCAAAAAATATACTAAGTCCATAAACTAGGTCGCAACCTCTAGATGACCTTCAAAAAATATACTAAGTCCATAAACTAGGTCACGATAAATTCGTTGCCCGATCTGTGCTTCCAAATATTATTCATGCTCGTTATTGTATGCGTACGTAGTGTGGTGCTGGTATCTTTGCAACCGTTCCTCTCGCTCAGGCAGGACTGATGATGGAAATGCTTGAAAATTTATCGAGTTCCGTCGTCAGTCCTGTCTTGGCGTTGGGGAGAAAACTCTGTGAAGCTAAAAAGTTTCGACGCTAAACCTGGTCGCTTGAAAAACGCAAAAAGACTTAGGGTATATAAAAGCGCTGTTTTTGGCATATTTTTCCCATTTTTTGCTGATTTTTCCAGGCTTTTTGTTAAATTTTATAAATTTTTATGGAAATTTATAAAATTTTCAAAAAATTTATAAATTTTTTATAAATTTTATAAAATTTATAAAATATTTATAAATTTTATAAAATTTATAAAATATTTATAAATTTTATATTGTTTTGTTGTATTATTGTTAAATAAATATTATTTGAAAAGAATGTTTTGTGTTTTGTTTGTGTTGTGTGCTAGTTCACAAGGTGAACTAGGTCAGGAAAGTGAGGAGGCAATAGGAATGCTGTAAACAAGGTGCTAAGTACAAAGTATTGTATACAACAAACAGCATTGGTTAAACAATATTTATTAAAAATCTTATATATAACATGGCACTCAAAAAGTAGACTAAGTCCATAAACTAGTTCACAAGCCGAACTAGGTCATGAACTAAGGGGAGAGAGAGAGAAAAGGGTTAGTGCAATGAATGAACACAACAGCATAAGTTAAATGGCATATATTGAGAAAATCAGTACAGTATATATATTCACCACAGCAAGTAGGCTGAGTCCATGGCCTTGAGAATTGATGTTGTCCGGGATCGGCGTTGGAGACTATCGAACGACGTTCGAGCGAGAAGGCGCATGTGGTCGAAGGAGGTGTAGAAGTTCGGCGCATGATGTGATCGTAAAGGGTATGAACCCTTCAAGCCACCTGGAACCAAGAACAAGACATGAATTAGTGATGTAACATGTTAGAAGAACAGACATAACTTCCGTAATTACTTTCATAGCGGAAATACATGGAATGTTCCGTGCACCTTCGGTACCACGAGAGCTCTGTCGGCATGTACAAGGTAAGCTAGCTGTTGGGCTCATATTTCCACTACCAAATTAATTACAGAATGTAGAATTTTTTTATTGTAACTGAGTAACTGAACAAACATTGAAATAAGATTTTAAATAGCAAATGCTAATTATGTCTTGAAGACATGAAACACTGCCAACTATGCATCCAATTCTTTTTCTGCACTACTTTGGTTTGGTAAGGCAAATTCTTAATTTTAGACTTGTTCTCTTGAATGCACAATTTTGTATTATTTAGTATTTACTATTTACTATTTACTATTTACTTTTACTTAGCAAAAGAATTTTGTTTAAGATTTCTTTCCGACACAGCATAGCTGGTAATGTATTATGGTTCTATGGTATATATATAATGTGAGGAAAGGTCCAACAGCTTACCTTTATGTAAGATGACGGATTTGCGTTTGAAGTACACATAAAACATAATACAAATTTAACAGGGCGTTTGGACCGAGGTCTTGTTCACTCAAGAAGAATTCTCTCGAGTGAACAAGACCTCGGGCCAAACGTCCTGTTATATTTGTATTATGTTTTATGTGTACTTTAAACTCGCAAATCCGTCATCTTACACGAAGGTAAGCTGTTGGATTCTTTCCTCACATTATATACCATTACAGCCGATTGGCACCTACTTTCATAACCTATTATTATTCTATAATTTTTATTTTAATCGTGCTCCATAGAAATTAGTGTTAATAACCGAGCAGGATACATTAAATAAAAAAAACTGAATATTATCTCTAGAAACATTGTTAGAGTAACAGTTTCTCTCAATACTAGTGTATTTCTAGAGAAGGATTAATGCAGTTCAAGGAAACAATCATTGTTGTTGCAATATGGAATTTGGCATGTTTTGGTTTATATAATACCAATTGAGAAATAATATTTTAGATGACACTTAAGATTTTATTTTCATTTTTAGTACTTTGTACATAACTATGTTGCTATCACAAATCAAGCATACATTAACCATTACAAGATTTAGTTTATTAAGGTACTCGTTAGTGCGCAAGTTAAGGCTGTACAATTTATATGAAGAAATCAAGTTCAAGTAATGTTGTATTGCCAAGTACTAAACTAAGTCCAGTCTGCTCAACTTTCAAAGATTGTGTTGCAATTATGATTTTAGCCCGACTGGGACTCGAACCCAGATGTAACCAAAGAATGGTAGTTCCAGAATGTATAGTTCTAGAGATTTAAAATGTTATTTTATAAGATACTATGTATGCACCAAGATTGTGTATTAATTTTATCAATATTGATTCACATTTCATTATACTTAGTAAGCCTAATCAAGTAGTAATTTAAGTACTAATTTTGGTTGCAGATCGCTCTTATACCGATCTTCAAATCTTAATTTGATGGGCTTTACAGGCTGGTTTTCCAAAACTTCAAAAACAATTAAATCAAAACAGGACATGACATTTTCTTTCAATGGAAAGTGTTCAGTAACTTTGCAAATAGAATAAAAAGGAGGATAGTGAATTTGAGCTGACAAATCTATTTATTTGGTTAAACATTTTAACTGTAGTACAATTTAGTTTTAAATGGCTCAAGTTTGCCTGAAGATAGTCTTAATAATAATCATCTTTGTGCATAAATAGTAGGCTATAAATTAACGAATAAATGGCAGTGGTTTTACGTTAAATGAACTGGCATACAACTTAGTTTTTAATGACTCGAGTTTCCTGGAGATAATTACAACTATCAATCTTTGTCCATATAGTTGTCTATAATAACAAATTAGTGGTAGTGCATTTACATTTGAACTGAAGTATACAACTAAGTTTTAAATGACTCAAGTTTCCTTAGAGATAATCTTAATAATAACCATTGTGCATATAGTTGGCTATAATGACGAATTAGTGGTAATGGATTTACACTTTTAACTGCAGTAGTTAAGAAGCTATGAACTGTACGATTCAAGTAGCCACGGAAAAGTCGAGTTACCCAATTTGATTTTACTTTTTCGCATTTATTACTTCAAAATTTGCATTCTAACGCAAATGTGATGTTATTGGGGTAGTACATGCAGTTTAATACCAGACAAAGCAATTTCTATGCGTGTAGGTCGATGTGTGTGTGTGTGAGATAAAATGGTATTTTCGTACTATTTTTTGACTACATGACTATATACCAAACGAAAAATACCAACAATATGGCTTATTTCCGATTCTTGATTTTTTGCCTCGAAATTTTATTATGTATGACTAGACTTCAAAATTGATCAAAATTTGATACGAATGATACATGTACAATTCGACACAAATATTATATGGGATGTTCATTTATTGAAGAATAGTAACATTTTCTCCTTTCATGGTGTTTGGGAAAGTACGAACAGATTAGTATCAGAAAAAGCAATTTTAACAATATTGATTTTGAAGCATTTTAGATTTACATATGTGTAATAAAATGATATGTTTGTATTATTTTTGACTACCTGACTCCATCCCAAGCAAAACGTACCTACAATATGGCTTCTAAATCATGATTTTTTTCCTCGAAATTTTGTGAAGGTACCTACTATATAGACTTTTAAAACGATCATAATTTGAAACGAATGATACATGTACAATTTAACAAAAATATTATAGGGGGTGTTTATTTAGAATAACCATAATAGAAGGGGAAAATGTTATTATCGGGGAAGTAAGAGCAGTTTCAACCAGAGAGCAATTTTTACTAATTTGATTTTTAAGTGTTCGGGTGTATAAATGGTATTTTGTGTTATGTTTGACTACGCGACTCCATCCCAACAAAAAATATCTACAATATGGCTTATTTCTAAATCTTGATTTTTTGCCTTGAAATTTTGGTAAAGACTGCAGACTTCAAAAATTATCAAAATTTAAACAAATAATACATGTACGATTCGACCCAAATATTATTTATAGGGAGGTTTATTTATTGAAGAATAATAACATTTTTTCCTTCCTTTTTGGTGTTTGGGGAAGTACGAGCAGTTTAATGCCACACACAGTATTTAAACTAGGCTATACAGTAATCCCCCTTTAATTCAAATTTCAAGGGACCCTAAAAACTCCAATTTGAATTACAAAATTTTGAATTAAAAGAACGTTAACACTACGCACCATACCTAAATCTTCTGCTGGGACTCCATCAATAGTTTGAATTATACATAATTTTGGATTAAGCGAGTTTGAATTAACAAGGGACTACTGTATTGATTTATAAGTGTTCTGGTGTACGCGTGTTTAATAAAATGGTAGTTCTGTACTATTTGTGAATAGTGACTCCATTCCACGCAGAAAATACCAACTATATGGCTTGTTTCTAAATGTTAATTTTTGCCCTTTAATTTTTTAAGGACTAGCCTAAAGATGAAAAAAATGATCAAAATTTGAAACGAATGATGATACATGTACAATTCGACCCAAATATTATAGGGGATGTTTATTGAAGAGAAATATTGTCTACTTCTTTTGTGGTTATTGGCAAAGTACAAGCAGTTTAATGTTAGAGACAGCAATTTAAACTATACATATTAATTTGATAGCGTTTTATCTACATATCATCGGTGAAGCGACAATACCGTGCGTCGCCTTTTTGACAAAACTTGTTGTTTATTATTTTGAAATCATGAATCCCATTGACACAGCTTGAATTCCCACTAGTACTAAATTAACCAATAGAAATGCTGTAAAGACAAGAAATTACACCGCGTATGAGCAAAAACCAAAGGAATGATATGGCAAAGCCATGTAAGTACTCGGAATTACTCAGAATATGAATGCTAAAACCGCGTATGTTATTTAAATAAGTACCTAGTATTTTTAATTTATAAATGATATATCTGTGTTATCTAAGTTAATCAAAATCACACTTTCTGTGGATGTAACAACCATTAAACAATATTCGATTTATATTATTTATTAGTGTCATTCCCTGAACCTTAGTCATTTTATCTGAAAGCGCAAAGCGCCTTTTCGTGTTGTCTCTCCTGAACAATTCGTAAAACGTTACGCGGTATTGCCACTTGACCGATGATGTGTAATAAAATGGTATTTTTGGATTATTTTTGACTTCGTGACTCCATCCCAAGCAAGAAATACCAACAATATGGCTTATTTCTACATCTTGATTTTTTCTCCTCAAAATTTTATTTAGACAATAGACTTCAAAAATGATCAAAATTTTACAAGAACGGTACATGTACAATTCGACCCAAATATTATAGGGCATGTTTATGCATTGAAGAATAATACCTAACATTTTTGCCTTCTATTTTGGTTATTGGTGAAGTACAAGCAGAATTGCAGACAGTAATTTTAAATATATTGATTTGTATGCATTTTTGTTTACGCTTGTGTAACAAAATGGTATTTTCGGACTATTTTGACTATGTGACTATTTTCCCCATCTTATGTGGTTTTGGGGACATACGAGCAGTTTCGCTGGAAAGTACGTTGTTGGCAAAGTTCTTATTATACTTGTTTTGTTTTATTATATTAATGATGTATATACAGTGAAGACCACTCGGACAATGAAGCAAAATAACCGAGGAAAACCGGTTCTGAGCGATGCTTATATTTTGTACAACCATCGGGAATGCATCGTATTCATGGCAATATTCAAAGCTAGTAGATTGTTAAATCAGATTGCGGCCTAGACTTCTGTTAAATACCCTGTGCTAGTTTTATTATTTTTGCTTCTGGGTTTACGTAATTTTCAATTATCACAATCGTTTTTTAAATACATTTATGCATATTGTCATCTTTTAATTGTCTTTGTAGTAGGATTTTGAAGAAACGTATTATGTAAATCATATAAGTTTGTGAAACGTTAATTCAAATAAACCATTTATTTAAATTTGGAATTTAGCTTCATCAGTTGTTTGTGTAGCCAATTATGAAATTCTAGGAAATGAGTGAATGGAATGTAGCGCGAACGAGTCGGCCCGACTACCCCCCTAACGAGGGGTTTACAAACCAGGTAAATATAGTAATATCAACCCGCGCTCGTCGGTCGGATCGACTGCTTCGTTGTCCGAGTGGTCTCCACTTTAGTATGTAACTGAAGTAGTAGTTCTACTGTTTTGTTTGTCTGCTTTGTTGTGATTTAATAATACTTATCAAATTTGCATGAAAACTGTGTGGAAAATATCCAATTTCAGCGTGTTTTTTAATAAAGCAATATACTAATAAGCAATACATCTACCTAGAATTTCAAAACATGAGCATTTTAGACATAACCGCTAAAAACTCCAAACCCTCACCGAGAATTACGTTTAGTTCACGACTAAAATGTGATAATAAATAGTTTTAAAGGGCTACATAAAAGTGTTTTATACGTAGTGTGCATAATCGTCTACAGTGTATTGCAATGAATCTGTGGTCCTAGGATCCCGCCCACTTTCCCCTACCTCACTCAATACCACGACTCGCCAGCGCGAGCCAGCGCTTCGAGGTATGGAGTAAAGTAGGGGAAAGTGGGCGGGATCCTAGGACCACAGATTTATTGCAATACACTGTAGGTGTTGTTTTGACCTGTTGTTGTGATGAGAGGGATACATAGGCCTACTGAACTTCACCAACTAGTGTTAGGATTACGTTGTAAGGAAACTTGAGTCGCAGTTAATGTTTAGTTGCATTTTACATTATATTATTAGAACTTTGAACATAGAAATTAGGTTACTTGAGTCATTTACATACATAGCTGAATAATTGGCATTTCATTACAGCCAAACCTTCCTATACTACATTAACTGCATCCATAGATTGATTTGAAGTATGCAATGTTCTCTTTCAGTTACAGACATTTACAAATCTTAAAGTAAAAATGTGAGCGTAGTGATTGCTCTACGGTCTGTCTCTATCCAAGATACACGCCGGTAAAGAGGACTCCTCAAAGAGCGGCTTATTTCCCCCTCACTGTGCAAGGTTGTAAATGTCAAGCTTGTCACCAGGAAGGATGCACAGTTTTAAAAAAAAGTGACCACCAATAATATCAATTCAAATAAGAAAAAACCCCACTTGATAATAGGAAGACGGGGGCTCAGGATTCTGTCCCTTTTCTAAGGGTCGACCATAATTACGGTATCTCTTAAGCTTCGACGGTCCATGTGGTTTGAAGCTGTCTTTACTATAATAATAGAAGCTAAGTGGTTTGCCAAATAAAGGGGATGATTGACAGCAAATCCAACACTAAGAAACAGTTCCTTTTAGTTCTCATTTTGACGGCATGTATCTTGAATAGGGACAGAGAATAAATAGAATATCAACTCACCAAAAAAACTAGTGTGGATCAGTTTGAACTGTGCAGATAGTCGTGGGTGCTCGAGGTAAGCTGGTTCAAGTCTCGAGTCTTGAGGGCGAGACGGAAGAAGACGATGTGATGCCAGACGGTGCTTCACGTTGCAAGTAGTCTGAAAACAAAACAGTGTGTTAGAAACGTTGACACAATCCTGGTTCATAGCTATAGAGATGTGCAAAAATGGTTCTCTCAAGTTTGAAATTTCACGGTTTGATAACAGAAAACCCCATTTTTAGTAACATAAAGCCACGCATGTGCTCTCGTAGGATTGAAAAAATGGGTACATGATGTTATTGATAGATGTAGCTTTAATGTTGGTCATTTTGCATCGATCAACTTTCGATTGCACAGATTCCAGGATAATTTAAACGTACGATTGATTTAAAAGAAAAACAAGTATGTGGAGTGACCATCAATTTTAATTTTGAGCTCAATTTCATCTAAAAGTAAAAAGTTATCTAATTTTAGAACGACTTTCCCTACTTTGCATTTCAAGACAATTATTATTACAAATTTGAAATTTTGCCGCTAGTAATTGCGGTTTCAACTGTAATATCGTGAATTAAAAGTGATCCCATTCAATCGCAGCTCAAGCGATTCATGTGCAAACTGAATTTGAAGGTCCCTATTAATACTTATTTACTACATACACTATTTATTAACTATATATAATTTAATTTTTAAGTATTTACTAGAAACAAATCGACAATTTTGTTGCCACCACTGTTGTATATCTCTATCCACAGTAAAACCTTTCCAGTACCTTTTCCACACTATATTAAAATGTCATTTATTAATGAAGTGGAATTTAGAAAATATTAAAATACCCCCAAACGAAGCTCCCAATTCCAAAATTAAATGTAATCCAAATTAACTATTCAATTCCAAATCCCCCAGATTTACTGCCGCATCTTCCATGTTGGCAACACCAGCAAAGTACGACCACTCACAATAATAATTATTGTAGTGATTTGATTTACATAACTATCTAGAAACATTTACATTAATTTAAATTTTAGTTTTAAGTGACATTTTGAATGACAATTTTGCAACTCACGTCTCTACCCACAGCTAAAACTAGCAACATAGCTTGTGCACATATGTGATAAAACGAATGTGTTATTTGATGCATAATGACATCGTTTCATTAATCTCCATATACTATGTCATACTTGAAATCAAACTGCAAAATAACTAAATAAGCAAATATTGGACTTTAATGCAAAAGGGGAACATTTTGAGTTCGCAATGTAAGTAATGCGGAAAAAATAAAAACCACTTT
The DNA here is from genome assembly GCA_945910005.1 of Isoperla grammatica. Classification (NCBI taxonomy): domain Eukaryota; kingdom Metazoa; phylum Arthropoda; class Insecta; order Plecoptera; family Perlodidae; genus Isoperla; species Isoperla grammatica. The sequence continues at coordinate 4,984,916 of OX246750.1, forward strand.
TGGCATTTTTTTAAAGCAAAATTTAGGATAAAATAAAACCATTTTCACACACCTCTACCTATCAATCAGGCAACTTCGATAGGGTTAAGTTTCGTGCTTGTGAAAAACTATTTCGTATAATATGTGGAGTATGTTTATTTTGTCTTTGATAAATACATACATGTACATATTTAATTGGACATTCAAACTATTTTGTTATTCTAATAACTAATTTACTTAACTTAGGCCCTATACACAAAAGGTTTACAACTTATTAATGTAGTGCAATCTATACAATTGATGTGACAATCAATAATTAGTACTGCCACTGTAGTTCTGGTTTGAAATATGGATGAAACATGCAGTCCGATGAACCAAGTTTCATGCAAGTTCTCACTCTTATTTTTCAGATCAGTTACCTAAATAAAAAAGAGCTTGACACTTGACTTTGCAACTTTATGAGCAATATACATTCAAATATATCCTCAATAGCAACTCGTGAATTAATGCGAGCAAGCTATATGAAGAGTTTTATGCTCGAAATTTAGAATTTTAGATGGAGTTTAATTTTTTTTTGCTGCTGGGTAGAGAATGGGGTAGCTCAATTTGTGTATTACCGGTACTTAATAAATGTATTAAGAAACCAGACCTGTCAGAACCTAATTAGTTTTTAATGCTAACAAAGCACAATTCGTAAATCTAGCTCACCCATCAAAGACCCATTTCTTGAAGGTCAGTACGTTATTTTTCCATTTGAGATCCTCCCCCCCTCTCCCCTCCCGTATCTTAATTCTCCTCCAAACTGAACACAGCAACTATCCGACTAATCCCCAAGTTGCATTTAAGAAAGCAAGTTAATCCTACAGTCCCCATTATAGCTTCATATTTAGCTAGTATACTTGGGCATACTCTTGACACGAACAGTAGAGTGTAGACCCAATCCATGTAAACAAGTGTATTTCAATCCCTAACCACAGCCTACCTGATCTGAAGAAACTAAGAAACAAGGTCAACTTGATATCCGCCTAGCGGAGGCTCGTCGAACTCTCAAGTTGGGTCGTCGCAGTTCGTTCCACAATGTTAAACATCACATGTTATTCAAATGGGAGAAATGTGAAATAAAACAAATGAAGTGAACTGTCAAATAAAATTACCTTCCAAAAGGAAAAAATCGTCATATTTAATGACCTTCAATCATTATATTCTGTCGAAATGTATCTTTTACGTGTTTTAAGTATTGTATTACATAATCTACAAAGTATATTTAATTGTTATAATAGTTGTTTTAGTGGGATACAAAATGGCGATTTTGGTTCCCTTGCGACGACCTAACTTGGGAGTTTGACGAGCCTCCGCTAGGCGGAGCAAGTAGACCTTGCTAAGAAAGGAAGGGAGTACTCACCGCAAGCACGCTGAAGATGACTGCGTGGTAGAATCTCTCAAGGTGAGCTGGATGTCTTCGATGCAGATTGCAGAGTTCGATGCGAGAGGGCTTGATACTTGAGGGAGGCGTGGATCTGTGGAAACAGCCATGCGTTGTGCAGCGTTATCTCAATGCAACCTGAAAATAAAAATACAACAGAGTTAAAACAATGTTGGGAGCTTGAGTAAGTATTATATTGACAGCTTGTTAGAAATGTTTTCACAGTGAATGAGTTAACCATGATCTTCTATTGGAGACACTCCCCCCCCCCTGGTAGCCCCCCCCCCCCCCCCATTATGTCCCCCTGCCCCCCGTTTTATCTTGAATCTTCTCCAAACTAAACACAGTGATGATCTGACTAAATCCCAAGTTATGTTAAAGAAAGAAAATAATTCCTATTGAAAACAGTTTCCATTATAGCTTCTATTTCTGGACTAGAACTAAAGACCCCATCTATGTAAACGAGTATTTCAATCCTTAACAACCGGCCCACCTGCTTTGTAGCTTTTCCCTTAGTGCAGTGTATACCTAGTGCCATGCGTATGTGTACCCTACAGAGCCTTGAAAGGTAGTTTACTCACCAAGCACACTGGATTAAGACGACTGCGTGGTGGAATCTCTCGAGGTAAGCTGGATGTCTTCGATGCCGATTGCAGAGTTATCACCACGAGCTGGCTCGATACTCGAGGGAGGCATGGAAACAACTGCGCATTGTGCAGGTATCTTCAGTGCTGCCTGGAAACAAAAATACAACAGAGTTAAAATAAGTTGGGAGATTAAATAAGCACTAGCTATTGGCAGCCACTCACTGTATTTGTGCTGCTTTTGAATTTGGGAATTTTAGGGTCTACAAACTATGTCCACTTTCCATCACAAAATTCATGCCTGGATTGCCATGGAAATATGGTGATAATCAAAATAAACGATCGAGGTAGTATCTCATTTATAATTTAGAAATTTGAAAAATTAGGATGTCAGGTACAGTAAACGTACTATACACTAAATACTTGGCTTTGATAAGTCGTATTTGCTGAAGACAATAAAAAAATGCTGTGATAATTAACCCCACTGAATTTGCTATGTAAACAAATATTTGACATTTTTTTAGTTTAATTTTGGAATATTCACATAGTTAAAGTTACAGTTCGTTATTAACTCACCGAAATACTCCAGATGCAATGCCGTATATGACTGCGTTGACGGTCTCGAGGTAAGCTGGATGTCTTCGACGCTCAAGAGAGGCGTGGAAACAACTGTGCGTTGTGCAGGTATCTTCAGTGCTGCCTGGAAACAAAATACAACAGAGTTAAAATAAGTTGGGAGCGTAAAGTGAGTATTAGGTGTATGTGGTATCATATATTGGCAGCGTAATGTCTGTTCTACACTGGGAAATTAACTATACGTAAATCATTTTTTGCAAAGTTATTTAATTAATCCTAGTAGGCTACCATACACTACAGAAAACTAATTACCTAATTAGATAAGTCCCATTTGTTGAAGACAATAACAAAAACGCACTAATGACAACAATGTGATAATTTACCACTGAAGCAAAGGCAACAATGATTTGACAAATTTGTTCAGTTTAATTTTGGAATAGTTACAGTTACTGGTACAGTTAGTTATAGTTAAACTCACCCAAACACTCCAAGGTCCAATGCCGTATATGACTGCGTTGAAGTTCTCGAGGTAAGCGTCCGTCTTCGTATGTTGTGCAGGTATCTTCAATGCTGCCTGGAAACAAAGATACAACAAGAGTTAAAATAAGTTGGGAGCTACGTAAGTATTATGTGGTATTGTATTGGGAGCTTAGTAATTTTTTGCAAAATTATTTTCCTAACTAGAATATAACAACTCACTGTATTTGTGCTTGCATTTTATTTATAATTTTGAAATTTGGGCAAATTAGAATTAATCGTACTACCATACACTAAAGAACACTTATTACTAGATAATTGCATTGGTTGAAGACAATAACAAAAATGCACTAATTACAACATTATAATAATGTAGAAGTGAAATTGCAAAGGCAACAAAATTGATTTGACAAATTAATTTAGTTAATTCTGGAATATTTAGTAAAAGTTACTTAGTAATTAAACTCACCGAAATACTTCAGATGCAATGCCGTACATGACTGCGTTGAAGGTCTCGAGGTAAGCTGGACGTCTTCGATGCCGATTGCAGACTTGTCTAGACGAGCGGGCTCGATGCTCGAGGGAGGCGCGGAACAGACCTGCGTTGTGCAGGCGCACACCAGGTATCTTCAATGCTGCCTGGAAACAAAGATACAACAGTTGAAATAAGTTACGAGCTTAAGCAATGTATTATATTGGCACCATAATGTCTCCTCTACACTGGGAAATTTAACTAATGCTTATAGTAATTTTTTGCAAAATTGTTTTCCTGACTAGAATACTATATTTGTGGTGCTTTTTATTTTAAGAATTTATAAGGTTGTGTTGTGCATTTTTTAATAAATGCAGTTGTCTCACCAATACATGTAGTAAATAATTATATTAATATTTTTTTTTTATTTTACTTGTTTTAATTATAATTACATTTTCATAAAGTCTATGACTAGATTGCAATCGAAATATGACACTTGGTCAACAAACATTTTTAGTTCAATTTTTACATATTTAGCTATAGTTACAGTGAGTTATAGTTAAACTCACCGAAATACTCCAAGATGCAATGCCGCAATGTTGAAGGTCTCGAGGTAAGCTGGATGTCTGCGATGTGGGTCGAGCTAGTAGTACGACAGGCAGGTGCAGAAGTCGGCGCTGGTCCGGACGATGGGTTGCGCAGCTCTAGAACAAAAACAAGAGAGATAAAAAATCTACAGAAATCAATTCCCTCAAGTGACTACAATAAAATTTTAGAAGAAACCCTTATTTGGAAGGCTCTAGTATTTTTAGTGTTGTCTTTATAATGTATAATAAAGTGGACCCAAGATTACTTTACACCTGCTTTTGTCACATCCGGAGCAGTCGTAGCCAACCAGCGAACCGCCCGAGACACATCCAAGCCAATACCGATCGCTGATTGGCTACGAACCAGTCGCCTGTGACGAAAGCATGTGTAAGGTAGTCTTGGGACAGCTATGTGTAATCTTTACAACTGATAATAAAAACTTAACTGAACTGTAATCTAGCACACATAGCTAACATTATCGTTGAGACACAAGTTCAAAATTTAATTAAAAAACTGCAAGCAAAGAATAGAATTGAATTTAAATTAATGTAAAATCTAAAGTTTGATTTAAAAAAATATAAAATAATTTCGGTAATTTAGTGAAGCTTACCAGGTTGTATGACGTCATGGGAGTGATCGAAGTCAGCGCGCGGGGGGGGGGGGGGGGTAGCCGACGTGGACTTCGGCACCTCCGCTAGACGAGTCATCTCTCAACCAGACCAGCTGTAACAACAGAAACATACTTACATTAATCAAGAGATCTGAGGAAAATAATAGCCTGCCCCCCCCCCCCCCCATAGTTTCACATATTCTTGCGAGAGATTTTATCGAGACGAGAACTGAGAGGTTCCCCCCATATTTTAGCCCCCCCGCCCCCCATATTTCCCGTCCTATATTTTTGCAACTTTGGCTAATGGAGTACCTGACGAAGATGTTAGCATAAAACGTTAGCGATAAGGTTATTATTGAAAATACCATAGATTACATAGAACACTCATATTTGGGGGAAAATCCAAAATCAATAATAGTTTTTCCGTGGATAATTGAATATAACAACAATACAAATCCAGCCGCGTCATAAAATGAAAGGAAAGCATTTATACCGAGAGGATGGAGAGAGATTTAAAGATTGGACATAATGCCAACGGAAAATTAATAAGATCGGTGGTCGATGAAATTCCTATATTTCGTAAAAAAGTTCAATATAATTTCTAAAACCGCGCGGCGCGTGAATGCATAGTTTTAATTAAAGCAATAATAATAAATGAATGTAGCAAGATTACACAGAACAACGAACAACCGGACCCAAAGAAATAATGTAGTAAAGTATTGTAAATTCTCAATTTTGAAAAAAAAAATACGGCACTATTATTTAAATTTGTTGTACAAAATTTGAACGTTTTAAAAACTAATAATATATTGAATGGATTTGGCAAGATTACACAGAAATAGCGTACAATAAAACACAATGGACTGTATCAAAGCAGACAGCTAAAGGTAATATGTAAAGCCGAGGCTTACCTGGTGAGATGTTGACTCTACGAACTGTGAGCAGCGAATGAACCTTTGCAAGCGGGCGCATCAAACTTATATAGCCTCGCATCGCATCGCGTCATCACCAGCCGACTGCACAACTGTTGCTATGTAGGCACTCGAGAACCAAACTGCCACAATCACGAGAGAAGAAAGCGGTATCGATTATTTTACGTCATCAACAGGGCTAAACGTCCAACCTTATGCTACGAAGCTAATCGAGACGATAAGGATGAGTGGAATCAAGAGTCACAACTCAGGACGTAGTCTACTCCTATCAATATGTTGTTTTAAGTTTTTATCGTGATCGTATCGTAGGCTACATAATATTCCCATTAAGCCCTACCCGCAATATTGTCGGTATCGGGATCGCGAAAGCAATTCAGAAATCGCCAAAGAGTAAACTTTGATGGTTATTATGGCGCTGTTCACAACTAAATCGTAATGCAATGATTGTGACCACAAGTTATTGTCGGCATTGTAATCGAAATCGCAATCAGGTTGTAATAAATTAAATACCAACGAGACAGTGAAGAATGAGCAAGGCACGAAGGCAACAATGCAAGAATGAGAGTGGGGTTTTCCCACCTTATTGGGAAGACGGCTACTGCAGACTGCAGAGTGCCCCTAATAGGGGGGGGGGGGGAGGACTTTCTTTAGCCTCCTTTATAATAGTACAGTAGTTTACAATATTTTACAATATATAACATGGAAACAGTCTAGCTTATAAGTACATGAACATGAAATACAGAAAATAATGTTGCTGTGCAAGTATTTAAATTGGTAATGGTGAATAGGGAGGTAAATAGGTGGATCCCGTTTCATTATGCGTTGTTTCAGGGTGTGGGGAGTGAGATTGAAGATTGTGATAGAATATGAATGACGTCACATGAGCTCGGTGTTTGGGAGCGGCGACCTTGGGAAGGATATTGTGAACTGCCTAACGCAAATCCTATTAGGCTACGTTGGCTATACTTTTGGTACCGAATGCACATCACTAATTTATTTAAAACTAATTACTTTAATAAACACAAAACTAACATTTAAAAAAATCTATTCGGCGTGTGCTGGCGTTAGCGGATTGAGTTTGAAACTGTACAATATTATATCACTTGGATATGCCAATTGTTAATAATTATAATTATTAATCACATGTAAAACTAATCGTTACAGTGTTGAGTGTAATATACACTCAAAGGATATACAGTGACCTGCTTGCTCCAGTAGAGCACACAGAATTAGATCCTGGGGGGGGGGGGGGGGGGGGTTGTCGGTGTCGGGTGAATTTATATTTAATGGGTTGCTATTTTAATAAAAGGGGTGGAGATAGACCCATTTGCCAAAGGCGGAAATGTTTGCAAAATTCCCTTTACAAGAGTCCGAAATATGACTTTAGCAATTATTTTTGCATTCTGAAAGTCTTTTTGTTGTCAACCATTTAAAATAGGAATACTCTGGAATCTTCTGACGGATATAATATTAAACACAATTTACTCTTTATGGTATTGGTTACTTATTAGACAATTTACATACATTCATCTTGATTTTCGGAAGGGGGCATCATTATACCCCCCCCCCCCCCCCCCCCAACGCACTGTGAGCGCAGCCAGCGCTAAACGAGATGTTTGTCCATTTACGACAATAGCAAGAAAACAATGCACTTTTTATACAATTACCACAGGTTATAATAAATGAAATACCAATAAATAATGTCTTCGACCAGATAGATCAGCTTTTGCTACGCCAACAATTTTGTACATCAAAACAAAAGTCAGGCGATCCAAGTACTGCGTAGGTACTGTTATCACTGCCTGATTACTCACCGACCGTCAACAGGTCGTACAACTCGTCATGTCGTAGCGATCAGCGAGTCCAGCGTATGATACACAGATCAATAATGTTCCAACTATTCAACAATGCTACAATTACATGATCAAGTCTCTAGTTTTATGTCAAATACATTATATTATACCGTGGTATAGTTAATATTTAGTAGTAAAGTTCTTTTGTCTGATAGTAAAAAATAATATAATGTTCTTTAATTAATTAATTATTTGGATAATTAACATTTAAAAATAACCTGCAATTTCGGGCCTGTTCAGTCCCATGGCTGTATTTAACAGTTCAATAGTAGCTTCGTTCGCCTGTCCTACACTTTACACTAGTGTAAGTCAGTATCAGTACTTAGTCGTTCTTTTGTACCTGTGTAAAAGACATTTTAAATATTTTGATGGCGTTCGCCTGTAGTTAAAAATTACGCTAGTGTAGCCAGTGTGCAGAGAATGTTACACAAGCTATAATTTAGCTCGTGTAAGACGCTTTGCTGTACACTGGCCAGTGTAAGACTCAGTGTAAGACGCTTTGCTGTACACTGGCCAGTGTAAGACTCAGTGTAAGACGCTTTGCTGTACACTGGCCAGTGTAAGACCCAGTGTAAGACGCTTTGCTGTACACTGGCCAGTGTAAGACCCAGTGTAAGACGCTTTGCTATACACTGGCCAGTGTAAGACTCAGTGTAATACAGGTGAACGTCGGCAAGACAATTGAACCTCAAGGGAGGTTCCTCGTAGTGAACGCAGCCCAGGAGAATCCAAGTAGTCCTACAGGGGGTGTGGCCCAGCTGACCAGTGTGGAAGTAAAGGTATTGGGACCACCATCTTCGCCAGCCAAAGTGAAAGATGCAAGTAGCCAGAACATCCGCACACAACCAAATAGATTAACTAAAACATCCCATAAATGTATTCCTTTTCGGCTTTTCCCCTTAGAAGTACACAAACCATAGACACTAGGCCAAATCCGAATCTTACATACGGAAGCACAACTACTCAATCAATATCCCTAGATCCAATTCTAAATTACCAAGTAATAAATCTAAAGGGGAACAACAAAGGCAGTAGACCTAATGGAGCAAGCCCAATCCTTAAAATTTTACACCAGAACGTCCAAAGTGCTCGTAATAAACCCCTTGAGCTACAAATACTTGCTAACGAAGAATCTCCGCACATCATGTGCATGTCGGAGCATTCACTAAAACAACATGAAATTGAGGAGTACACACTCCCGGGGTACACTTTAATAGATAGCTACTGTCGCTCCAAAAACAGGGGTGGGGGGGTAATGATTTGTGCAACACATGGGTTAGATATCACTAAAATAAAATGTAGACCAAACAAACAGTTAAAAAAAGAAAAAGACTTCGAATATGCAGGTGCAGTAATAAATCACTGCAATAGGAAGATAATTTTAATTACAGTATATAGATCCCCATGTGGAGATATTAATGTATTCTTTGACCACATCTCACAGCTTCTAGACATAATAAAAGGAAATAATCATGACATTATCATCTGTGGAGACCTTAATATTAATACACTTGAAATCAATGCAACCACTCACAAATTAGAACTTTTTCTGAACACGAGTAACCTTAAAATGACTATCAATGAGCCAACAAGGATAACATCCACATCTGCGTCACTCATTGACAATATCCTTACCAACCTAGAAAACACTCGCTACAAAACGAGTGTCCTAAACACAGCCGTGTCAGACCACTATGGGCAGGTGATAGAAGTTTACGCTAGGTCAAACCAGGTGGGATCAAGCAATAGGCAGAACCAGACAAAGTTTATTGAGTTCCGGGATATAAAGTCAAACCTACCGTACCTCAAAATACTTCTAGATAGGGAACAGTGGATAGAAACTTATAGTGCCATTAGTCTAAATACAAAATATGATGCATTCATAAGTAGATTTACCCACCTAGTGAACATAGCATGTCCAAAACAAAGAAAAAGAGTTAGGGGTAATCCAGGCGTAAGCAGTAAAAATATGGACTGGATCACAAAGGGAATCCTAACTTCTAAAAGGAAACTTAAAATCTATGCTAAATGTGTAGCCAAAATAAGTAAAACGTCAACACAAATTTATGTAAGGAATTACAAAAATACGTATAGGAAAGTAATTAAAAGAGCAAAGGCAAAAGCAGTTCAAAGGTACATCTCTAATTCTGAAAATAAAATTAAGGCACTTTGGCAGACAGTCAACAACGAAAGAGGTAGTAAATCTAAAATCGATAAGTCAATAACTTCCATTGTCCATAACAACACATTGTACACAAACCCAAGTGACATCGCCAACACACTAAATGAGTACTACGCTACAGTCGCGGAAAAGGTAGTGAGTAATGACATTAGAAAAACTTACGAATCAAGTGTTACCCTCCCTAGTACCCTAGATCATGCAATGACTCTTCACTTCGTTAGTGAATATGAGGTGAACAAGATTATATCTGAAATGAAAAATAAAAGTTCATTTGGTTACGATGAAATTCCACCCTTCCTAATTAAGGATTGTGCAACACAACTTCTTAAGCCACTTGTTCATCTAATCAATTTCTCCTTCATTGAAGGTGAATTTCCTGAAAAATTAAAAATTGCGAAAATCATACCAATTCCCAAAAAAGGTGACTCAGTAGAAATAGGCAACTTCAGACCAATTGCATTACTATCATCCTTCTCGAAAATTTTTGAAATAGCTTTTAACAAAAGAATAACTAGGTTTCTAGAATCACGAAATTTGATCTCTAAACATCAACACGGTTTTCGTGGAAAAAAATCTACTACAACTGCGACAGCAAATTTCATAAATAGTGTACTAGAAAATATTGACAACAAAAGTAAAACCATGGCAGTATTTATGGATCTTTCAAAGGCCTTCGATTGTGTAAACCATAAAATATTAATAAAGAAACTAGAATGTTACGGTATAAGGGGCGTGGCACTGAAATGGGTCCAGTCATACCTCACGAATCGGACGCAATACGTAGAATTAAAACAGGGAAACGGACATGGTCAAGTGCAAACCTACAAGTCAAGCATACAGACTATGCATCACGGTGTACCGCAGGGTTCCGTAAATGGCCCTCTGTTTTTTAACATTAGTATTAATGACATACCAGAGAAAGTAGTAGCGGGAGAGATGACTCTGTTTGCCGACGACTCTACCCTCAGTATGGCTCGTAAGACAATAGAGGATCTTGAAGTAGACACATATATCGAAACTAATAATGTAGTGCAGCAATTTGAATCCAACTGTCTCAAAGTTAATACAAGTAAAACTAATATTATGGTCTTCAACCCCGGAAACAAACAAAGTAGGGAAGTAAACATTTTTATTGGGGAACATTGTCTGGAACAGGTAAGGGTAACAAAAATGCTGGGGTTGTATATAGATGAAAACTTATCGTGGAATGACCACGTTGACTTTATAGCCAAAAAGATAAGTTCAGGAATTTTTGTAATAAGACAGCTAAAGCAATACTGTAGTATGGACATACTTAAATCTGCTTACTATGCTTTGGTTGACTCATACATAAATTATGGCATAGTACTCTGGGGAAACAGCAGCAAAAATAATACCCTGAAGATATTCAGGCTTCAAAAGAAGGCTATACGGTATATTCTAAACTTAAAACCTACACAATCATGTAAACATTATTTCAAATCCCTAGAGATCCTTACGGTCCCTTCCAAATATATATATTCCACTTTAGTTTTTGTGCGTGAACATCATTCAGAAACCTTTTTAAAGAACGCAGACACCCACCAGTACAACACACGAAACAGGAACAATCTTCACATTCCATCAACTAAACTAAAAATAATTGATAAAGCTCCTATCCATGCAGGGAAAATACTATTCAATTATCTACCTGAGGACATAAAAAATGATGCAAACATGGTCACGTTCAAAAGAAAGTTAAAAAGCTATTTATTGGGAAAGTGTCTTTATACCATAAGTGATTTTAAAGAAACATGACTACAATAGTGTGTATCCTTGATATGTATGTATGTATGTATCTATCTATCTTACGTGCACTATTTACCAAGCAATTGTATGTAGGCCTACGCTAGTACGTAATGAATGTAACTGTAACACAATGTATGTATTTGTAACTCAATGTCTGTAACTACTACCCAATGTCTGTAACTGTAACCCAATTTGTATATACTGTATATAGCTTTAATTTAATTTACCAACATATTTTGACAACGCTCATGTTGCGATGCATGTACTTGCTGCTGCATCTAATGTAACCAAATAGCCGCTAATAAATACAATACAATACAATACAAATATATAAAACAATCGTAGTCTGTTTGTAATTATCCTCTAATAGGGAAGGCTCACACATTTTTTTTATTTGCTTACTGGTTACCTCGAGTTAAAATAAACGGGAACTAATTGGTTTCGGCTCGAAAGGTGCATTAACATCGCTTTAACAGCAAGTCAAAGATATTGCTTTCAAAACACGCTCAGAAACGGACCTGCGCCATCTTGCTCGTGATTATAAGGTTCTGACGTCATAACTCTGGAAACAATCATTTTATATCATACAAATAGTTCTGAAATCCCACAATTTAGTAGATTATTGCTCTCATAAGACTTTAACTGAATCAACGTTTATTTCTAGTTAGTAAATGAACACTGCTCAACATTAATTTACAACAATATGTTAAATAATTGCATTATTTTAAACACGTTTTGGTAAATACTGTATCCAAATGTATTTTCTGAAGAAAACAGTGGTATAAAAGACATTGTTGTAAAGTCACTGCATCCTAGATATTGTAAAATGTCCAACTTAATATCTTTGATATTATTAAGAATACTTCAAGGAGGCAGTTGTTGACAAGAGTTATGACGTCACGAGCCGTTTTTCAATTACGGAGCGGTAAGTTCCAAATTTCAAACTTTAAAAGCTAATAGAATTGGAAATATACACTTCTCAGATATAAAAATTATATAGCCCGTACTTTTTGATAATGACCTTCTGTTTTTAGGTAATTTGAGGAATATTTATTTTTTATGAGCCTTCCCTATTCCTGTAGCGCGTCGTCAACAAGGGTTCCAGGGTGGGGGGGGGGGGGGGGGGGGGCAGTAGACGGCGATGTGGGCGAGCTCGTTGCGATGTCTCAGGTAATCTGGGGGGGGGGGGGGGGGATTGATCTAAAAGTATGGGGTGATGATTGGCGATGACGATAGATCAATCATCACATTGAAGCTAAACGATGATGTTCCTGTCGGTTCCTCTTCTCCTGTTCCCTCCCACTGATTCACAACGTTACACTTTTTGAAAATTGATTACCACTATTGTTTTATTTACTTTATATATAATCGTACTTATCATTTGTATTTATATACTTATTAAAATCATTGGTTAAATTCCCTCAGACTGTTTATTAATACTTACAAACAACTAAGTCACTGATATTTTTTATTTTATTAATAATTGTTTCGTTATGAATATTATTTTTAATTTACGGCAAAGAAAATCATCAACAAATGATATAAAAAACGTGACCATAGAAATTGATTCAGCCACAGGGCCGGATGGCATCCCTTCAATGATTCTGAAAATGTGTGCAGCTTCCATATCTCCATCTTTAACCTCCATATTTAACTTATCTCTGCATACTGGCGTGGTACCTTCTGACTGGCGTATTGCAAATGTTATTCCAATTTTCAAATCGGGGATGAAGGAAAACATCTCGAACTATCGACCTATATCATTAACTTCTATCATTTGCAAAACATTGGAGCGCATCATATTTCAAGAGCTACTGAAACACATCACAACGGCTAATATTCTTAATGAAAACCAACATGGATTCATTCCAGGTAGATCTTGTTCAACTCTTCTTACGAAGGTAATCGACAATTGGCAGTGTGCCCTGGAAGATCCTAAGTGCAAGCAGGTGGATGCGGTGATGCTAGATTGGTCTAAAGCATTTGACCAGATTCCACACAGGAAATTACTAAGCAAGCTGTTCTATTATGGTGTACGTGGATCCTTACACACTTGGTTAGAACATTTTTTGACAGATCGATCACAAAAGGTTGTGTTTCAGGGAACAGAATCAAGTTCAATACTTGTAACCTCAGGCGTACCTCAAGGGTCAGTTCTTGGTCCGTTATTGTTTAATATATTTATGATGGATTTGCCTCAGTGTGTTTCTTCGGATATGAGCCAATTTGCTGATGACTGCACGATTTACAGAAAGATTATGACGAAGGAGGATTCAGAAACTCTACAATCTGATTTAAAAAATATTGACAATTGGTGTACAGTTAATGGCATGAAGATTAACCCCCAAAAGAGTATGTCTATCCGATTTGCAAGATCCAAGAATCCATTCCCTTGTTGTTATTTGATCAATAACTTGCCTATTCCAGAGAAAAAACGTGTCAGACTACTAGGTGTAATTGTTACAAGTGATCTAAAATGGAACACTCATTGTGAAGTAGTACGAGCCAAAGCCACCAGGCATTTATATTTCATTGCTAGACATCTGCATCATGCTCAGCCTAGCACCAAAAGGGCTGTTTACCTAGCGCTCGTTAGACCTCATCTCGTCTACGGCTGCCCAGCGTGGGACCCAACATCTATAAGCAACAAGATGAAGTTGGAGCGTGTCCAAAGTAGAGCTACACGCTTTATTGCTGCTAGGTCGCAATTTACCACTCATAGTGCTACGGCAAGACGTGCATCATTGAAGATTCCATCTCTAGAAACATTCAGGAAAAAAGTAGAGCTGCAATTTTTGTGGGGCATGTTAAATGGTAGGACAAACCTGGATCCATATGTAAGACTACAAGCCTGTAATCGTAGTGCCCAATTTGGTAGGGGTCTATTGTTCAGGCCACCTTTTGCCAGAACAGCAGCCTACCAGAAAGGGTTCTATTATAGGGCTTGTCAATCGTGGAATTCCCTACCACTCAAGATCAGGATGGCACGCTCATTAGATGTCTTCAAAGCCTCTTTAACGGAGCATTTTTTAAACATTGTTTTGTAAATTTTCATTTTTTTATTCTTTTTTATTCTTTTTTACTTCATATTTAACAGTTGTATCTTATAATTATATTTTCATTCATATTATGTTTTCATGTTTTTTGTTTTGTATTTTATATTTTGTATTTTGTATTATGTTCATTATTATATTTTAATTTTAGTATGGGTTGGCAGTCACTCTGGTGTTTGGAGCTGTGCTCTTTTCTGCCAACCCCCATTCTATTTTGTAGTAAATGGAAATGATTAATAAATAAAAATAAATAAATCCACAATGCCTATACAGCGTAAAAGAAAGCAAGTCTAGACCATTCTATGGTTTTCTCGAATTCTAGATGTACATGAAATCGCATGATGTGCTTATCTGTGGCTCTGCAGTATTGTCTGCTTACACGCAGTGAGTCACACACATGTTGTGTTCGAATATCCTGTTGATGATGCTGTTGTGAGCTACGATAGGAAAATAGTCATATTTACATCATTCTTTCAGTGGCGTAACTAGGGGGAGGGGGGAGGGGGTTGGGAGTTAACCCCCCAAAACTACATCAAGGCTGATTGATACTACTTACTTCTTTAGAACTAGAAAATATAATAATAATGATAGGTTAATAATTAATGTTATGACAGAGTTAGGAACAATTGTGTATCGCGTACATTTCAACCAAAATAAATACATATACTATTCAGGTCAAACCTTTTAGGAACTATTGTAAACAGTAACTTACTTTAACAAATGGATAATGTTTCGAGTTTCTTTGACTCTAAAAAGCACGAAATATCTACAATAGTCGAAGAGAAATGTTGCCTCCGGCGGCTGTGGCTTCGACCTAGACACCTTTCTCTTCCCACACCTCACATTACCATGTTCAGCCCCCCCCCCCCCCCCCACCCCCACAGAAATAATTTCTTGTTACGCCCCTGTTATTTTTACACGTAATTACCTCCATTTCAATTCCTACATCATTAAAGGCTTTTCATTTTATAACAGTTGCTATGTTATGCAGGTTTATATACTCGTGAAGGTCATTCAAGTTTCCTACATAAATAAGTTAGATAACGTTAAACATATGAAACTGAAGCATTTAATACTAGCATTTAATACAGATTCTCTTTAATAAATATGTTTAAAAAATTAATATTGTAGCCCCAGACAATTATTTTCCGAACGTCTGGAAAAGTAAAACTTAAACTTGAACTTAAAGTTAAGTTAGGTGAAGCTCGTGGCTTTGCCTTCAGAAATGATCCTTCATACAGTATCTTTCTCTGAGGAAAGTTTGGTGCTTTTATCACAAAGTAACGCGATCGCGTAGTTTAAGCCCATTATTTTGTTAACAATATATTAGAGGTGTGCGAGTAGCACTTTTACAAGTCGAGTCGAGTCGAGTCGAGTAGTCTTCTAGATACTCGAGTATCGAGTCGAGCTCGAGTTTTTTTTTTTACTTTTGCATTTTTAGTAAAAAAAAAGGAAATCAATCACACAATAACGTACAGAAATAGATAATCAGTGTATATACATAGTAGCTAGATTGATGCATATTATATCTTGCGGAATATAGCGATTAGTGCAACTGAACACTCAAGACTGACATTAATTAGACACGAATTTAATAATGTGCTGTGCTGTCTGTGCAGTGCAGTGAAATAAAAGTTCCAAGCACTACTTGTGATGTTCAAGAGGCCAAGGCCTAGACTTTGGCGACGAAAAGATGAATCTCATGACTAGGTACTTGTAGGCCTACACTGGCCCAACATTAGGCCTATTATTGCGATTATTATTATTATTATTACGTCTTTATTTATTGACGCTAGACGTTTAATCAATGGCTAGACCTAGGTTAGGATACATCACAAAGTCAGGTAGGATTAATTTAAAACTGGATGGAAATCGGCGTGAGCGATGTCATTTTCATAATTTGTAGGTTAGGCCTTTAAACTCGAACTTTTTCGAGCCTAAACTACTACTCGACTCGACTTCGAGCTTGAAAAAGTACTCGAAAAAGCTCGAGAAATCGAGTACTCGCACATCCCTACAATATATTAATATAGTAATTAATGAAATAAACAAATACATAAATATATAAATGTATTATAAATGTTACTTAACGATTGATAAATAAATATTTTTAATTAAATTAATTTATTGAAACAATTAGAGGTGGGCAAAACAAAATGAACACATTTCATTTATATTTCTTAAAAGCTTGGCAGATGAATTTTTAATTTGACTTTGGGTCATGTATTATTTATTTATTTATTTATGAAGCCTTCATTAAGATAACACTCATGTGCACGTTACAGGGACATGCAAGTTTGCGTTAATAATATGTACTATAAAGTATAAACTAATAAAGGTAATCTCATCAAGTTAATACACTTTTTTAAACAATTATTGATGTAATTTAAGAAACATTTCAGGTCTTGGAAAATCAAACTGCAAAGAATGCATAGTAGGAGGTCCCAGTTATCCCAGGACAGTCCTTGTTTTCAGGTACCTGTCCCGGTATCCCGAGAAACACCACCTGGGATGTCTAACCGTCCCGTTTTTTAGGTCGTTTTTATTAATTTGATATCCAACGTATTTGTCTCCAAATACCATCTTAATTTATGTTCTAATTGATTTGTACGTTGAATTGAAATTTTAAACATCATTGCTTATTCCTGAACTGTATTCAGTCTCACTTGAGCCGTTATTTCAAGGGAAAACCAAGCCGCTGTCTTGAGCTGCAGCCTGGCCCATGCTTTGTCATTCACCATTGTACGCCTAGTCGCG
The DNA here is from genome assembly GCA_945910005.1 of Isoperla grammatica. Lineage (NCBI taxonomy): Eukaryota > Metazoa > Arthropoda > Insecta > Plecoptera > Perlodidae > Isoperla > Isoperla grammatica. The sequence continues at coordinate 5,002,169 of OX246750.1, forward strand.
TTCTCCCGCCTACCTGAGTCAGCAGAGGCTGTTTATCACATTGAGTGCGCATGGGCTGTTGTTATCTATCACTGATGTAGCCTACAGTGGCGGCGCCAGAAAGAAATCAATGGGGGGAGGGGGGGGGGAAGAGCAGGGGCAACGCAATAATATGTTGAGGGGGCAAGACAAAACCTATCATATTATCTGTTGAAACAACCCCCCCGTCCCCCGTCGCCATAAACCGTAAACCCTGGACATTGACAAGGTGACAAATTAATTAATATAATTCACTCACCAAAAATCCCAGAAGAAAATGCAGACGAGCAGATGGATTGAATAAATGGAGTCCTACACTTTGTATTCGTCTGTTGTTGTGAGAAACTGCAAATCGATCCACTTCTTGATTTAAGTCCAAAGGTTTAGACTTTAAAGAGTGGTTTTAAATTACACTACCAAATTAGACATGAGTGTTAACCATTTCGTATAGGCCTACGACTTTATTTGGCGCAAACTTGAAAGTGATGTCTCGCAGCTGCACTAGCAGACGGACGGGCAATAACTACACAATAACTGTAATCACTCACAGATTTGTATTCATTAAATAACATGTTATATATTTTGTTCAGCACATTTGCTAACTTGACTCTCGAATCAACCTTGGCCTTTCAACACAAGTGGGAGTAGTTTCACCTCAGCCTCAAAACTGTCCATATCATAATTCAATATTGATGTAAATGAATTCACTAATCACTACAGTACTATGAGTGTGGGGAAAACGGGAAGCAGGCCAGTTTGGGGGGGGGGGGGGGGGGGATTGCTCCCCCATGCACCTCCGTAGCGCCGCCACTGATGTAAGGATTGATTTTTATAACATATATTTAGCGCAGTGCGAGTGACAAGTTGTACAAGAGCGATAATTTCAATAAAAAAGGTAGAAGCCAAATAGCAATGCAAGTATGATTTCAATAGATCACGGTGGCAAGACCGAAATCACCTATGGAACAACACTAAGAAGATACCCTTGCCTCCATTGAAAAAAAGAACATTACCCCTCCCCGAACACACACCCATTATTCCGTGTCCCGAGTTTTCAGTTTTGAATTATGGTCACCATATATTGATTGGTAAGGAGATATGTAGTATAGGTATAGTAAGACAGTAAATCTATTAAAAATCTATTTAACTTTTTGCGTAAATTTAGATTTGCATTTGCATTTGCAGAGTATTTAAAGCTCAGATCGGGGGGGGGGGGGGCCTACAGCCCCCCAGTATCCCCCTGGATAAGCCCCTGACTGTGCGTGTGGTTAATAATAACTTGTGTGGGGGGGATAATGGTAATGTTGTTATGTTAATAATATTGTTGATGTTGAATATTGAATATTGTTAATGAATGTTGTGAGGGAAAAATTTGTTTGTGTAAACTTGCCAAATTTGGTGATATTTGGGGAAATTGTGGGGGGAGGGGGGGACATAATACCGCCCCCCCCCCGCACTATGAGCGCTACGCCAGTGAGATGTTTGTCCATTTACAAGTTACAAAAATAGCAACAAAGCAATATTATATTATAAACTTTCTGTACAAGTACCACAGGTTATAATAAATGAAATGCCAATAAATAATGTCCTCTATGGCTCTACCAGATAGATCAGATTGCTACGCAAACAACTTTGTACATCAAAACAAGTCAGGCGATCCAAGTACTGCGTAGTTACTGTTATCACTGTCTGATTACTCACCGACCGTCAACATAACTCGTCATGTAGCGAGCGAGTCCAGCGTATGATACACAGATCAATAATGTTCCAACTATTCAACAATGCTACAATTACGTAATTGATCAAGCCTTTAGTTTTATAATTAATACTTTTATTATTATTAAGCCTTTTATTTGCGACAGAATTTACATTCCACAAGCGCAAATGAATCGTGGTAACTTAGTTAGGTTCTTTTGTCTGAGCGTACAAATATAATTTTCTTTAATTAATAGGTAATTAGCCTGTTAAAACTTGCTGCAGTTCAGTCCTTTGGCTGTATCCTACTTAACAGCGTTCAACTTCGTTCGCTTGTCCTACCTACACACACTTATTTACACTAGTGTGTCAGTGTCAGTACTAAGTCGTACTTTTGTACCCGTTTGTCAGTGAAAATATTTTTATGGCGTTCACCTGTCTGTAGTTGAAAATTCCATGAGATTTTTACACTGGTCGTTTAGCTCGTGTAAGATGCTTTGCTATACACTGGCCAGTGTACGACTCAGTATAAGACGCTTTGCTACACTGGCCAGTGTAAGACAGGTGAACGAAGCTAATCAAACAAACAAAACAATAGTAAAGTAATTAGTCTTGTAATTTGTTGTAATTGGACTAGAACGAAAGCATGTTGAATGAAACCACGTGTTCTTTTAAATTACTCTCGATCGCTGTGAAGATTTTAATTATCTATGTCATGAAAAGTGTTAACAGTCTTAATTACTAATCTAATAATAAGACGCGTCGTCAAAGACGTGCTCAAATACACTCTGTTTTTTAGAATAATATTCTTTGCGGCTATATTGTTTATTTGGGCGATCATAAACTTAATTCTCAAAGTAGATCGGAAAGTTGTCTACTCTGAAACAAATCATCGTCCCTCTATGTATGTTGTGAACGACGTCAGGCGTCGCCGAAAGTTTAAAGATTTTCTTGTCAAGTTCCACTTTCGGTACCAATTGTGGAGGAACGGTGGTACCTAGTTAGTCGTAGCGTCGAACTTAAGGTCAGTAAGAATCCTTGATGACGTTGTATGAGCGTATTACGAGATAAAAAAAAATAAAAATTCCAAAATTCTCCGATTCTGCTCTTCTGAGAGAAAATTTGAAATTTTGGGCGCCTGTATCTCTGTTAGTATGACCTCCAGCATATTTTCGTTTTCAGGATGTCTAGATAATTAACGCAAAAAAAATAAAAAAAATACAGAAACAAATTTGGCTCTCCCGTTTGGTAGCTACGAGCGCTTAAAAAAAAAATCCCCTTATTAAACCCTTCTCAACTTTGATGCTCTGAATATGGAAGAAAAAAATCGTGGTGGTAACGGGTCTCGAACCCCGGACCTCTAAAACACTAGTCCACGACGCTACCCCATACGCCGTGCCACACGATGGAACTAGAGTGCTGCTCTCTATGTATGACATGACATAGCTTGTTGTATTCAGATAGCTCGTAACGGTAACGGTAACGATGGTACCTTATTCCTATGTATTTCTTACATCCATGCAGATCTCCGGCACAACCCCCCCCCCTCCCCCCGCCCACAGTTGGTTTGCTCTCCTTCCGTACCGGTACCCCTCCTCCACACAGCTCTCCTGTACATGCAACCACTTCTTCCTAACTCTCTCTACTCCCCTCCCCTCCAATGTTGCTTTGACCATTTCATGGTCACTTATTCCAGCCTCAACCCTGCAATCCCACCAATATTCATCCCCCCCCCCCCCCCCAACAACATTATATCCAATAAGTTCCGTCTGTCCTCTTGCAATCTAGTGTTTCCCTCACTGTCTGCACCAGTTCTTCATTCATCACATCATGACCAGTTCCTGCCTTACGCCACCCCTTCGTCCTCCCCCCCCCCGGCCCCCCCACTTACCTCCGGCAAATTCAGATCCTCCCCTACTAAGATTTTTCCTTCCCCCTCGACCCTTTGTCATAATGTCCTCAGAATATTCATCTCCCCGTGGTCCTGTAGGCAGCAACTACCCCCGTCCTATCCCCCCCCCCCCTGCTGCACTCGCAACCAGTGGCGTATAAACGGGGGGGAGGGGGGGGACAAAATCCCCCCTTTTTGCGAAGGAAACATGGAAAATTACCGTTTTCATTTTAATAGACAGTATTTCAATAGACAGTTAGATGTTTTACTTTATAATTATTGTATATTGTTGTAGCCTAATTATTAAAAGCAAAAGCAATACGAAAAATATGCAAATTATTGATTGAGGTTCCTTTTATTAGCGGTGCTAAAGAAAAAATGTGTTGCCAGAAACTGAGTACACATGTTTCAGTTGGCCGCTGTAAAACGCACAGATTTGCACTAAAATGACCTTGACGAGAATTTTTTCGGGCAACCCCCCCCCCCCCCCCGGAACCCCAATTATGTTTCGGCTCCACTCTCTACAATATGGGTTGAACCCCCCCCCCTTTCCCAATTCCTGGATACGCCACTGCTCGCAACATCCAATAGTCCACCTTCCGGCTAGAGGTCTGCACGGGCCGAAATATAGAAGCCCGGCCCGGGCCCGGTATTTCAGGCCCGGGCCCGTACTGAGTAAGCTAATCAAAGCCCGGGCCCGGCCCAGGCCTGCCTGAAGTGTAAATTGGCCCGTAAAAGCCCGTTCAACTGTTAAAGCAGCAAGTTGATGTCTATGGTATTTGACAAGGAATACGAACGACAGGATGGGAACAAAAAGGAGATTAGATGAAACGAAATTAGTAACTATTGCCAGTGAAAGTATGTATCGAAAAGAATTACAACACAAATGTTGTGACCGGATGTTTATACTCTTTCGGGTTTGTTGTAAGTTTCGGAAATGTTAGTAAAATAACATTACTTTTCTTTCATTGCAATTTTTAAAAAAATTAAAAAAGCCCGAAAAATCCCTCCTCGGTCAGTGATATGTAGGCCAGGGCCCGTTACAAAAAACATAATCAAGGCCCGTACCCGTGCAGACCTCTACTTCCGGCCTCCCTGACCAATATATTGTTCCCCGTCGGAATTCGTTGCACTACATCCCGAAGGTAATCATCTTAGTATCCTTGACTACATCCGCCTCCGTCCTCTTTGTCACCCCTCCGTTCCAACTAGTTGCAGCCTGACGGTCAAATAACATTCCCGTCCGCTGTGGCGGACGTTTATAAACCCTGCGGGCAGTTAGGCTATACCAAATTGAAGTGCTGCCGATAGATAGATAGATTCTATTAATCAATAAAATCGAATCATCAAGCACTGACCAATGAATGTCAGGGCTCAATTAGAGACTAGAGTAGTTTCCTCGAGGAATCAATGAATTGGGAGAGTAGGAAGTGTTGTAATCCATTAATTATAACACCTATGTACTATTCAAGTATAACTTTAATAAAATATTCTTTACAACATTGGATATTATGAAATCACATTCCCTAATAACGGCAGACAACCGAGCCGCCGGACATGTCGTCTACCTTAGGGCGAGCTAGGCCACGACTCCTAATATCCTACACTAGGTGCCGCAATGGCCGAACCCTACTCTTTGAAAATGCACTAAGTGCGACTAGTGTACCCTACAGCCAATCGAACAAGACATAACCTCAAAACTAGTTCTCCTACTTATTGAATGCAATGCACGAGTATCGAACCAAGCATAGCCAAAAATCGCTACATAAAACCACAACGGCTTAAAATTAGGTATTGATACCAAAATAGCAGAGCACATAACCTACAACCCAATACTTATATTCCAAAGCTCTTAGATTTGTTTGGTTGGTTGGGGTTTAAATCCCTTAAGCCGGGTTTATATAAAGTCGCAAGGATTATGGTTTAGTTATAAGCCGAGTTGGAAGATAGGGATCACGTACAATGGTTCACACAAACTCGTCGTTGCAATAGTCATAGTCGTAGTCACAAGCGAGTTGAAAAATGTTCAACTCTCTTATAACTAAACCTTAAACCATGCGACGGACCAATCAGGGGTTGAAACGTCACTACTCGCTTATAACAAGCCAATGAAATGCCATAAACGTTGTATCAGTGCTACAGAGCTTATACCTTACGACTATACCATACGACTATAACAAAACCTTGTGACTTTATATAAACTCGGCTTTAAGGGACGACCCACCACTAGTGTCTAATGTGAGACCGCCGCCAGGAACGGCTATTTTTTTTTAAAAATCTCACTAATTTCATTGCATGCACACACGTACCTTTCCACCAGTCGTAGCTCCTTCCGCGTCGGCTAGGGTAAATAATAAATTGGTAGGCAGGGATACATTTTTTTATTACAGACAATGTTTATTGCAGTGCACCAATCTTATTCCAGTACAAGCTTCTAGATATATTTGTATGACATACAAACATAATAAAGACATTTCAGAAACTTCCCCCCCCTACACCAAATCCAATTGTATCCTTCCAGTCTTAGGCCCGAATGCATAGTTCACACTCAAGCCCTCCTCAACTCAGCCTCGCTTAGCCACCAATCACAGAGCCGTCCGCATGGCAATGCTGTTCTGTGATTGGTGGTTAGGCGAGGCTGAGGAGAGGCTGAGTTGAGGAAGGCTTGAGTCTGGACTATGCATTCGGACCTAAGTATTGTTGTCGGGAGTGCAGAACAGCGGCAAACACAGTAAAAACCAAATTTAAGAAAACCGAACATCGCTAAACCGAAAACATCTGCCTATGTATCGTATAGTGGGGCGTTTCCTGCCGCGTTAGTTGATGGGTCATAAAGGGCTCGATAGGTTGATTATTATTTCAAAGGCTGGAGGTAGGGCTATAACATTTTGGAAATGTATTAGACCTAGCCTAATTTGTAATCATAAAAAATAGACACAGGCCATAATAAACCCTGGCCTCATTCTTCGGTGTGCAAGCATCACACACTTCGGTCAAGTTGGTTTTGCAAGAATTTGCCTTCTATTCGATATGGGCGCTAATCCCTTGTTGGCAAGTCAAAATTAACACGGATGTAACGCAGATTCTTTTACGGCGATTAGAAATCCCTAGATTTTGTCTAGTCGTAGAGCAATAAAAATTATTTCTGCTGGTTAACGCTACGAATGCATCCAAGAATATATTTGCGTTGCAGAAACGGACAACAGTAAATTCAATTTAAACTTGTTCAGCGACGAGCATCGTAAAAACTGTTCTGACATTGCTCGGCGACAAGAGCCACCGAGACACGGACCGGTACCTCACCAGACATTCGAGCCCGTCTGCCTCTCAACAAGTCAGATGCTCAAAATCAAGGATTAGTGCAGTGATTTGCTTTGAACATTAAACAGCAACAATAAATATTCACATAACATTCACCTATAGAAAAGAAAAATTTAAATCCGATTCTATTGATATGAGAACGAGCGCAAACAAGCCCTATAACACAACAGTGACATAATAGTTAAGACGATCTTGTGAGGAGTGAACCTTAACGAGTGTCCATAAACTAAATCCATGATTTGCGGGTGGGTTTAGCCTCGTGAAAGGGGTCTTATACAATGTTTAAACAAAAATAAAAAGTATTTTGGACAAGGGCACTATCAATATTATATTTTACATTGGCTCATCATCAGTAAGTAGGTACCAGAAAGAAGAATTTGTGAAGGTTAAGAAGAGCGAAGGATACCTCTAAGTCAAAAACCGCAGACATTTTTCTTTTTTAATTATATCTCAAGTATGAAATACAAAATCGAAAATCTGGGTAATCATAGCGCTGTGGTTTGGTAAGCCCTATAGACTGAATGGTAAATGTATTTAACGTTATAATCAATATGACTCTTATCACAGTCATACTGATTATAATGTTAGATACATTTATCATTCAGTTTGTAAGGCTTACCAAACCACAGCACGATGATTACTCAGATTTTTGATTTTATGTTTCTATCTTAAAATATAATTAAAAAATGAAAATTTTCTGCAGTTTTTGACGTAGAGGTATCCTTCACTCTTAAGAGGAAGGACTACAGCCAATATTAAAACCTTGCAAAATTAACATTTGGTCATATCCCAGTAATGCCAAACTATATCGAAAAAGTGACAGATATTCTTATTTTTAATTTGTCATAGCTCAGTACCATATGAAAAAGATTTGGTAGTTTGTAGTAATTATAGATATAATTTTTAATGAACGTGTGAATTAAGTTAATTAGCAATAACAATTATAATTACTGCAAACTAATAAATCTTTTCACAAGGTAGTGAGCTCTCATGAATCCAAAATAATAGTATTGTCACTTTTTTAATATTGTGTGGCGTTATGACCAAAATATGTTAAACCTGCGGGGTTTTTATACTGGCTGTAGTCCTTCCTCTTAATATTTTTAGGCTATATACTTTGTTTATAAATATGGTGAAATTCACAATTCCCTAATGATGGGTCAATGTAGATGTAAAACAATATTGACAGTATGTCTTGCCAGAAGTAAAATTTAACTGTATGAATGTGTGTAATGTTGTAAGTACGTAGTAAAGTGTATGCAGCAAGTATGATGAGGACATGGTGTATGAATCTTAGATCACGATGTAATTAATGAAAGTAAAAAAGAAAGATGAAGATACAACACATTGTATTATACAATGCACAATGTATGATGAAAAGTATGATGCCACATACCTACTGTTTGAAATAATATGTATGATCTGCTAATACATCACACATAGGGTATATTTGAAATTATAGACTATTCGTACCTACACGCGGAATTAACAAAATTGTTCTACTGTATTCACAAGTGCGTAATGTTTTGAGGTAAAGTGTATGAAGCACTTGTGTATATGGATATTATTCTTACATCATGATGTAAATAATACGTGATAAAGGCAAGATGTAACACATTGTGTTATACAATGCATGATGTACCCGTATGATAGATGTGAAATGTATGAATAATGTTTGAAAGTACAAGGCCTGCTTATTATAAATAAAATGTAACTAGTAATGTAAATGCACCTTAAAGTGAAATTTTGAAATTTGTGACACTTTATAACAGTGAATGTATGCACTTGTGAATACAGTAGAACAATTTTGTTAATTTCACGTGTAGGTTCGAATAGTCCATAATTTCAAATATACCATATGTGTGATGTACGTATTAGCACTAAAAATATTATTGTTACTAAAAGTAACTTAGACAGCCGAGGCTGTAGCACAGTTATGTAACTTACAATGTGATGTAGGGGCCTTGTGTACCATAGGAAGTAAGATGTACGTTAAGAGTATGAATTACGTTTATGTAGTTTGAGATCACCCGTATACCGTGGGAAGTAAGATGTACGTTAAAAGTATGAATTACGTTTATGTTAAGTTTGAGATCACCCGTAAATCAATATTAATATAAATTATAGATGGATTGTGTCCAAAACTAAATGGAAAGCTTAAACGTGTTATGTCAAAAAGGGTTGAGCTTCACTCCTCACAAAGTATGTTTTCATCGATATTAAAGAAAGTGGAACGGCATTGAAATGTTTGCTTACAAAAAAATTCCATTCTCCCCAATCCATTATCCAACATCAAAGTGTATGGCAATGTCAATATGTACGTGGCTGTTGAAAATAATGTTGAGTGCTTGGCACTCATCATCCGGGCTGTGACTGTACTCAACATCAGAAAAGGTATTAGATAGCGATGTTTCTGCATATTATTTCTGCTTCAAATGTAGAAGGTCTAGGGTTCGATTCCTGGTTCTGGCAGTTAGTCAACTATTTAAATGTACTGAAATCTATTGATACGACAGTAACCCATATTTTAACGGTGGCTTTATTTTATTTAGAACTCAGACAGCCTATTCAATAAAACTGGATTACGAGGATAATACTTTTGTGCCCTCATAGCAATGAGACAAATAATTAATGGTAATATCTTATCTACTACTGAAAATCAGTTCTAGTGACCGAGGGCGTATCTCACCGCTCTATTTTGACGCTAGTTGACTAGCCTAATGCACTAATACAACAATTAATAATTGTTATAATTAATTGTGTCATTAATTGTTGCATAGTCCACTAGGCTAGTCGACTAGCGTCAAAATAGAGCATTGAGTTACACCCTGAGTACAATAAATAGTGCTTTGTTTTTATTTTATTTTGTTTCCTGCTTGCAAAGGCGGATTAATACACATTTAGACGAACTAACTCAAATTCGATCTGCCATTTAAAATGTAGTGTATGTATGTGATTAAATTTGCAATATTTGGTATTAAGGATGGTCAACGAATGAAAATCGAGTACTGATATTGTCCAATATTAGCCAAATCAATATTTTCTGCAAATTTCTAAAATATACAATTTTTGTAATATTTCCCCCCAAAATGTTTATCTTCACTCCTTCCCCTCCAATAGGGAACCTAAGTAGCAAAGGCGCAAACTATTTAGGATCACAATGATCTCACTCCCATAAGAAACAAACAGAACGACAGTCAACTTTCCACCGTGATATCTCCGAAGGTGACAACTATAACGTACTCGATTAGCACGACGAGAAAGCCTGTTCTTTTCTTCATTGGTTACAATTTAATTCTTGTTGGTAGCAATCATGAAATTTCAATGAGAGCGAGTTATACAAATCTGTGTTAGCTGCCGTGCTTGCGCAGATGAATCACTTGCAGCTGACATACGCTCCCACGCTTATAGACGTGTAAAATATGGCTCTCTGTCCTACAGTAACAAGTTTCTTTAGAGAAGTACCAATTTTGTTGATCGATCGGTCAATAAACAAATTGTTGGTACTTTTCTAAAGAAATTCATTACTGTAGAAAAAAAGAACAGCCTTATACAAGTGTTAGGATTATATAGAAGAAGGAAGAGTACATCAGCTGCAAGGGATTTAACTGTGCATGCGCAATGGCTAACATGGATTTGTATAACTCGCTCTCATTTAAATCCTTGATACGACACCACTACCAACAAGAATGAAATTGTAACCAAATAAAGGAAAGAAGAAGATTCTCGCCGTGGTCACCAAAAAAACTTCGCACATATGACAATGCAAAGTTGACCAACGTTCTGTTTCTTACGGGGGTGAGATAATTTTTTATGCGAGTAGTTTGCGCCTTTCGCTACTTAGGTTCCCTATATAATGCCTTCTTAAGGGGTCAGTCTAATTCGTGTGAGCTTTCAGCATATTTTTAAACTAAATTATAGTAGTACCTACTGCAAAGATCTGCATTTAATGTTTCAATAATTCAACAGGGAGTTCATTCAGTAGTATCGTCGAGTGTAAATGGGTTGCTGTCTCTAATGCTTCGTACCTTTCAACATAATCTAGACAGCCGGTAGCAGAACACAGGTGCGTGGACAATGAAAGCGCACGATAGTACAGATAAGTGACTTGTGCACGTAGTTTCTATTACTAGCCGACTGGCATATGTTAAATGTACAAAATGGTAGACAAACAGACAACGTTATTGGCATTCTACCATACAATACACACTCAACGGTAGTACGTGAGACCAATCAGCCCAGTTACTAAAATAAAAGTGACTGGCTACTGTATTTCAAAGATGTGAAGAGGAAAGTCGACCGACACCTCAAGTTTGCCCCACCTGAATGACGATGCTAGAGTTGTTGCTCCCGAAATGTGGTATATATTGATATTACGATTTTAACTCAAACTTGATCCATACTGTGGAGGAAATACAGTAAACCCTCGGTAAAACGAACTCGGTTAGTGCGAATTCTCAGATAATACGAATAGTAAGCAAGATCCAGCCCGCGTAAATAGGACACTCAATGTTAAATAAAACGGATATAACGAATTTCGCATAATACGTAATACGAACTAATTATTTATCCCCTGGGTGGTACTAATGCATAATGTTCGTTGTTTAATACGAACTAATAATTTTGAAACCGCACAAACAAAATAATGTGTCCGAGAGTTCAACTCGCAGAGTAGGCGCAGGTATCAAGATTTTTGTCCGCCGAGCGTACGTCGTCGCAGGCAGCTACTTGTTTTGTTGCTGCTTGGTTTTCCCTTCCCCCTCCACCGCCCGCAGGCGCGATCGGATGCGCGCGCAAGCCTTTACAGCTGTTGAGGGGCGTGGCTTGCTCACTGCAACGTGCCTGCTTAGTCCGCCTACTATGCGCGCACAAACCATCATACCCGCGCGCTACTATCCATTGGAAAACATTGATTGTTAGTAGACACGTTTATTTTGGCTGGTACTATTGAATTTCTACGTTTTTGCGATATTGCGAATTTTTATGTTACGAACTGACGATTTTTGGGTCCCTTGATGTTTGTATTAACGAGGGTTTACTGTAGTTCCATTAGAATAACCTTTCAAAGAACCAACGTACGAATCATTTAGTCTGCATTTCTTAAACGGAAAATCCTTCTCTAAATATAACTACATTTAAGACCTAAATTTTTCTTTCCACTTGCGGCAAAGTCACGACAATCGCAAAACATTCACCATTTCAAACCGCAAAAACGTTTTCAGTAAATAACTCATGAGATTATGTTTCTATATTTGTTTGTGTCCGGCCTATTTCGTATCAAAAGGGCGACATACGATACTATTGTTATTAGATAAGTCACCATCAATATCAGTTCCTGCTATCAAAATAGATTTCAGTCAACAGGTTTTTAAACCAATAATATGCAGAACTAATTTTATTACGTGATAATCAGATAAGTTGAGGCGGACGAGTCTACGGACATAGTTTGCATGTTTCCACCCTGCTAAAAAACAAGTGCGCAATGTACGGGTACATCATAAATGTATGTGTTTGTGGGTGTTTTATGTACGTATGTTAGGTGAGTACGTGTCGAAAAATATACGTATGTTAGGTGTCAAAACATATAACAATAACGAAATGTCTTACCTTACAAAAAAAAACATAAATTTGAACCCAAAAACTACACTGGAATAAGGCTGTTGCAGTGCAATTTGTGATACATCAAGAAATTCACAATTAATATCTGAAATAAATACACCGGTACAGTAGTGGCTTCAACGTATCCATATCAAGTTTGCATTAGCAAGCATCCTCTAAGCAAATCAATAATCTAGAGTACAGAGTACTATAGCACATGGACTACCCTAGTTATAACACAGTCAAGCTTTGTGTTTCAGAGTCCAAGAAAAAGTGGACATCATGAATGTGATGATGAGCATTTATCAAGAAATACGAAATTCTTAGGTGTTGCCTATTACAGTAATTAGGCAATGTATTACATTTACATTTTAACAAAGAAGTAAATATAATTATGTTAAATACTCAACAGAGATATTAAGCAAGTCATGGGAGAATCTTCCCAATTCCCGAAACGACAACGTGTTAAGGACGCATGTCACTGGGTGGGGGGTGGGGGGTGGGGGGGAGGGGGGAGGAGAGGACAGTAGCTCTTGGGGAAATGGATTCGGATCATAGTAAACAACACCGAATAATCTGTACCTAACCAGTTTCTGTACCGTAAACTGAAAGATGTTAGCCCAAAAAATGGAGTAGCATGCTGCTCCCTCAACCCGAATGTAAAGCTGGATAGGAGGCCAAGATATATACGTATATAGTACAAAAACATACATTTTGCAACCAACAAAATCTAAGAAATCAAATATATAAATAAACTGGTGAAGAATATTGAACTAACCACACTTTGCCAGAGCGGAGACGGTTACACTACACTATTCATCATTTATCAAGGACACGTTTCACCCTCCCGAGATGATGCATTGAAGGTGAGTCCTGCCCTAATTCACATTTTCTAAAACATGAATAAGCACACTGTATGGAGTATAAAATATATGCTCTTTTAAGAAGATCCAAAGATTTTAAAAATATATTTGGTTGAGGCATATGATAATTAAAACCGGCATTGTGAAGAATAAAGTAAACAGGGCTTAACATCTAGGTGTAAACCAAATACATATTTGAAACGTGATTATTCTTGTATAGACCTTACCCTCACTAGAACAATCAAAGTCAAGATTTTGAGATTAGACTTTGTATTTGAGTTTTGTGTTTGAGTTTAGATTTTTTTGCAGCAAGACTTAGGGTAAATTTCTTGCACTGCAAATTTGTTTTCGATAACAAACAAAACGAATCGTAGAAGACAATATTTTACAATCAAGTAATTACTTTAAAAGTCTCGGGCACGAATGCATAATTTACACTCAAGCCCTCCTCAACTCAGCCTCACCTAACCACCTATCACAGAGCCGTCCACATGACAATGCCGTTCCATGATTGGTGGTTGGGAGAGGCTGAGTTGAGGAAGGCTTGAGACTGGACTATGTATACGGACCTCAGTGACCTTAGATTATAGCGCAGGTAAGGTGAATACAACAGATAATAAACTATGTATGTGGCTTACATGAAGGTGTTTGTCATATTTTTCATAAACCCATATGGCATATACTTTACAGTTCCACCATAATGGTTTTGACACCCGTATATTGTGCTTTGTGCATTGGGGTGGAATCACCTTAATGGAAATAACCCAATTCATGCAGTGGAGGGGAGGGGGTAGTACAGGAAGTACATCACGATTAACTTGGTGATTTTCAGTGCAAAGTTAATTACAGTGGAGCATCAATTATACGTTTTCCAAGGGCCAAACCGAAAAAAACGTATTAGTACAAAAAACGTATAACTGCAATTACATTTGTTTTCGTTTGTAATGAGTGGAGATAGTGACTCTCGGCAGTCTCCTCTTTCTGCAGTACAAAAATTTTTGTTCACGGTGTGTTCTAGCGCACGTAGGAGCGGGGGGGGGGGGTGAAATGGTGCTTAGGCCTAAATATATATTTTACATGTTACGTCGTGAAAATCGTCGTTTTTATTTCGAATAGTCCCGACCGAAAGTGATATCTAAATCATTCTAATCCAAATATCGTTGCTCGCCGTACCGTTTTTCAGCATCGATTGCTTTATTTTTCCCGTCCCAGATCAATTTTTACCTAGATTAATCGTTTTTCGGTTATAAATGTCAACGTGGAAACAAGTTTCAGCGACCGCTACGTAAGTGTTTTTTGGACGCGACTGTACGGCCGCGCGTCACCGAGAGACCGCTATCACGAGCTGGCGGCAGCTGTCGGCTCAGCGCCCGCGAGGGATGTATCACACAGCGCCCGCACTCGGCCCGCAGGCTTATTAGGTCGGCAAGGTCGGGGGCCGGATAATTATTTTAAATCAACAAATTGAAGAAACGATCAGATCAATACGTGAAATGTAACTATGAAATCAGAGGTTAGTAATAAAACAACAAATCGACAAAACAAGCCATTATGAACACGTGGTATCAATTTAAAAACACCAACAAACTTGGAACAATCTGCATGGACAGACAGACGCTCTATGAAACAATTGATGAAACGTAGTATGGTGGGAGGGGTGAGGGACTGGCGCTATACGATGCCTCAGGGCTTGGGCTACCTGCCAAGAGCCGGACGTGAGCAAGGGTAGCGAAAGGGAGGAGGGGAGGGGGGCGAGGTGGGGTGACCGCTTGACAATAACAACATTCCATTCTCGCGCATTCACAGCTGCATATCCCGAACGAGATAAAGCTTGCTCTTCCAGGAAGTGATTTCGGATGACAAATAAAACCAATTAGCGTATAATCGCTACCAAGATGTCTGGGGGGAACAATTTCTGTCGCGTATAACCGAAAATAACGTATAACCAAATAACGTATAATTAAATTATTTTGACATTGATTCTTATGGGAAATGGCCGGGACCATATGGAAATCACGTATAAATACGAAAAACGTATAAGTACGAAACGTATAATTGATGCTCCACTGTATCTAGTTTGTAAAGATTCTATTCGGTGTAGTCTCTAGTAACTAGTAGAATGTAAGTGGATGGAGTTTGGCATGTAGACACAGTGAGAGTGAAGAATGGCAAACCGAACAACTTGTAAGGGAAATTTTACTGACCAAAACATGAGCAATTTCCCCCCCTGTTCACCACGCTAGCTGTCCATTTGATCTAGGGTGACACTACTTCTACTTGTTTGTGACTTTAACAAATAATCAAATAGCAATAATACCCGGCTTTCAAAACGTCCTTAACATATAAATAATTTATGAGTGGACAGACATTCATGCGTGGCAACCATGTTGTTAAAAAATGCCAATAATGCATTCTAATTAGTATTATACTCAAGGGGAATCTGATCTTAAGCATGAAAACTGCTTAACAAAGTTTGACTGTATACAGAATTAAAATACATTTTCTTTCAAATGTATCTGCAAACCCACCCCTTATCAGTACAAGTTTAGATAAAGGTTAAAGCCGCTACTGCACCAGTACATGAACAATAACACCATGGGATACTGTATGACTACAGAGCTGTAAGCATTCCTACCCAGGTAACGTGCAGTATGCCCCTGCAATACAAATGGCTGCGCTAAAGACTAAACCTTAGCCGCATGCCATGTGTGTGGCAGACTGCGATATTTAATCAGCTGTTGTGTTTGCTTTTATTCTTCTGAAGATAACTTCGTACACAAGTCTATAACAATAATAGTTTACCGGATATTTTATTAGTAATTTACTAGATTTGAAGCTCGCTTGCTTGAGCATACCCAAGGTAGGTTAGACTGCTCGTAATGTGTTGTTCACGTCGTACGGTATCCCATGGTTACGATAACAGTTCCAATGATCTGCAGGGCGATTCTGTATAAGCGACGATAAGTTTATCAGCGGTTTTAGTCATTACTCAAGGCCAATGCAATGGTGATTGGCTGGTGATTGGTTCATCGCCTTCTGTTAACAACCGAAACCGGTGAAAAACCTATTGTTGCACATTCAGAATCGCCCTGCAGGAGCCAGATTCATATGTTTTACCACTAGGCAGCACACTTTCAATATCACAGATCCAGGTTCGTCACTAGCTAGTTTATGTCCCAGATTTTGGTCTGCTTAGTAAAATTCACTATAAACATTATATTCGGAATTGTTCTTTCAAAGATGATATCAATATGCCAGCAACTTTACAATCCACCAAACATGTTGGCTATTGCGCTGTAGCTTGACACGAGAGTTTATTACTAGTGAAAATAACTTCTTTGAGGTTATAGAAACTTATAACCGTGTCTTATAAAGCCATGACGTCACCGGTAATGAAAAAGGAATGTAACGATGCACATAATAAACTGTATGAATGTCCCCCAATGAAAATCAGTTGTTGTAACTTATGAGTACACTAAAATGCACATTTATTTTTATTTAAGTGCATGCACAAAACAAAAATTAAAAGAAATGCAATATTGTAACCTTGGATTTCCCAAGAGATGGATATGTTGATAAGTTTGTTTAGTTC
Source organism: Isoperla grammatica (assembly GCA_945910005.1). Taxonomy (NCBI): domain Eukaryota; kingdom Metazoa; phylum Arthropoda; class Insecta; order Plecoptera; family Perlodidae; genus Isoperla; species Isoperla grammatica. The sequence goes on from OX246750.1 coordinate 5,019,147, forward strand.
AAATGGCTTGAACTGTTTATTTTGACGCCAAACAGTGATTACGGAAGTGACCTTTAAATGGAGAACGTTAACTGGCTGTGAAAATGGTCGACGACCTTGAGATGAAGAAAAGATCAAACTTTGTGATCTTTTGCATTCTCTTACGGAAATGAGAAAGGCGTTGCATAGCCTACAATAACTTTTACGAAACATACTTGAACATTTTCAGACATCGTTCCCGTTTCCATTCTCATTACCGGGTGATTGCACGAGACTATCGTCATTATGCTGTGTAGAGGACTGTTGTCAGACTTTGAATCAGCTTAAACCTTGGAGATAAAACATTTTGCAAATCTGGCCCAAGGCCATCTATTCCTGAAATTTGTCATGGGCTGAAGAAATTCATTTACCCTCATAATAAAATATATGGGTTAGGTTTTGAGGCTCAAGTTTTACCAACCAAAAATATTTCCCTGTTGGCAGTACCTTGTGAAAACTTGCAATAGGCATAATATAGTGGCTGTTCTATGTCCACGAGAACAATCAGTTTTCAATTTTGATGCAAAAGAGATGAGGCTAAAGAATGATTACGGTCACAAAGGCAGACCAGATTCCGAATTTAAAAACTTTGTTAGTGATTTAATTTGTGCATTGCTACTAGCTGGCAATGGAGGTTCGTCACCTCGGCCCATGTCAGATTTTAGGAAATAATTGACACCCGAAACCACGGGTACAACATTTCCTTCACACAGCTCAGAAGTATCAAAGCTAATAACACATTTTGCAGAAAGTACCCAGCTTTAGTACTTAGCGGTTTAACTAACCAACCCACATTTTTCCATCAGCCGTTGAAATATGTACAATTGTGTTTGATAGAAGGCCCAATGGTCTTCGTTAGTAGAGTGGGAGGCGAGGTTTGTTGACAAGAAAATACATTTACAAAAGAAAACGTTTTCCCCAAACTTCAATTACGATGATTGCAGCCAGTATACCAATATAAGTGCATTAAGCAATCTTACTGAGCAAGCACAATTTACCATCAATATTGTCCAATTATACGTTTGGTTATGTGATTGGGTTGTTCAAGCTGATGTAACCTCTTGTCCCACTCTACTGGACATGTAATCTTTGTCATAAGCTTTGCAAGAGATTTCATGTCAAATATACACTATACAGTGAAACTTCTTTAAAACAAACTTTCAGGAACAAAAATAGTACATTATAAGAAAATTTGTTTATAGGGATCTTACATTTCCATGTACGCCCTAGATTATATACGAACATCTCGGGCATAGAAAAAACTTTATCATCAGTTTCTTAAGTTTTAAGGTGTACGTGTAGGCCTACTAATAAATGTTATTTTGGCTAATAAAGCTAAAAAGTTCAGTGGTACATTTATGACTGAACATTAGAGGCCTACACAAAGTATTGTATACAAGGCTACCTACCCTCAGTTTTGTTACAAAACCAATAAGTTTCCAGTATCACAGCCATTCACTAAAAATGACCAGGTTATTGAAATTCGTCTTCAGAATTTTTTATCTACAAATGTGATTTCATTTCACCATTAATTTCATAAATAACACCTGGACTACAAAAATTATGCACAACCATTACAAATTGTGTAACAACACACATATTATGTTCATACTTTATAAACTGTTTGCATTATATCAGAGACAATATAGAAGGAAGGCTCTAGGCACAGTGCAATGAGCACTTATGACAATTGATCATTGTACTGCATTTTCATTAATTTACCCTGTCAAGCAGATAGTTATGTTAGCCAGCTGTGGCTGCCTTACGGTGCAATTCTGTACCACCAAGTCCTACAATAAATAGACCATTCAACAAGCCAATTTAGTTTTATACGATGCCATGACAGTGCAACAATGTGCTTTGAATGCAGACACCCTTAAAATCCTTTCAACCCTTAAAATTAACTAAACCAACCCTTAAAATGAACTACTCGTACCATGCAAGAAGGGTTTTCGGCAACTGGTTCGAGACTCGGCTTGGCTCAAGCGTAATTGACTCCAGGGTAAAACGGATCAATCCATCAATTACCTGTCCTTGGCCCCCCCCAATGGTTTCTCCCGAAAGCTCACCTAGTCCGTCGACGCACATAGGCGTGTAGGATACTTAGGGCGTGTAGCCGGCAGGGATGGAGCTTATTGACACTTGGAGGGGATCTATCCCAGCTGTAGCACGTGCTTTTACCACACTCACTCCATCCCTCTACCACCAACTACCAGATTCAACCATTGGGTTCGCCTCTGCAATACAGGGCCCCCAGCGCCAGGCGGAACCACTACCAGCGAAAAAAGTGCTGATAGCGGCGGGAGATTGGAACTTGGTTTCCCATACCACCTACCTAAATCAGAAGAGCTAGACCTAAATCGCTCTATATCTGGATCGAGACACGACAAGGCTCAAGCGTAAATGTGATGCCCGGGTAAAACGGGACGTTCACTTTACCTGTCCTTGGCCACCCCTAAAGGAACACGCTCTCTAAGGCCGGATGTCCATAAGCTTATGGACATGGGTGGCCTATACGTCAGGAGCAATAGCGCGTGCTTCTCCATCGGCGGCCAATGTGCTTTTACCACACTATAGCTCCACCAGTCAGTGCTATCCAATCTGATACGTTGCGACCAAAGCTTGGTTCCTAAAGGTTCGCCTCAGCAAGAAACCAGAGTCATAGCGGATACCACTATCAGCCAAGTAATTGCTGACCGTGGTATAGGGTGATGGACCTTTGTTACCCAACCCACCCATTACACACCTACCTAAATCAGACCTAGGGCCTTAAGTCCGTAAATCCCCTGATGGGGGTTCGTTTACTGAACGTCCGCCAGGAGACCGACGGACCTTGAATCAAAGCTACCTAACTTTTATACTGCCATCACAGGTATGGCCAAATATGAAAGTCTTTTGTGATGATAGTAAAAAAAGAGTAAAAAGTAAAAGCAAGTAAAAGTTATAATATCAAAATCAAAGTAAGCAATATCAAACACAATTTGGCCTGTTAAATTGCCTTATCCACCTCTCCATAGAAACAGTCCAGTAATGCTTTATATAACCACATGTTAGGCTAAAATGTTCAGTGGTACATTTATGATTGAACATAATAGGCCTACACAGAGTATTTAATAAGGGTACCTCAGTTTTGTTACAAAACCAATAAGTTTCCAATATGCCTAACAATTCACAGAAAATTACCTGTTATTGAAGTTCGTCTTCAAAAGTTTGCCTCTGCAAATCTGATTTCATTTCACCGTTAATTTCATTAATAATATAAGACTATAATTATCATGCACACAAAATTACAAATTGTGAAGAAACAACAACAATGACAAATACACAACAACAACACACTCATATTATGTTCATAGTTCATATAACTGTTGGCATTATATCAGAGACAATATAGAAGGCTCTAGGCTAAGTGCAATGATCACTCTACTGCATTTTCATTTACCCTGTCAAGCAGATAGTTATGTTAGCCAGCTGTGGCTGCCTTACGGAGCAATTCTGTACCACCAAGTCCTACAATAAATAGACCATTCAACCAGCCAATTTAGTTTCATATGATGCCATGACAGTGCAACAATGTGCTTTGAATGCAGACACCCTTAAAATCCTTTAAATCCTTAAAATTAACTAAACCAACCCTTAAAATGAACTAATTGTACCATGCAGAAAGGTGTTCGGCAGCTGGTTCGAGAACTCGGCTTGGCTCAAGCGTAATTGACTCCAGGGTAAAACGGATCAATCCATCAATTACCTGTCCTTGGCCCCCCCCAATGGTTTCTCCCGAAAGCTCACCTAGTCCGTCGACGCACATAGGCGTGTAGGATACTTAGGGCGTGTAGCCGGCAGGGGTGGAGCTTATTGACACTTGGAGGGGATCTATCCCAGCTGTTGCACGTGCTTTTACCACACTCACTCCACCCCTCTACCACCAACTACCAGATTCAACCATTGGGTTCGCCTCTGCAATACAGGGCCCCCAGCGCCAGGCGGAACCACTACCAGCGAAAAAAGTGCTGATAGCCGCGGGAGATTGGAACTTGGTTTCCCATACCACCTACCTAAATCAGAAGAGCTAGACCTAAATCGCTCTATATCTGGATCGAGACACGACAAGGCTCAAGCGTAAATGTGATGCCCGGGTAAAACGGGACGTTCACTTTACCTGTCCTTGGCCACCCCTAAAGGAACACGCTCTCTAAGGCCGGATGTCCATAAGCTTATGGACATGGGTGGCCTATACGTCAGGAGCAATAGCGCGTGCTTCTCCATCGGCGGCCAATGTGCTTTTACCACACTATAGCTCCACCAGTCAGTGCTATCCAATCTGATACGTTGCGACCAAAGCTTGGTTCCTAAAGGTTCGCCTCAGCAAGAAACCAGAGTCATAGCGGATACCACTATCAGCCAAGTAATTGCTGACCGTGGTATAGGGTGATGGACCTTGGTTACCCAACCCACCCATGACACACCTACCTAAATCAGACCTAGGGCCTTAAGTCCGTAAATCCCCTGATGGGGGTTCGTTTACTGAACGTCCGCCAGGAGACCGACGGACCTTGAATCAAAGCTACCTACTTTTATACTCCCATCACAGGTATGGCCAAATATGAAAATCTTTTGTGATAATAGTAAAAAAAGAGTAAAAAGTAAAAGCAAGTAAAAGTTATAATATCAAAAAACAAAGTAAGCAATATCAAACACAATTTGGCCTGTTAAATTGCCTTATCCACCTCTCCATAGATATAGTCCAGTAATGCTTTATAACCACACGTTAAGCTAAAATGTTCAGTAGTACATTTTATGATTGAACATAATAGGCCTACACTGAGTATTATACAAGGGTACCTCAGTTTTGTTACAAAACCAATAAGTTTCCAATATGACCAACAATTCACAGAAAATTACCTGTTATTGAAGTTCGTCTTCAAAAGTTTGCCTCTGCAAATCTGATTTCATTTCACCGTTAATTTCATTAATAATATAAGACTATAATTATCATGCACACAAAATTACAAATTGTGTAGAAACAACAATGACAAAACAACAACAACAACACAACTCATATTATGTTCATACTCCATGTATAACTGTTGGCATTATATCAGAGACAATATCGAAGGCTCTAGGCTAAGTGCAATGATCACTGTACTGCATTTTCATTTACCCTGTCAAGCAGATAGTTATGTTAGCCAGCTGTGGCTGCTTTACGGTGCAATTCTGTACCACCAAGTCCTACAATAAATAGACCATTCAACCAGCCAATTTAGTTTCATATGATGCCATGACAGTGCAACAATGTGCTTTGAATGCAGACACCATTAAAATCCTTTCAACCCTTAAAATTAACTAAACCAACCCTTAAAATGAACTAATTGTACCATGCAGGAAGGGTGTTCGGCAGCTGGTTCGAGAACTCGGCTTGGCTCAAGCGTAATTGACTCCAGGGTAAAACGGATCAATCCATCAATTACCTGTCCTTGGCCCCCCCCAATGGTTTCTCCCGAAAGCTCACCTAGTCCGTCGACGCACATAGGCGTGTAGGATACTTAGGGCGTGTAGCCGGCAGGGGTGGAGCTTATTGACACTTGGAGGGGATCTATCCCAGCTGTTGCACGTGCTTTTACCACACTCACTCCACCCCTCTACCACCAACTACCAGATTCAACCATTGGGTTCGCCTCTGCAATACAGGGCCCCCAGCGCCAGGCGGAACCACTACCAGCGAAAAAAGTGCTGATAGCGGCGGGAGATTGGAACTTGGTTTCCCATACCACCTACCTAAATCAGAAGAGCTACCTAAATCGCTCTATATCTGGATCGAGACACGACAAGGCTCAAGCGTAAATGTGATGCCCGGGTAAAACGGGGCGTTCACTTTACCTGTCCTTGGCCACCCCTAAAGGAACACGCTCCTAAGCTCTCCATGTCCAGGCGTGCTGGTAATCTATGGGCGTGCTTATACGTCAGGAGCAATAGCGTACGTGCTTCTCCATCGGCGGCCAATGTGCTTTTACCACACTATAGCTCCACCAGTTCAGTGCTATCCAATCTGATACGTGCAGCCAGAGTTGTTCCTAAAGGTTCGCCTCAGCAAGAAACCAGAGTCATAGCGGATACCACTATCAGCCAATTGCTGACCGTGGTATAGGGTGATGGACCTTGGTTACCCAACCCACCCATGACACACTACCTAAATCAGACCTAGGGCCTAAAGTCCGTAAATCCCCTGATGGGGGTTCGTTTGCTGAACGTCCGCCATGAGACCGACGGACCTTGAATCAAAGCTACCTAACTTTCATACTTTCATCACAGGTATGGCCGAATATAAAAGTCTATTGAAGCTAATAGGGAAAAAAAAGAGTAAAAAGTAAGTAAAAGTAATAATAACAAAATCAAAGCAAGGAATATCAAACAAAATGTGGCCTGTTAAATGGCCTTATCCACTTCTCTATACATGCAGTAATGCTTTTATTTTACCACACGTTAGGCCTGCCCAGGATAATAACTCATAAAAATTACACTCCGAATACATTACCATGGACGTCACATAATCCATCAATATGGCTCGAGCTTTGATGTAGGTTAGGCTTGTTTCTTTTAAATGAGCATCTTGCCCACTCACTATACAATCCAGCATCCAGCAGTGTCCTAGTGATCTTCTTTGTAGAACCAGCTGTAAAAAACAAAATGTTGAAATTACAAAAACACTTAAGAAAATGTTTATACCCTCAGCACTAGGTAAGTTGGCCTACGTACTAGGCCTAAGTACTAGTACATACTGATTCAACTTTGCATTTGTGGGATATCTTACAGCTTGAAATTTTTCCAAAGAAAAAGTTCTTCAGAATGCAATGTTTCAGATCATAGCTGAAAATTTCTCTCCCCCCCCCCCCCCCCCTGAAGATTGCATTGCTGCATCATAATTCATAACACCCAGCCTTATGTAATTTATTTAGTTAAAAATTTATTAGGGTATTTAAAATGTATTTAGTTTAAAATATTACAATATATGTTATTAATGTAATTTAAAAAAATTAAATGTTATATAATTTACTTTAGGCCCTAATTAATTATTTAATATAGGCCTATCACAATCATACAATCTCGGTCAAAACTGGCGTTAACATGTTATACGGACGTAATGTAAAGTATTTATTATTATTATTTTTTTAATTTTATTATTATTGCTACTATTGTTATCACTGATTGATCACAGGTTATCGATCCCTTGCTTTACAGTAAATGCGGGAATCCATCCAAGCATATTAAAACACTACACAAAAGAAAAACAACTGACCGTGGTCTGACAGTCATTTTATTACACATCACAGTCACAGTCACACAACAGTATCTAGGCTAGTCTAGAACAAAGCCGCTCTCCGCACATCCAGGAGCAGGATGCGTGGTCTGGCAGTCATTTCATTACACATCAGTCACACAACCGTATCTATAGGCTAGTCTAGATTCTAGAACAAACCCGCTCTCCGCACATCCCGGAGCAGGATGCGTGGTCAGACAGTCATTCAATTACACATCACAGTCACACAACAGTATCTATAGGCTAGCAGAAAATAGAAAACTAAAATTGAAGGAAAAGGGACAGAAGTATCAGCAACCCTCGAAAAATCCACTCGCCAGCTCGCCATTGGCGAGTAAAAAATTTCAGTTGGCGAGTAGAAATTATTGTAAGTAAAAAGTCAATCGAACTTAAATCTCCCCGGTCCGCTTGGGCAAACTATAATGGCAAGCTGTCAGCTGACAATAAGTCGCCGGCATGCATGCATATTGAAATGCTACGGGGTTGTAAATAGTCGTTGTTCGGCGGGTGGGGGGGGGGGGGGGGGGGGGGGGGGGGCAGCAGGTCCGCTGCAGTTTGACAAAAAGCCCGAGATGAGCGAAAATAACAATAGTATTTTTACTACCAACTTCCTTTGCTTTGTTTAGCTGATACTATAGCGATGTTGTTATATTTAAGAATGGATGATGATTGATTGATTGATTAATGGGGCTTAACGTCTCATATTTATGCAACGATGGCTAATCGAGAGATTTAAGAATGGAAGGGAATGAATTCAATGTTTGTTAGTTGCCTGACAGGACAGGAGTTGTGTCAGCTCAGACCCCATTAACAGGTGACGTGTTTGACGTGCTCACAAATACCCACAACCGAAGCCGCTCTCCATTATTCTTAAATAACAAAACTTTTACAGAGTCAGATTAACTTGGAAGCCGAAAATAATTTGTGCAAGCACGTACGGTCACAGCGGGAAGGGGTTGGGTTAAGCAACGCAACCCGACCTATCCAATTGTATCCTACTCAAACTTGTCACGGACATAATTGTCTAATTGTCCTAGACTCATTGGAAGTTCACATCCTCAGTCTCTCAGAGTAGACTGCTTTTGACTAAAGGAGACGACAGCGATAACAATAGGAATGTCGGTGGGGGCTCTTCCTTCATTCATTCACTTTACTTCTTCTGGGTATTTTATTACGAGTGGTCAAGTGGGGTGGGGGTAGTGTCGTGGCTGGCTGTTTGCAGTCAGTCATAGTTTTGGTTTCTTGGCGATGAGACTTTCCTCGGACTTGCTATGAAACAATCATCGTTGACGTCTTTTTTCGGGTCGAAAGGTCGCAAAAAGGTGCAAGAGGAACGCAAAAATGACAATAAGGATGTAGAACCGAGTAGGCCTACCGTAAATTGTCCGGTTATTTATTTCCGTGAAGACGATGTAGTTAGTGTTACCGGCGTTGTTATTAGGCCTACTAATTCATTGTGTGATGTCAGTGGTAATATAGTAGATACTCCATCCTGAGGCCATTATAACGTTATGAAAGTGTGGAAAAAATCTTCGTTGGGCGGCGACGGGGGGGGGGGGGGGGGGTGCCTTCGCCTCATGGCGAGTGTCATTACGTTCTGGCGAGTACATTTCATGGTGATTTTTCTAGGGTTGAGTATCAGTGAACAGTTTACGGGATAGGGCAATTTGCTAAAAATCGAGACAAATAGACACTTCAGTTCAAAGACACTCTCTTTTCAGCGAGGGTTTTACGGTACTTTTAATAAGAAGTGACGAGAGAGAGAGAGACCGCGCTGAACAACAAACATTTGCGCCAAAAAGCAGTCGGGCCACCTGCATGTGTATTGTGTGCAGCGCGGCTGTCGAAGCTTGTCACTTCCCCTCAAACACGTGCGCCGCAGCGACTCCGCGCCCGCAATTTAAGTTGCAGTGGCAGCGGTATACTATCCCGCTATATGCAAAACTGGAGATAACTGTAGAAGCTGTAGTTATAATGCAAAAATTATGAATTTTCCATAAGTTTCGCAAGAGAGACCAACGGACGCTCTCAGTAACACGGAAATTGTGATATCTGATTTAGAAAAATATTTATAATATCACTAAGTTGAAACAAACTTTAATCGAAAATCGGTATCATCAGAAACATTCATAATTTAATTAGTTATATTACGCCAAAAAAATAAAATGATTATCTCAAAAACTGCAATGTTGGCAATCATCTTTCTGAAGGTATGCGTCGTGCCCGCGTCCTCTTTATAAAAAAATTAGAACCAGTTATCTTTCACTAATTATTATCATGTGAGGAATATTGACTGAAAATCTCAACCAAATCCGTCCAGGCGTTTGACCATGCGCGACGTATAAAATTTTGCACGCAAACACAATAGATTTAAAAAAAAATACAAAATGGCGGTTACAGTCACAACTTTAAAACTATTATTAGGCCCTACGTGTCGGCATTGTTGTTTTGGAAATGAATGGGGGGGAAATATTTAAATCTGACTATCAGTATTCAGTAGGGATGTCAATGATTACGATTAAATCGATTCGATTAATCGATTATTAATCGAAAACGATTAATCGATTATTTAAAAAAAAAAACGATTTTAAATTTTCGCGCTTTTTTAAATTTAGTTCTCAAGATCTGCCGCCTATTCGAGCGCGAGCGCTAGCGCTAGCATCGCGATTGCTCAGTTTCATTTACAGTAGGCCTAGGCCTAGGCCTAAGAACAGCAACAGCATAACTTTGCGTCATAATTTGAGCCGAATTTCCAGTCATATTTTGAGGGTGTGTTCCAACTTGACGTTTTTCGTAGTGGACTAAGCTTAGTTATACTAATCGAAAGGAAGTGACATCACAAGCAGGCGACCAATGCTCCTTATTTGGCTAGTGGTTAGTGGGTAGTGGGTAGTGGCCGAAAGTGTACACTACCACACCAATTGACCCACTAAACCAAGATGGTTGATACCAGCCATCACAGCTGATACTTTTAGGTTAGGAAAATACCCAACCAGTGAGTGGAAGTATTATTATCGTATTTATTTACATTAGATGATTAATAACAATAAACTTTGTATTAGCATACTAGGTGGCGTGCCCAAAGCTGTTAGCGTTTTGTGTGTAGCAGGTAGTGGTTAGTGATTAGTGGTTAGCAGGCGAAAAATCAAGTTGGAACGCACCCTGAATAGCTGTGTCTAGTCGCCTACCCTAGACCCAGCATTCGACGCCTACGATCTATAAAAATACGAGTTGTTATGTTTGTTCACAAATAACAAGAGAAGTAAGGTTAGAAAAGTCGCTACGATTTTTAGATCACATCACGTAAATTTTAATTACGCTGCACATGAAAATAATAATATACGACGCATATTCAGCATACTTAGTTACTTATTGGTTAAAAAAAAACGGGAAGTGAATAACTATAGCCCCTCAGGCCTAACTAGGACAGAAATTATCGTCGAAATCTTGGACAGAACATAACAAAAATACTCCGTGACGTAAAATATATCGATAGTCGTAAAGAAGTCGAATTGCGAACTCGTGGCTTGCGCGGGCAATTCAAACTAACCGAAACCAGACCGAAGTTTGGAAGAAACTTGCTACTATACCGACATTTAACAAAACGATTATAATCGATTAATAATCGATTATGTAATCGATTATGGAGGTGAAAGTGAATTCGATTATCGATTATAATAATTTAATCGTTTGACATCCCTAGTATTCAGTATTAAAAAAAACTTAAAACTCGTTATTTTTCACTACCTAATTGTTTGTAGGTTGGTATCTTGACATTTTTTCAGGTTTTGTTAACAGAAACTACTTTAGTACCTAGTAAAAAGTGTTGTCTTAAAATTTCAGTTAAATCCGTCAAGTAGTTTGACCTGTGCGCGACGAACAAAAAAATTAAAACTCGATATTTTTCATCTTGATTCTTGACGGATTTTGCTGGTTATGTTAAAACCATCTAGTTTGATGGTCACGAGTGTTGACTGAAAAGTTCAACCAAATCTGTCAAAGCGTTTGACCTGTGCGCGACAAACAAAATTTTGCACACAAACAAAAAATATTCTTTTTACAAATTGGTCGGTTAAAGTTACAACTTTAAATTTTCATCACACATCGAAATAGTTTTTTTGGACATAAATACACAAAGGGATTTAAATCCGTTTATAAGTTTTAATAACAAAATGAAAACTCGATATTTTTCACTAATTAATTTTTTGCAGGTTGGCATCTTGACGGATTTTGCTGGTTATGTTAACAGTCATCTAGTTTAGTGGTCAGGAGTGTTTACTGAAAATTTCAACAAAATCCGTCAAGCCACTTGATCTGTGCACGACGAACAAAATTCTGTACACAAACAAACAAAGCGCCGATAGAGTTGAAATGAAAGATTCACTGCTTTGCTACGCTCATCTAATAAAAAAAAAAATTGTATGCATCGGGAACTGGAGGTGGAGGTCAACATCACAACGAACCCACCTGAGGAACTGGTGCTGCTGTGCGTGTAGCCGTGCGACAGGTGGACAAGCGTACATCGCGTCCCCGCTGTTCTTCAGTGTCGGCACGTCGGAGTGGTCGCGGAGGCGGAGGTCGATGGTCACCTCGCTGGCCAGGATGCTCGACAGCTTCTCCGCATGCTGTCGGTGGCACCGCTCGTTGTCGTTCTGTTCAAACGCAACACGTCCACATTATTGTCTACCCGTTAAATACCATGTACAGTAGGCCTAGTCCGGCTTTAGTTCAAATTTTAAGGGACCCTGAAAACGTCAATTTGAAATCCAAAAAAGAACTACTAAACACTCGAGCATTAGATTAGCCCAACTTCCTATAGGAACTTCATCTCCAGTTTGAAATATAGCCTACATCAATTTGAATTAACAAAGTTTGAACTAACGAGGGGGGTTGGCATTATACGCATATAAAAGGTTTTATACATACGTACGTATAAAACTATGTACAATACAGTACAAAACGTATAAAACTATTTTAGCCTTCAAATTGTGATGTTTCGCTTATTGTAGACATATTGAGACTTCGTTAAAATATTTTAGAGTAGGCCTAGGCCTATGAAAAGTAATTGTTTTTATTTCCCGCACCATATTGTGACTGTTCGTGAGTTCCTTGTTCCCAATTTCCTCAATATATTGTCCCCCGCTTAGCCCAGGGGGCTAGGGCTAGTAATAAAAAACATAAGGTAATATTAATGATAATAATATGCTATTACAATCAACTTGCTTTGTTTCCTTTATTTTTAAAACTGTTAACAAAAAAAATAAGGCCTTATAAGTTGTAAGACAACTTTGTTTCATTGGCTGATATATATGTCCATACTGCTAACTTACTTTCATAGCCTTTAAAAGAAGAATAACTGGTCAAATGCATAGTCGTTCCTCTTGTGCTCCTCAACTTAGCCTTTCCTCACACTCGTCCAACCACCAATCACAGAGTAGCATTGCCATGTGGACTGCTCTGTGATTGGTGGCTGGATGAGTCTTCAGAAAGACTGAGTTGAGGAGCACGTGAGTAACAACTATGCATTTGGCCCTAAGAATACACTAGTGCCAGCATGCTGACAAGTTACAACTGAGGACTATCTCGACGACGTTGCTATGCAACTCTTCTAATATTATATATAACTATTATTAATTTAAGAGTTGGTTGGCTGGTTGGTTAGTAATTGGAAATGTTTAAAAATATTTATTCCTATTTAAACAATTTGTTGAACTAAACATAACAATAAATGTAAAAATATCCCCTTGTAAAGCTTACACTTTAAAAGAAAATATTTGTTAATCATGCGGTGTAGAGTAATTTGTCGTACCTATGTATGACAGCTTATACCTTCAGTTTTGTAGATCTGGCCCCAGTAGTATAGGAACAAGACAGCCATATAAAGTGCAAATATAAGTTGGCCTACTTGGTAGGCCTACACCATATTATAAGTAAGAAATGGAACATTCACAGAATAAAGATATCTAGAATACAAGTGAAGTCTATACGTGTACTGAGTAATGTGTTAGCAACAGGAATAAAATGTAATTTTAATCAAAGCATGTTGTTATAACTTTATGTAACTACGACTACCTCATTGAAGGAAATATTAACGGCTATATTATGATAGCCTACTTGTTGTTCTTGGCACAAGAAGGAAAAAAAAAACTTAGTAGCTAGAGCCTACAAATACGGAGCATAAATAGGCAATGCTATATTTATTAGTTACATATTAAACATGTCCCCCAGGGCCTTCCTGAGTTTTATACGTTTTATACACGTATAAAACCGCCTGTTTTATACGTGTATATTATACAGTAGAATACGTACGTATTATACTGGTTTCATACGAAACGTATTATACTCTGCCAACCCTGCCGGAGGGCAATTGCAATATTGTTCAATCAGCACAAAGCTAGACGATGCACGCGCACCATAGCTTGTAGCATACGTGTTGTAGGGCCTACATCTTGATGAATAGAGTCAAGTTAAGATTAGGTCAGACAAAGTTGAGAGGTTAAGCTGTAGGACAGGGTAGACATGGTTTGGTTTCATTAGAGGTGTAGTACACACGGCAATGTGGCCGCCAACAGCCATGACTGCACCCGATTCCTGAATATAAAGAATACAAAATGCTTTATCTATGTATAACAAGGCCTACCAGTATGTATAGGCAAATGGAAATGGAGCAATCACACTAAGGCCCGGTTTTTCAATCGGTTAACAGGTCGTTAACGGGGCTGTTCCTGTTATGTCACTTTGGTGTCACAGTGCATGGATCAGTCTATTTCAATTTCAATTTCAATTTATTTCGTCCGTAGACATATACATAATACATGTATGGACACCGTCAATATAAAAGCTATGCAATATTGTATTATTTATTATCAAAATGACAACTCGAATATTCCATGTATATCATGTATACAAATTAATTTTAAAGAGGCTATGGGCTAATAAATCTACATCAAGTCAGAGAGTGACAATAGGTTATATTAGGCAAGAAAGAAAACGGTAAAGCGGTGTTCACACACATTAGCTAACGGTAAGGAATGGTGACTAAGAGCTAGCGCCTGACGTTCCGGTTCACACGCAGGAACTAGAATAACGAATGTCTATGGTCTTCAAGAAAAGGATAGGCCTACGGGAAGGTCTATCTCAGGGTTGCCACTTTCAAGGATTTTATCCTAATCTCAGGATTTTTAGAGTGTCGCAAGGATAACAGGATTTTGGGCAAAATCTTAGGATTTTCTACTGTCTTTAAAAAATACATAAAATTAATACATTTTAAAAAATTCAGCTAAAATAGCAATGAAGACAGTAAAAGAACATCGGGTACTAGTAAAAATAAACATAAGTGACTGCATAACATTTCCCGCAAGTGGTAGTTATGGTGAGTAGAAGTAAAACGTTAAAATATATTCGAAGAAAATTCCGATTCTTATGCGTTTCTGCACGTAATGTTGACTAGATTCTCGAAAATCAGGCTGGCATAACATATTTTGGCATGAAACCTGAAAATTTGTAACATTCCTTCGCAGTTATAATATGCTAATGCTGAATATAACTGTTTTCAAGGATTTCTCAGGATTTTTTTAGTTTCTTTCAAGGATAAAAAAATTGACTTGGTGGCAACCCTGGTCTATCTTATCTTATTAATAATAATAATTAATATAAATTGATAAATTAGTTAATAATAACTTTAGCTAATATGACATCAGTACTTTATATCAGATTGGTTTTCGCAAAAAGACATCCTAGCTTCTGATTGGATGGACCAGATTCTGGATAAGGATATGGCTGGAAGTTAGGGATACCCGGAAATAGTTGTACCCGGACAACCCGGGTAGTAAATAATACTAAATACATGTTTTATCGTCATGGGTGTCAAATGATTCGCAAAGTTGTGGACAGAGACATCATATTGTTAAAAACAATATCAGGTTGCATTGTCTTAGATGCAAAACGATCGCGGAAGTATTCAACAGAGCTTCAAAGCTTGCGTCTACGCTATGGTAGGCGGTGGTCGGCCGCGTCAAAGCGATGACATCATAGTCCGAGCTCGCACACGATAACATGATTGCGGTAAAGCTACGACGGGCGGGTGCGCTCCCTCGGACTTGCAACCGTTCCGCAGCATTCTTCCATAGGCCTAAGGCCTACAGAAGATGATACTAGGCCCTAATTGGGCTTTACGTCCCATTTTTTTTTGCAACGATGACTAATCCAGACGAGGGGGGGGGGGTGTCAAGTTAAATGCCGGCAAATTGAAAAGCACGGCTCGTACGCTCGCACAAAGCCAGTAAGAAAATATTGCAATGTTGAGTTGATTTCGTTTTGAACCGAAGAAGGGAACGGGTAGTACCGGGTAACGGTATTGAAAAGTTGGAACCGTACCCGTTGGATCCCTACTGGAAGTTAAAAGTTGGTTAACTTTTCTTAGCCATAGCGCTAGTCGTTAGCGATGTCGTGTCGAGTGAATGCTTACACGCATTTCCGTATGTTCAACTTCCAGCCATAATCCTTAGCAAAGTGTGTGAATCGGGCTATAACTTCCTAAACGTTCAAACCCTATCACGAACACTTTTAAACGTTGTCCTCTACCACCCTCACAAAAGACAAAACTAATGGAAAATGATTTAAAAAAAGCATTTAATTAGGCCTACATTGAAAGTAGGTCAAGGGTAAATAGGCCTAGGCCTACATTGAAAGTAGGTCTATTGCCACTAGGGCCTAGCAAATACCAAAAACGGCACATCAAGTGTGTGTCAAACCAGCTAGACTTACCTGTTGTCGTGTGTGAAGGGCAGAACATGACTGCACTAGGGCCTAGGCCCTTCTGAATTGCACAGCATCTTGAAGTCTCTCTTCTGCGGCAGCGCTGCCTTGCCAGTGGCAGAGTTATCTTCCTCCCCGCCTTCTTCCGGCCCATAGCCATGCGTCAGAGGATCCTTGTTGCTTGGATCTGTAAATGAGAACAAATATTTAAGCTTGACAGTAGGCATAGGCTTATAGAATCGTACCGGTAGGCCTAGTTATTGTGGTTGTGGTAAGCTTGTTAGCTTGTGCTGATAGGCCTAGGCCTAGGCCTAGGCAAGGTATTTTAAACTCAATGGCCTAGGCCTAGCCTACTAAAATGTTAAGGTTATTCCAGATTTCAATGAAAACTGGTCAGGGTTCAATTCCAGGTCAGACTGTATTTTATCACTTCTGATATGGATAGGCCTACTAAAAGTTGACAAAATTAATAAGCACACGTACATCTGTTGGACACTAACTTATGTTGCCCGAACCATGAAGAAGCTAGGCTAGCGCCTAGGCCTAGGCCCTAGGACCGTTCGAAAAACTGGCGTGTTTATTCTACTCTGCGACACCATCCACCAGCGTAAAACTTAAAACAATGAGAACGCACCTGAAAACGTTCTAGTCTTGAATTGTGAGCTAGAAATTGCAAGTCAAATACATAGCAGACCTACCTTGAGCTAGGCGTAGGGCCTAGGCCTAGCTAGACCCTACGACGCAATCGAGAATAATTTGGATAATTTTCTTTCGCGATTTAATTTCCTCGTAGTAGGCCTAGGCCTATACATTTTAACCCTAAAACTATTTCACACCAAAGAAAATATATATCACTATCACTTGAAATGATTTTAAATAGGTGATAACTACAATAAAGTGTGATATAAGGCGATATAAGGCCGTCGAAAAGTGCTAAAATGCTACTGTTGAATGTTGCCACATTTTGAAGCGTGGCTGCAGCCAAATTAAACACCGACAAGGGCTGCGGGGCATTACTGACAAGGGCTGCGGGACAAGGGCTATCGGGGTTTCGAACGAAAATTCTAAAAAAATTAAAATTAAATTAAAATACAATAAGTTAAAATCAATCACGCCTAATTATCCAAATCGTTCGAATTTTTGAACGTAATACATTCCAAATCGTTCTGTTGTTGTTTGTTTATACTCTCGCTGGGTTTTCTTTACTTCTTCCTTCTTTTATTTATTTAATGTCTTTCCTATTCAGTTCTAAAAACTGATTTACAAAGGAGGACAATAAATAGAACTAGGCTATGCAAACAATTAATAATAATGAAATCATAAATAGTATTAATAACAAAAAACAAACTATAAAAAAACAAGAACAATAAAAGTGAATTGAGAAATAAAATAAAATCAAGTAAAAATGCATTAAATTAAATAATAAAAATAAAAGCCCATGAAGGAGAAACGTGAAAAAAGAAAAAACAACTGAGTTGTTAATGTTTCCAGCTCAAACGAAAATGAAGATTGCAAAAAATCAGGAACTGCAATCTAAAAATAAAATAAAATTTCACATAAAAGCAACCCGAGAAGCCTTTCCTCTATCTTCCACTCCCTTCTTCTCCCTTCTCCCTCAGTTACCTCCTTCTTCCAGATATTCTCTTCTGCTCCTCTGGACCATTGCCTTTCACCTCCTCCAGTACCTTGGGTTCCAGTTAGTTTGTCCACAAACTCCCTGAATTTATTTTGTCCTGCCACATCCTCATCCAACCCATTCCACTTAACGGTCGTCCTTCCCAGGAAGGAGAACTTACGCACATCCATCCTCGATGACTTTCATTCCAACTTCCACAGATGGTCCCCCCTACCCTTTAATTAGCTCCACTGACTGCTCTGCTTAACTCCCCCCCCCCTTTCTGCTTCCGTACTACCCTATAGATTTTTCTCAACCAGTCATCTTTTCCTTATTTCCCCAAGTGGTTCCCAAGTGAACTCTCTGACCATTTTCGTAACACTATACTCCCTTGGCACCATCCTTCCATCTTCCCTATCTATCTCCACCCATCTCTCCCCCTTCCTAAGCACCCTCCTTGCTGTTCTCTTGTGTACCCCCTCCAATGTCTCCTTTCCCTTACTGCCATGTGGGTCCCATACCTAAATAAAAATAAAATAAATTCACATTTAGAGTCTACCCACTCAGTAACTAAACTGATTTGCAGTGGGGGACTTTAATTTAAAGTGACTAAACCAACCCTGTAGGCTCCAAACACCATCAACGAGTGAGCGATAACCAATCAAAGATCGATATTTTAAATACGAAACATATGAATCAGTGATTGGACAGTGCGAACACCTGCGGACAAATGCCAGAATCAACAAGGCCGATTCAGAACAACTTTGAATTTATTGAGTGCTTCGTTGCTAGGACGGCTCCAAAGTCACCGTTTACTTATTCCTAACTCCTAAGCCAAGAAGTAATGGAATTAAATCCACATTAGAAGTTAAAAAACTTCCGCCT
This sequence comes from Isoperla grammatica, assembly GCA_945910005.1. Taxonomy (NCBI): domain Eukaryota; kingdom Metazoa; phylum Arthropoda; class Insecta; order Plecoptera; family Perlodidae; genus Isoperla; species Isoperla grammatica. Next base: position 5,037,737 of record OX246750.1, read on the forward strand.
CAACTTAACTTAACCTCTGCCGCGTACTCTAAGCCAGGCCTCACTAGAGCCCTGTATACGCTTATTCCCCGATATCCCTGCCTGCTCCCCTTAGCACTTTCATGACAGCTGACGGCTGACATTGTCTTCCAAGTTATAGTTTCCGAGAAAATCTAGCATTAATCATCAGGTAGGGATGGCAACCTCCTCCCCCCTACTTATTGTGGTAGGCCTAGGCCTAGGTATGTATTCCAAACCCATTTTAACTTTTACAAATTACTTTTTATGGAAACTTGACCTTCTACCAGTTACTTAATTTTTGGACTAGGCCTAACTTTAGCTTGAACTAATTACTTTTCAAGTCTACTAATTTTAACTTTTAAAAGGGTATGCAGGGCCAACTTTTTTTGGCCAACTTTCCCAACTTTGCAAACTTAGCCCTAGGCCTATTTTCAAACGAATGCAACAGCCTGCCAGGTAGAGGTGCAGGCTCTAACTCTCGTTGGTGAGTCTTGTTGGTTTACTTGATGCCATTTGAGGGCTGATACATGTAAAGCTAAATGAAGGACAATAAAAATAAACATGCCTCATGCGGGATTCGAGAACCCACGTCCCTATAGGACCAATCATAGGACCAATAGCCACGCCGTTTGGTCGGCTAAGCGTTATCGTCAAAGGGGGTCATCTCTATTGGGAGTGTGAATGCAGACCACAATCCACAAACAATATGTCACCAGCAATATGCATAACGGTACACTCCGTAAGAAATGTAATAACAAATACGCACTTTTGCTCAGAGCTTCATACTTCTGATGGATTGCAGTTGTGGTCAACTATCGAGGCCTGTCTAGGCCTAGCCCCTAGGTAGGCCTAGGCCTATCTAGCCTGCAAGATCAACGCTATCGGAACACCGTTTTCCAAACGCTAAAATAGAAACTTGCGAAAGATATCACTACACGCAGGTAGATTTGACTGTAAACACTGTTTTATTAACACTTCGATTAACTGTCGTTTCTTAGTTAAGATACTTTATCCTTTTAAAAAGAACATTCCTACAAGTGACAGATTCTCATTGCCGCCATTGAAATTACAGCCCCACCCCATCCACCAGTGTCTCTGCCTAACGGACGAAGCTCGAAGCTAGCTGTCAAAACAATGATGACCAACATGTAAAAACCAAATCAGTCCGTCAACAGTACCATAAACGAAATTTAACAATGAAATTACTAATTACGTGTTCTATTATTATATCTAAGTAATCGGATAGAGCTCCAGACATTCTTTTATTGACTCGAAGGGTCATCGGTGCCATTTATTGTATTACCGAGCAGAGCAGTCAGTCAAAGACAAAACTACGTTGGTACAAGTGGGGACACATTTGCGCGGCTCTTTTGAAATGACGCTGCTTGCGATATGGCTGTGGAAGGATTTTTGACCAATCAAAATAATTTAAAGTTCTCAGTTTTTTCTAAACATTAATAAGATGAAACCTTTTGGTTTATTTATTTATTTCACCGTACGATTTGTACATAATACAAATATTGGTATAAACTATACAAAATAAGATAACTATACATACAAAATAAAATATACATACAAATCTATAAAACTACAAAATACATTAAGAAATAACAATTACGAGAAACAGGAATTTAAGTTGTTAGTTATCAAAAAATTCTTTTAAAGTGTAAAATGGTTTAATTGAGAGGAAAGTTTTTAGTCGATGTTTAAAAAGTGGAAGAGATGTAGAGTTTTTTACTGATTGGGGGAGTTCGTTATAAATTTTACTACAAAGGTGGGTAGGACAATGGTTGTAATAAAGATGGTTGGAAGTGGGGATGAAAATGCTAGTGTACGATTGTTTTATTTATTTATTTATTTAATATAGCGCTTTTGGTTACATCCAAGAAGGTGCCAATCCAAGAATTTAAGCTTGTCAGATTGGATATAATGGAATATAATATAATATAGAGTAGAAAATAAAAATAGTAAAAGTACAAAAAATATATATGCATTCACCCCTGCACAGATGCAAGGGGGATTTACAAGTCATTGTCTAAAAACAGCTCGTCAAGTGAATAGTAGGCCTTTCCAAGCAAGAAGTCTTCCAAGTTTCTTTTAAAGAGCTGTCGAGTTCCACTTTGCACGATATGACTTGGGAGTTTGTTTGAAACTTTGATCCCGAGGTGTAGAGGGCTGTGGTCGAATCGGTGCAGTCAATGTCGCTCTACGATGATCTTCTCCGCTCCTCTGGTGTTGTGGGAGTGTCTTGTAGCTGCTGCGGACGTCAACTGCGGGTTATCCCAGATGAACAGGGCCACTGCCATGATATGGAGGTTGGCTAGCGTATGAATCTTGAGTGTTTTGAAGTATTCCCTGCAGGAGTCTCTTGGTCGGAGTGCCGCCACCGTTCGTATTGCTCGTTTCTGGAGAATAAACACGCGCAACCACCCTGTTGCTCCACCCCAGAACATCACACCGTATTGGAGGCGGGACTGGATAAGCGCAAAGTATGTTGTGCGTAGGGTGGCGGAGTCACATTCTCTTGAAATGGCTTTCAGGCTGTAGCAGGCTGAGCTTAGAGTTTTGCACATGTGGTCTATTTGGACGTTCCATCTCAGCCTGTAGTCAAGCCAAATTCCTAGAAATTTGGCTTCTTTAGAGATTTGTAGGGGGATGTTGGGTGTTGGTTGATCTCCCTTTACACAGAAGGTCATTGCAACTGTTTTGGTGAGGTTCAGCGCTATTTTTTTGGGTTCGCTATACGCTTCTGGAGAATAAACACGCGCAACCACCCTGTTGCTCCCTGGCGTCAACACTTACTTCAACTTCAACACCTTGATAGATCTGTATATTCATATGGAAGCATTCATGATTGCTGAAATGCGTCAACCGTCAACTTGAACCGTCAACTTCAAAGTTAAACTCATTTATAAGGACACGATAATTGTTGTTCAATACAATTTCGATTGTCGATGATAAAAATATTGCCCCGCGTACTGTATGTCCGCTCATAGTGGAAACGAAACGTTCCTTCACTTACCATTTTCTAGAAGTTAGGGGAATATTTTTGTCTGTGTAATGCAGGTATAATAATTGATGTTTCTTCTGTTTCCGCATGTAATGAAGGATCGCCGACTCATTCCGGCCGAGCTCAACTCGAAGCCTGATGTCATCATGCGACGTCACGGAATCATTAGAGCCCCGTGAAATAGCATTTTTTGTTTTGTTTAGTGTATTCTCAAAAATTTAGCATTACTTAGTTTAAAAACGGCAAAATTTTAGTTATAAATTACTAATTAGTATTTATCTGAAATGGGGGTATTATAGCAACAAAATATTAGGTGTTTATTCTGTCTCGGCATCTTACTGCCCAACTGTCACATAAATTAGACACTATGGCTGAGCTACTTTAGTATTGTGCACTGTGCAGCTCTTCCTTCAACCAATACATTCCTAATTAGCTTCGAGTGTTTATTTGAGCCGTTTTTTTTAGAAACCTGTCCCATGTCCCCAGAACCATTTAGGCCTATAGGTTGCAATTTTCTTCCATTTTTTGTAAACTATGAAAGTTTCGGGGCTTAGATACGAAAACTGTCATTTGCTGTCATTTCCAGCAGTCAAAAGCTGTCATTTCCAGTCACTCTTTCCTCTACCAAATACCTAAAACACTATAATTATGTAATGTAATTATGTAATTTTTAAAAGTGAATGTTGCATGAATTGGTTTTCAATGTTAAAACAACAGGACCCGGATTCACAAAGGTCCTAAGTCTTTTTTTGGTCTTATTTTTAAGACCGGCCTAACTTTGAACCTCTTGTAAAACCAGGAAAATGTCACAGAACAGATTTTTTTAAAATATATTATTGGAATGTTCTTTATGACCTTGTTCGCACCAGGAATGGGTAACTTCTTCATGTGACCTGGTCACCTGGGTCTCGTTTTACAAGAGTTTCAAAGTTAGGCCAGCCTTGTGAATCCGGGCCCAGATCTCTAACAATATGTATACCATACTTTAGGGCATATAGAAAATATAAATTCAATGTAGAAAGAACCCAAGAGGGAAATACTAGACTGTGGGGATTACAGACAGGGAAAGGATGAACAAAAGAGTCGGGTATGACGTATAGGCAACCCAAGACAACCTTACACATGCTTTCGTCACAGGCGAGGTATTGGTAGCCAATCAGCGATCATTATCTGCGAGCGTTTGTCTCGGGCGGTTCTCTGGTTGGCTACGAATACCTGGCCTGTGACGAAAGCATATGTAAGGTAGTCTTGGGTTGCCTACACAAGAACTTAGCAAGGTTTGTAGTCAACTCATACCGAGAACAATATCGTTGTTTACAATTTTATTTTGAATGTCAACACAAACTTGCAATTACGTACATCGGAGCCCTTATTATCCAAGTTAATAAGGACGTATACCAGCTCAGATAACAGGAAATTTGGTTAATCCGGACTTTTTCGTGCTTATCACACGATAACATGCTGTTGAGAGAAATGATAGTTATCAATTTGGGTTCGGGATCAGATTACAGTGAGCCCTTTAGTTCAAATTTTAAGGGACCGTACAAACCCCATTTCAATTACAAAATTTAATTAAAATAACATTGACAGCACTGTGTGTGTTTGTACATCAAAACTTTGTGCAGGGACCTCATCACAGGTTTCAATTAACTATGTCATATCACATCAAGGGAGGAGATTGGTGGAAAGGGGAAAGTACAAGAAACAATTAGATTGAACGGGGTAGAGGAAAGGGGTCGCCTTCGTTTCATTGGCACACCGTTTCATTGACAGAGCTGGGAGAGATTGGGGAACCTAACAAAGCATATTGCCAAAATTTCCCATTTTTTCTCGATTTTATAAAAAAAAAAGAAAAAGGTTTTTGAAATTTTATCAACTTTTTGAAAATATGAAGATTTTTGAGAAAATTTCGAATTTTTTTCTAAATTTTTGAACCTGGGATATACATTACGCAAAATGAGGTTGCATTAGTGCGCACCGGCAAATGTTTTCAGAATAGATACTACTATACTTCTACCTCTGTCGAGGACACAAAGGTGTCGATGAAACGGTGGTCACGAACATCTCCCACATTATTGTCTACGGAACGGTGTGTCGATGAGGATGAGTGTCCCTTAGGACAGACAAGAGTAATAAAACTTACCATACGTCTGCGCTACCTCCCTCTCTCTCACACACACTAGATGAGCTGCCGCTCTAGTGATATCGCTATATCCACTCCCCCCCCCCCCCCCCCTCCTCATGGCTGGTGTATGTTTACCCCCGCCAGGTCTTATATGCATCGCTATGTGAGAAAACCCGTCAGACAACTAGAGCAGCGACGTGAACACGTAAAACCTTCGAAATATGTAGCCTACTATAGAAGAAAATACATATTTTGATGAGAGGGGATTCGTGGCTGGATAGAGTTCGGTTAACTCGGATTCTAAATGTTTTACTTGCTGTACTGATGTACTGAATGCAAATGTTTGGAGCACTAAATAAATGTATACGTAATATATGAAAAGTATTCAAGATTTATATTTTGAAAGAAATCTAGAAATTTGAAAACTGTTTCTATCCTGGTATAGAAATGATTTTATAAAAAAAGATCTTCAGCAACACCATAGAAGAGGCCGCACAACAAAAAAGCTGGTGGAACGAGATCAAGAAAGGGCCAGACAAAGACTGGTCGAGGAAGATGGCCACCGCCCAGTTCCGGCTTGCGACCGGTCATGACGTTTTGCAACTCCACCTGCATCGCTTCAACATTAGCAACGAACCGGCCACCTGTAGATTATGTAAGTTGGAAGATTAAGACAGAGCACACCTATTTCGATGCGCCGCCCTCAAGAAGGACATTGACTCCCTGCCCAACTCAATGAGTAGGACAGAGAAGGAGGCAGCCTTATATTGGATAGCAAGAAAGAAGAATGGCTGAAGAAGCAAACTCTGCACAGGGAAAAAAAAAGTTTATGAATGCAACTATGTACTGTAATTTTCTTAAATATGTATTTTCTTAAACTGTTCTGTAGGACTACTTACTGGTATCATTTCTTTCCAATTGTCCTGGTATAACTACCAAATGGTATTTGTTTGGGTTTATTTAATCTTTATTAAATTTACAACTTTGACACATCTTTAAAACAACTCTAATAGGCCTATAAAAAAAAAAAAAAATACTGTACCTACCTGATTGATAAAGAGTCAAACGTTGCACTTGCATTATGTAAGTACAAGAAACTCGAAGAGATCAAATGAAACTTTGTTGTAACTATAAATATAACATTTAGCAATTAAATGGCATTCTCATGTAGCCAATGGTAGTTATCATGAAAGTTATTAGTGTGTTTGTATCAATTGTTTTACTGTATGTATGTGAGGTCTCGCCCATCTATGTAACTACTATGTATATATTCTATCTTCTAGTTATGCACCATATTTTGTAATTTTGTTAAAAATAAAACTTACTGAAAATCGACTGAATCGCTTTTCTCAATAAATAATTCCAAGTCAAACCAAGCGACGATAGCTACTGGATTGTAGCTGGTTAGTACAGGGATACTCAAACCTCTCCGACCTGTAAACAAAACTTACTCCCGATGGCACCAAATGCCATTCATTAGGCATGCGTGCCATAGTTTGGGCATCCCTGGGTTAATTAATTAATCAAATAAATGAGTTGAACACAAATTAAAGTAACACAAAATACATATGACAAATGCCACAGAGGCATGTACCCTATAGCCTAATATGGATGGGCATTAGTATTGACACATATATAAATATAATATACAATATCGATATTTGGCGAGACTTTCAATTTATCGATGTGTGTGGACTTAATAGCGAGATCGGAAAAATGTTGATTTTTGTCTAGATTTTATAATTTTTCCAACCTCATAGGCCTACACGAAGTACTGACCCGCTTTTAGCCACAAATAACTGAATAAAAAAATAAAAAACAGTATTAATTAAATTTAAACTAGGCCTATTTTTTATTTATTAATACTGAAACTCTCGCGCAATATCGTCAATTCGAGACTCAAGCCCAGATGTATAAATGCTCCCTATATTAAGAAAAGGCCCCAATTGATAAGGAACTTGGTTTCTTACAAAAAATATAGCATGTATACTAGTGTTGCCCAACGATATTTTTTTCAACATTGATATCGGCGCCATTTCGACGATATCGCTTGCGATATCGTCGTATCAAAATCAACATCGATATCGCGATGTCGATTTTTTTCGGCGGTAATAAACCAATACATAAGAAATCGTAGTCAGTTTTAAGTGTTTTTGCCGTGGCCTGCAGTACCCATTGCTGCAGTTAGTGCCTTCACGTCTAAACCGCCCCCCCCCGGGATATCACATTACCATCAACTTGAAACTTTTTCGCCCGTGGCCGCATGAGTTGTGCGTGCAGTATGAGTTGCTGCATAGCGATTAAGGCTTGAATAATTCGCGGTGTCGCGTGATGACGAGTCACCTGTCCACATCGGCTATTGACAGTCCTAAAAGTATCAACACAACATCTGAACAACAAAATTCTTCTCGGAAAGAATTTGGGGTTCCAGGTACAAATAGTTGAATGGATCCAATGTCTCGACGCAAACAAAGGGAACTCGCTGGCCCGTGCGGCTATCTGTGTGTGGGGGAAGGGGGGGGGGAGGAGGTTAAATGTGCAGTTACAAACTGCAGCAACGCGTACTGCAGACCGCGGGAGAAATACTTCCAAGTTGACAATGATATCGCGATATCCTCGAGGGTTGGGGTGAGGGGGGGGGTAGGTACTCAGTGACAACGCTGCAGCAACGCATACTGCAGACCATAGCGGAAATATTTTAATATTTTGAATTGACCACGATATCGCGATATTTTCGATATGACACTACCACATCGATATCAAAATTAACGGCGATTTTCCCACGATATCGATATCGTTGGGCAACACTAATGTATACACAAACAATTCCATATCAACTAGAGTATTGTTCCCCTAACTCGAGGGCATATCTCCACATCTGGTCATTGGTCACTTGTGCGTAGCCCATCCATCCCTCGACTGACTCCCTCGTTATTAAATGCCAACCTTGCCGACTAATCGGAATCACAAGCCGTTGCCAACGGGGAAAAACGCTTTAATGACGAAAAGAACGTGCTCGTTTACATCGCAGTCCAAGAACGTATCCAGTACCGACACTCCCATTGCAGAGCTCGCGTTCGGCTGCTTCTCAGCGACACCAGCGCCGTCAAATACTTGACGTGCATCGTTTACCATCACTAAAAAAACTACTTCCTAGTAGTCCCTCGTTAATTCAATCTCTATTAATTAACATTTACGTTCAATTCAAAAGTTAGTGAATCAAAGTCCTGACAGACAGTTTGGATATAATGCCAATTGCTAAATGTTGACATTTATATAATTCAAATTGTAGTAGACAAATTCAAATTGGTCTGTTTAGCGAGTGCTGTGAAATTTGAATTAAAAAGAGAGTACTGTAGTAGTCAAACGTGAGTAGATAATGTGTTCGCAGCTCGGAGAGTTTCGCTAGTGGTCAAACGCGAGTAGATGATGTGTTCGCAGCTCGGAGAGTTTCGCTAGTGGTCAAACGCGAGTAGATGATGTGTTCGCAGCTCGGAGAGTTTCGCTAGTGGTCAAACGCGAGTAGATGATGTGTTCGCAGCTCGGAGAGTTTCGCTAGTGGTCAAACGCGAGTAGACAATGTGTTCGCAGCTCGGAGAGTTTCGCTAGTGTGTACGTCCGTCAACCGCGAGCGCGTCAGGACAGACAGCCGGTGGTGGAGGTCGCTATAGGTCGCTGAGGTCGCTATAGGTCACTGAGGTCGCTATAGGTCGCTGAGGTTGCTATAGGTCACTGAGGTCGCTATAGGTCGCTGAGGTCGCTATAGGTCGTTGAGGTTGCTATAGGTCACTGAGGTCGCTATAGGTCGCTATAGGTTGCTATAGGTTGCTGAGGTCACTATAGGTTGCTATAGGTTGCTATAGGTCGCTATAGGTCGCTATAGGTTGCTGAGGTCGCTATAGGTCGCTATAGGTTGCTATAGGTTGCTGAGGTCACTATAGGTTGCTATAGGTTGCTATAGGTTGCTATAGATCGCTATAGGTCGCCATAGGTTGCTATAGGTCACTGAGGTCAACGGGCTCAAGGTCGGCAAGGGAGAGCTTCTCCTTCTCGGGGGTGGGTTCCGTCTGGACGGCCTTGCCGGGGGTGGAGGTCGCTATAGGTCGCTGAGGTCGACGGGCTCAAGGTCGGCAGGGGAGAGCTTCTCCTTCTCGGGGGTGGGTTCCGTCTGGACGGCCTTGCCGGGGGTGGAGGGGACGGCGCGGGGGACGTCCAGCTTGGCCCAGGAACCCGGCTCGGCCTTGTGCATCTTTACCTCCAGCTTACTAGGCAGCATCTGGACGCAGCTGCGATCCACGTCCACCACCTGCCAACGTACAGAGTGAGTCAGACTAATAATTATTAGAGCTACGTCTTTTTAGCAAAAATGTTCTCTAAATTTAGCGTACATTATTTTAAATTAAGCATTTTGTAGCATTCATATTTTTCTTTCCGTCAAAACCTTGTAGGCTATATCAGGGGGTTTCTTGCACTTCTAATGAAACATTTATGTGCAGGTACTAGTTAAAATCAATTCAGTTGTAGCTTTTAATGTAGTTCTTAACCCATCCAGACATTTAAACGAGTTTTGCCCGTGGTCGCCTTCCCGGGCCTTCAAGCACTTTCACGAGTTCTGCCCGTGGTGGGATTTGGGGATTTTTTTGCGCAGGATGGGTCACACTGTTGGTGGTAAAGAAGTTTCCTGTAGTGTCGGCAACTATGGTGTAGTAGTTTACACGCTTGTCAATAGATGGCAGGCCTTGTACGATCTTAAATAATCGATATTGTGATCGAAAATGTTTTGCGTGGCAAAGAAACTTGACGACGCGGAAAGATGGCTGCTAGTAAAGATGCGCGCTTGTCAACGGCTGGTATTTCTTCGGTTTTAAATGATTTGGATAGTGATGATGATGATGATTTGGAGGTAGATTTTATATCTGAGGATGAGGTATCGGCTGAAAGTGATTTTGAAGAGGATTTATCGAGTGAAAGTGATTCAGATGAAGATTTGGTAGTAGGCCTAGGCTTAGGTAGGCCTACCAATGCGCATACGCGCGCAAGTTCAGCACATCCAACTAGTTTCAATTCCCTGGGTGCATCAACATGGAAAATTAATTAAAGTGGGTGTGTTTATTTCAATCTAGAGATGTTTCTAAATATATTTCATATTCATTTATTTTTAAATGGTCCTAAAATTTTGATTGGAATGATATAATTCTAGAAAAGTTGTCTTCTTGTCTAATGTATAATATTTTTAACTGACTGTACACACAATTAAAATAACAAAAATAATAAGTAAATCATCTCAATCTATTCCTTGCATATATCTGGCAAAAATTGGTGAAATTTTCATAGGTGTATCTCGAAAAAATAAAAAGTTACAGTGGTTTATACCTTGAACTGTGTAAATTATTTGGTTACCTGCAAATTAAATGGTGCATACAGGGGTATTGCCTTGAAAAATAATGATGTCTGGATGGGTTAACTAAATCTCAATAGGAATGGGAACACATTATTTTTTTTGTAATATTAGCATTTTGTAGCATTTTCAAAAATAAAACCAATAAATAAATGACTAATTTAGCATTTAAAACCTAAAACGCTAAAAAACGTATCTCTACTAATAATATATGATAAATATAATAAGAAAACATAATAAGAGACCCGATATCGGTGGAAAAGTGATCGTTGTGATGTTGTAAAATTTCGTGAAATTATTTTTCTGAAAATATCTACGTAGGCCAGGGTTGCCACCAAGTCAATTTTTTTATCCTTGAAAGAAACTAAAAAAAATCCTGAAAAATCCTTGAAAACAGTTATTTTCAGCATTAGCATATTATAACTGTGAAGGAATGTTACAAATTTTCAGGTTTCATGCCAAAATATGTTATGCCAGCCTGATTTCCGAGAATCTAGTCAACATTACGTGCAGAAACGCATAAGAATCAGAATTTTCTTTGAATATATTTTAACGTTTTACTTTTACTCACCATAACTACCACTTGCGGGAAATGTTATGCAGTCACTTATGTTTATTTTTACTAGTACCTGATGTTCTTTTACTGTCTACATTGCTTTTTTAGCTGAATTTTTAAAAATGTATTAATTTAATGTATTTTTTAAAGACAATAGAAAATCCTAAGATTTTGCCCAAAATCCTGTTATCCTTGAGACACTCTAAAAATCCTGAGAAAAGGATCAAATCCTTGAAAGTGGCAACCCTGACGTAGGCCATTCACTCACCCCCCTGAGCTCGACGTCCAGGTAGTAGCAGCTGTCCTCCTCGGGGAAGAAGAGCTGTATCGCCAGCCGGACGGGACTCAGCCGCACGGTGGAACGGCCCGGGTCGTACTTCTTGGCAAACACCGAGACGACCACGTCGGACCCAGTCTGGTGCCAGTCCATGCGGCAGGACACCTGTTGTTGGTTGCCGTGACGCTCCTTGACCCACACGTGAGAGCCCGTCTTGCAGCCCTGCGGACACCGCGGTAATACAGTGACACTTCTCTATGACAAACTACAGGACACCTGTTGTTGGTTGCCGTGACGCTCCTTGACCCACACGTGAGAGCCCGTCTTGCAGCCCTGCGGACACCGCGGTAATACAGTGACACTTCTCTATGACAAACTACAGGACACCTGCTGTTGGTTGCCGTGACGCTCCTTGACCCACACGTGAGAGCCGGTCTTGCAGCCCTGCGGACACGCTCGCGGTAATACAGTGACACTTCTCTATGACAAACTACAGGACACCTGTTGTTGGTTGCCGTGACGCTCCTTGACCCACACGTGAGAGCCCGTCTTGCAGCCCTGCGGACACCGCGGTAATACAGTGACACTTCTCTATGACAAACTACAGGACACCTGCTGTTGGTTGCCGTGACGCTCCTTGACCCACACGTGAGAGCCCGTCTTGCAGCCCTGCGGACACGCTCGCGGTAATACAGTGACACTTCTTTATGACAAACTACAGGACACCTGTTGTTGGTTGCCGTGACGCTCCTTGACCCACACGTGAGAGCCCGTCTTGCAGCCCTGCGGACACGCTCGCGGTAATACAGTGACACTTCTTTATGACAAACTACAGGACACCTGTTGTTGGTTGCCGTGACGCTCCTTGACCCACACGTGAGAGCCCGTCTTGCAGCCCTGCGGACACGCTCGCGGTAATACAGTGACACTTCTTTATGACAAACTACAGGACACCTGTTGTTGGTTGCCGTGACGCTCCTTGACCCACACGTGAGAGCCCGTCTTGCAGCCCTGCGGACACCGCGGTAATACAGTGACACTTCTCTATGACAAACTACAGGACACGTGTTGTTGGTTGCCGTGACGCTCCTTGACCCACACGTGAGAGCCGGTCTTGCAGCCCTGCGGACACCACGGTAATACAGTGACACTTCTCTATGACAAACTACAGGACACCTGTTGTTGGTTGCCGTGACGCTCCTTGACCCACACGTGAGAGCCCGTCTTGCAGCCCTGCGGACACCGCGGTAATACAGTGACACTTCTTGATGACAAACTACAGGACACCTGTTGTTGGTTGCCGTGACGCTCCTTGACCCACACGTGAGAGCCCGTCTTGCAGCCCTGCGGACACAGCGGTAATACAGTGACACTTCTCTATGACAAACTACAGGACACCTGTTGTTGGTTGCCGTGACGCTCCTTGACCCACACGTGAGAGCCGGTCTTGCAGCCCTGCGGACACAGCGGTAATACAGTGACACTTCTCTATGACAAACTACAGGACACCTGTTGTTGGTTGCCGTGACGCTCCTTGACCCACACGTGAGAGCCCGTCTTGCAGCCCTGCGGACACCGCGGTAATACAGTGACACTTCTCTATGACAAACTACAGGACACCTGTTGTTGGTTGCCGTGACGCTCCTTGACCCACACGTGAGAGCCGGTCTTGCAGCCCTGCGGACACCGCGGTAATACAGTGACACTTCTCTATGACAAACTACAGGACACCTGTTGTTGGTTGCCGTGACGCTCCTTGACCCACACGTGAGAGCCCGTCTTGCAGCCCTGCGGACACCGCGGTAATACAGTGACACTTCTCTATGACAAACTACAGGACACCTGTTGCTGGTTGCCGTGACGCTCCTTGACCCACACGTGAGAGCCGGTCTTGCAGCCCTGCGGACACCGCGGTAATACAGTGACACTTCTCTATGACAAACTACAGGACACCTGTTGCTGGTTGCCGTGACGCTCCTTGACCCACACGTGAGAGCCCGTCTTGCAGCCCTGCGGACACGCTCGCGGTAATACAGTGACACTTCTCTATGACAAACTACAGGACACCTGTTGCTGGTTGCCGTGACGCTCCTTGACCCACACGTGAGAGCCCGTCTTGCAGCCCTGCGGACACGCTCGCGGTAATACAGTGACACTTCTCTATGACAAACTACAGGACACCTGTTGTTGGCTGCCGTGACGCTCCTTGACCCACACGTGAGAGCCGGTCTTGCAGCCCTGCGGACACAGCGGTAATACAGTGACACTTCTTTATGACAAACTACAGGACACCTGTTGTTGGTTGCCGTGGCGCTCCTTGACCCACACGTGAGAGCCCGTCTTGCAGCCCTGCGGACACGAGGGAGGAGGACGCTCGCTTCATTCTTTCATTCTTTCCACATCTACCTGTAAATTTCTGATGTGCCTTTTCTATTGTTTATTGTTTTTAACGTTTCTAATTGTCCCTTTTACTGATGACAAGTAAGTAAGTAAGTAAGTAAGTAAGGTTTTATTTCCATTTGTAGACAGTAGTACATTTCATTACATAGCTGTAACAATATTGACCCATTGAATCATTGAATCATAGAGATTTTTGTGATAAGGGTATTTGGAAATTTGGCTCCCATGCCAGTAAGACATGTTGTTAGTACAATGTAGCTTACGACTAAGAATAGGACAATATAAATATAACATAAAAGTATATCATTCCCAGGTAAGTTAGACTCGATGATAGTCAATACAGGGCTTATAGTAACTAATAATTAAATGAATTTGAATTATATGAATTTACATAATATTGTCAGAACATACATGTTCAGAACAGAACATACAAAAGTAAGTTACATATTATTAATTACACATAGAATTAAATTAATTTACTTTACTGTACAATACTGGTTGTCACCAAGGGCTAGAATTACAAGATGATATTGTCCTCAATGTATTCCTTTACTGAGTAATAAGCTTTGGATAATAGAAACTTTTTTATGGAGTACTTAAAATTAGCTAATGAGTGCATTTCTTTTATCTTAGCCGGCAGTTTGTTAAATAGTTTTATATGTGTAAAATTTGAGTTTGTTTGTGTTGATAATTTAGAAAAGTAATTTATATGAATGTTATTATTTACTCGTGTGTTATAGTTGTGTAAATCCTTGTTTTTCTGCAATGTATTAAAATTTTTCTTTACTTTTAAGATTACCTGCAAAATGAAAAGGCTGTAGAGTGTTAATATATTTAATTTCCTGAATAGAGGTTTACAATGGGTCCTTTGGGACTTGTTTAGCATTGACCTTATAACTTTCTTTTGAATTGTAAATATTTTTTTGCAACTGGAAGAATTGCCCCAAAATTCGATCCCGTATCGGATGTGTGCCTCAAAGTTGGCAAAATAAACAATTTTAGCTGTTGCATTGTTTGTTATGGACTTAATTGACTTAATTGCGAAGTAACCTGAATTTAGTTTTTTAGTTAACCGGTTTATGTGATCATGCCATTTAAGTTTTGCATCTATTAGTAGCCCCAAAAAATTTGCTGAAGGTTCTTTTTTTATGGAGGTGTTGTTGGTTTTGTTTAATAGGGTTTTTAACTCCTCTTGTGGGTCTTTCAGAAATTCAACTAGCGCAGACTTGGCTTCGTTTAATATGAGCTCATTGTCGTTGAACCAATTGGTAGCTTTTGCAATTTTAAGCTCGCCTTCTTGTTTTAAAGTTAAGTTGCCGTTGGCTTTAGCTATCAAGTTTGCATCATCGGCAAATAGTTCAGAGTCCAGTATGTTAAGAGGAAAGTCGTTGATAAATATTAAAAAGAATAGTGGTCCTAGGATTGAACCTTGAGGGACCCCTACCGAGATACGCTCATTATCGGAAAGAAACTTTAGTTCAGTTCCATTATCATTGGTGTGAATTATCTCAACTTTTTGTTGCCTGTCTGCAAGGTAGGACTTAAGTAGAGCTAGTGGAGTACCTCGGATTCCATAGTAACTACATTTGTCTAGTAAGATTCTGTGGTTCATGCAGTCGAAAGCTTTACTGAGATCGCAGAAAATTCCGGCTACCGGAGTTCCTGTTTCAATACAATTAACTATAGTTTTAAGAAAACGTTCCACGGTGTTGTAAGTAGATCTATTCGCTCTGAAACCATTCTGACATTCAGAAATGATATTATTTTTTTCTAGAAATGTTACTATACGTGTGTTTAGTATTGATTCCAGTATCTTGGAAAATGACGGTAAAATAGATACTGGTCTGTAGTTTTCCACTGATGACTTTTTTCCTTTTTTGTGAAGTGGAACTACTTTAGCTATTTTTAATTTTTCAGGAAAGATTCCAGATTCAATGCAATTGTTAAAAATAAAGCATAATGGTGTAGCAATGTAATGGATGCATTTTTTTACCAGAGTCATTGGTATTTCGTCTAGCCCACATGAGGTTTTATTTTTTAATTTTTTAACTATGTTCAATATCTCGGTCTCGGAAGTTGGTGTTAAGAACAATGAACTTTTTACTTCTTTTGATTTGATTAGGTGCTCTCTGTGGCTGTTGTTATGTTTAATAAGCTTACTTGTAAGATTGTGAGCAATATTACAAAAGTAGTGATTAAAGGTACTAGCAATTTCTTTCGGGTTGGATGTTACATTTTGTGGTTGGTCAGTTTCGAGTTCAATGTTTTCACGTGACTTCCGAGTCTTTTTTATTTGTCTGTTGATTAACTTCCATACAGTTTTTGACTTGTTATCAGTATTGTTAATTTCAGCAGTTATCTCCATTATCTTGGCATTTATTACTAAAGTTTTAAGTATTTTTTTGTATAATTCATACCTATCTTTAATGAATTGACAATTGCTAAAGTGTTGTGATAACCTATATAGACATAGTTTATTTTTACTTGATATTTTTATACCACTTGTTATACAACATTGTTGATTAATTTTTATTACCTGACAAAGCAATTGTTTGTATATTGTTAATGTTGTTATTTATTTTGTTTGGTAGTCACGCCTATTGGCATAAAATGCTGTAGTACGTCCATGTACTGTAAATAAATAAATAAATACATAAATAAATAAATAAATAAATAAATAAATAAATAAATAAATAAATAAATAAATAAATAAATAAATAAATAAATAAATAAATAAATAAATAAATAAATAAATAAATAAATAAATAAATAAATAAATAAATAAATAAATAAATAAATAAATAAATAAATAAATAAATAAATAAATAAATACAGTGAAACTTCTTTATGACAAACTCTTTAGTATGATGGGATTAAGTTCCTATCCCCTACCCGGCTTCATTGTTGGACACAGGGAGCAGATATAAAAAAAATAAAGAACATTTCTTTATAAAGTTTGTATGTACCTTTACATATGCTCAAGAACCTTTTGGGACCTCAAAAACAGATCATTTTGATATAAACACATTTGTTATAAAGAAGTTTCAATGTATACATTGTGCAAAACTTTGTTTTTGTGTTGAATGTAATATAGACTCGGAATAGGACGTGACGCATTGCCTATATCGGCATAAACAGAAGGAAGGTACTGTCTCGACTGGTTGACCAGATCTAGCATGATGGCCTGACAAGTAAAATGTGGGCATATGATAAGAAGAAGAAGGTATTATTATTTTAATATATTTATTTGATTGAGGGGGAAGAGTGGTGGCCGGATAGAAGAAGATGGAGAGACTTATCTTCAATGCCGACCCAATGCAGAGTTGGAGGTGGCAACAGATGATGATGATGATTTGATATCTTTTTTAAATCTCTTCTTCTTCTTCTTCTTCTCAAATGCCCACATCAACAATAATCAACCCTAATGCGTGTGCGTGTGTGTGTGTGCGTGTATGCGTGTGTGTGTGCGCGTGCACGTGTGTGCGTGTTTGTGTGTGTGTGTGCGTGTATGTGTGCGCGTGTGTGTGTGTGCGCCTGTGTGTATGCGTGTGTGTGTGTGCGTGTGGAGCTCACCTCCTGGTCCAGGAACGCCTGGAAGTCGGTGGTGCGACGCTGGCAGCAGCTCCAGAACTTGAGTCCCTCGTGGAAGATCGGACAGCCCGGATGGAAGACGCAGCCCGAAGTATCGTTCTCCTCGTCGTCCACGTACACCGTCTGCGCGACGCAAGCAAACACTTTCACGCCTGATTTATTAAGGGCTTAAAAATTCAAAGTGTTGCGAGTCTAAATGAAATTTTGATATTTGTACAATTTTTTTTTTTAATTTGATCTCAATATTGAAAAAACTTTGGGAATTGAGTTCCAAAACTTGCCCGAATGATGAACATTTCCGTTTTTTTTTTTTAATCATACACTTTGATAAAAATTTGGAAATCGCATTAAAATTGGCAATTATTTAGGATTAAAATGTCCTGGATTTTTTCCCAAATCAAGGTACTTAACATATTTTACACAGGTCTTTCTTTATTGAAAATGGTGTAAAATGATCAGATTTACAAACAGAAAAGAAAATAGAAGCTTAGTTTTGAATGGTTCAGTACCTTGCAGCCACCATTCTTGCAGGTGGTTCCTATGGCAACGGTTCCTAGGGTATCCTTGGAGCTACCCCCAATCAAGGAGGATACTTGTTCCACAAGGGTAGCAGACACAGTGGGCACCAACGGCACCTAGACACAATACACTTATTTTTTTTTAACACGTTTTTTGAGCCAACAAAGACTGTTGGCGGCCTCAAACCAATGGAGTAGCTCGTTCACGATAAGCCATATCAGCCACGTAGAGCGCCTAGCCTACCAAGTACGATCAAGCAAGCCATGATGCTTGTTGTGCCACCCACACGGTTCGTCTCACTCTCACGAGATCAGATATTATAGGTTTAGATTGCTCGTCTCTTTCCAGCAACGGCTACTATCACAGTTTTAAAGTAAGCAGTACACGTCCACGCACTCAAATATTCAAGACAACAGTAAGGAAAGTCACTCCAATTATTAAATAAATAAATTAATAAATTCACATTTAGAGTTTACCCACTCAGTAATGAAACTGATTTTCAGTGGGGGAATTTAATTTTAAGCGACTAAACCAACCCTGTAGGCTCTGAACACCATCGACAAGTGAGCTATAAGCAATCAAAGATCAATATTTCAAATACGAAACATATGAATCAGTGATTGGACAGTGCGAACACCTGAGGACAAATACCAGAATCAACAAGGCCAATTTAGAACAACTTTGAATTTATTGAGTGCTTCGTTGCTAGGACGGCTCCAAAGTAGGGTTGCCATTTGTCCGGTTAAACCCGGACATGTCCTCTTTTTCGTCAGCTCTTCATGCGTCCGGGCGGCTTTTTAATAAAAGCATGAAATGTCTGGGTTTTTGGTTTCACTTCGGCTGGATCGCGTCTTTTTCACGAAAAATGCAGGTGTCATGTTCAGCATTCGATTAGTCGCATTTAGGCCTCAGGTCCCTTACAACACTGCTTTAAATATAAATGGTATTATTATTTTCAGTGGCATACCGAAGGGAATTTTGAGGCTTACCCCCCCCCTCCTCCCCACAAGGCCTACCTACAAAAACAATTCTTATAATTATAAAGCATGTATCTAGAAGCACAGATAACGGATTGTAGGATCAAGCTTATCTACACCAGGCTTTACACCTATTATGGGTTTCACTGCAAGCTGCGATCACCTTAGGCTACGAAAACACATTTCTCTCACTAGCCCACTACAAGCTTATCTACATTAGCCTTTACATCTATTATGGGTTTCACTGCGAGCTGGGATAGCCTCAGGCTACGAAAACACATTTCTCTCACCAGCCCACTACAAGCTTATCTACATTAGCCTTTACACCTATTATGGGTTTCACTGCAAGCTGCGATCATCCCAGGCTACGAAAACTCATTTCTCTCACAAGCCTACTACAAGCTTATCTACATTAGGCTTTACACCTATTATGGGTTTCACTGCTAGCTGCGATCACATCAGGCTGCTAACACACATTTTTCTCACTAGCCCACTACAAGCTTATCTACATCTGCCTTTACACCTATTATGGGTTTCACTGCGAGCTGGGATCACCTCAGGCTACGAAAACACATTTCTCTCACTAGCCCACTTATCTACTTATCTTATCTACATCAGCCTTTACACCTATTATGGTTTTCACTGTGTCCTGGGATCACCGCACGCTACGAAAACACATTTCTCTCACTAGCCTACTACAAGCTTATCTACATCAGCCTTTACAACTATAATGGGTTTCACTGCGAGCTGGGATCACCTCAGGCTACGAAAACACATTTCTCTCACTAGCCCACTACAAGCTTATCTATATTAGGCTTTACACCTATAATGGGTTTCAGGCGAGCTGGGATCACCTCAGGCTACGAAAACACATTTCTCTCACTAGCCCACTACAAGCTTATCTACATTAGGCTTTTCACCTATTATGGGTTTCACTGCTAGCTGCGATCATCTCAGGCTACGAAAACACATTTTTCTCACTAGCCCACTACAAGCTTGTCTAGATTAGACTTTACATAGTATATTATGGGTTTTACCCCTCCCTGACCCACTATATGCATCAATCCCTGAGTATACCACTCTTTATTAAAATGTCCTGTTGTAACCACAACTTATGGCAATCCTACTCTTAAGTCACCGTTTACTTATTCCTTACACAAGAAGTAATAAAACTGAATCCTTAATGGAAGTTAAAAAACTTCTGAATCAAACTTCTCACCATAGGCGTTTCATACGCTGGCCTTTTCATGCGTTGGGTGATTGGAGCAGCTGGAGCTCTGTGCTTGGTCACTTCGTCGGCATTGGACTCGTCTACAGGCGGCTTCTCGGGTTCTGGCGGTTTCAAACTGTTGTGAAAACCTTTTTTACATCCCTATAAAGGAATAACTCACTTTAAGGTCTAAATTACAACACACTATAACAATAGGAAATTTATAATGATATAATTTTCTACCTTGAAGTTCTTACTGTTCAATTATTTATTTTAGTTTTTTTTTCTTTATACAAACTGAAGGGAGAACTAGGGTAGGGCCTATACACATTGAAGTTCTTATTTTTGCTCAATTAGTTTTAAGCTACGATACTAGGATAGGTAGGCCTATAGTATTTCTACTTGTGACTTAGGGCCAGATCCACAGTCAAGTCAAGTAGCCTATAGGCTAGGATTCGTTTATGGTTGCTTTAGAGTTTGTTTTTATGGTAAATAGCATGCAGGGATAATAAAACAAATTCCATAGCAACAAATCCTAGGTATGGTCGGTCTACACACATGTTTAAGAATTTTGTCTAAAGATTTTTGGTTTAAGGGTTAACAGAGGCGTTCACACACATGATTCTGATAATACTCAATTAACTCCAGTATTCACAACACCATTGGCTAGAATGCTTCTGACGTCAAAACTGTATTGAGAATTGATTGGTTGGTCTAAGGTTTGTCTTATGGAGTGTCTAAGAAATGAAATTTGGTCATTTCGTTAAACCTGTGCAAGTCTTAGCCCCGTGTGTGAACGCTAGCGTTGTTTTCCTATTGTTCAATACAAGGTCTTACGCCGTGCTTAAGCCTTAAACATGTGTGTAGACCGACCAGTACCGGTATATAATTCCAGCCTTAATTTGACAGTTGACTATGCATTTGACTGTTGCCTTTAGGCACGTATGTCTAGTGCTATCTTACTCATGAGGTGCATGTATTTTGTATGGGAACTAAATATAAATAGGCCTAGGCCTATACCTAAATCTATAGGGCCTAAGTTAGTATAAGTTCTAGTGCTTGTTTTAGCTGTATGTGGGCTTGTATTGACTGTTCACTTAACACATGGGATTGGAGGTGATTGGTGGAGTCTCTGCCACAGGTAAGAATGGCCCAGCTGCAGAAGAGAAGTTAAAACGCTAGGCCCTACGCAGTTACTAGGGAAACGATAAATAGCTCACATAAACAAGAATAACTTGCATTCAGGCCTACATTCTTACACCACACAGTAACTAGGGAAATGACAGAGCTCATATAGGCCTACCTAAAAATAGCCTGGACCTAGCCTTGCATTTACCTTGAAATTGAGAAACTCTGTGAAGTCGGTACATTTTTTGTTGCAGCATGTCCAGCCCTTGTAAGCATCGTGAAAGAAAGGGGAGCCGGGGTGGTATGTGCAAGAATCTAGGTAAAACAAAAATCATATTAAAAAATTAAGAGACATGCAACAGGCAGGCCTAGATCGAGGTCCCAAGACGTAGACACAGCCCGGCCTACATTAATCCTGTCCTTTTAAGTACGGCACCCAGTAATTTGCTTACCTTCTTGGTTTTCATCATTGTAAAACGTTTGCCCACAACCTCTATTATAACACACCAACCGATCTTCTGCCTTGTGCACTTTATCACGTTCTTCCTGCATGCTTTTTACTGTAAAATTTTGAGTTCACGTCGGGTTTGGTTATGTTATCCCCAAATCGCACCGCCTTTCAAACTTGTTTATTTATTGTTTCCAACGCCCGCCAAGGATGAAATTTAATATTTTGGGACAAAACGTTTTCTGTTGGTTTTCTTTATTTTTGTTATTTGTATTTATTTACATGTTATTAAATGGCTTTACCCGACCGTAGGTACTTATAACGACACAAAGTCTAGGCCTATGAGTTATAAATAATTATTTATATATTTTTTTTTTTTAGCTCAAGTTTTGGATCAAGAGATAATAGGTACAGAAGAGCCCACAATTTTCCCCAACGCCGAAACGATGTCTCCAAGACCATCAACAGGTCATTAATTCAATGTATTTAGTATTTTACATAATATTATCAATGTATTATAACATATTCCCGCTTATTTTTAAAACTATAAATGGCTGTGATATCTAGCTACCGGCCAATGAAATCGGGGGAACGTGCGCGGTTGGTGTGGTGAGTTTTGATTGGTCAGTCTATATGCCTGTGGAATGGTAAACAAAAGTGAACAATTCGAAAATAAAATGTCAACAAAGCACACGCAAGGAAACAACAATTTAAAACAAAATTTTATTGAAAATAATCTCATCATTGGTTTGAAATATTATCATGGTAAATAAAGTCAAGGACCTTCTGAAGAAGGTCGGCAATTTTGTGGGCGGTGCATTCAATATGGCAACCCTCAATGTGGTGTTGTTGATAGCTTTACTATTTATTTATAAAATACATGGTGCTGCAGAAAGTGAATCATGTTATTCTTACGCAGGTGGTTCCGTCTATCCTCAAGGATCTGGTAAATCTGTCGATCATAAGTTGCAGTGGACAAAAGCAGTCAGTAAGTAACAGTTTTATAATGCCGCTTTGCCTACGTGCAGTCCCATAACCTTTCAAGTGCTCAAATTTGACACGTCAATTGTTCTTGTAATCAACAGTTTCAAAGCCGGCACCACAATGGGAGGGAACGGCTGTGATAAACGGAGAATTTACTGACTTAAAGCTCACTGATTATAGAGGGAAATATGTGGTATTTTTCTTCTATCCATTGGATTTGTAAGTATGATTGGTCCTAGCCCTACCTTAAAGGTCGGTGCACAATTGCCCGGTAACGATAACTGTAACTATAACGATAACGATAAAACGGTAACGGGAAGGCATTCGATGCACAATTGCCCGTTAAGCAGACGCTCGGCTATTTGCTAATACTTTTAACAGGCCGTGGACACTTGATTCTGATTGGTCCCGGTAACGTACGGACGGGAACGGTAACGTTAAGTTAAAACTTGGCGAACTTTCCGTTACCGTTACCGGGCCCAGTAACGGGAAGCTCTTATTGTGCATCGTATCGTAATTTAACATGAAATCGAACTTCTTTCCCGTTATCGTTATCGTTACAGTTATCGTTACCGGGCTATTGTGCACCGACCTTAAAGCTAAACCCCATCGTTGACTATGTGCTTGTCAAGGCTGTCTTGATCTACCTACGTAGTCTAGGCCCTACACCAGAAAAATAAACACAGGTATAATAAGCTTCATTAAAAATGTAATGCGAGTGTTTCAAATCTATTTTCCAGTACGTTTGTGTGCCCCACGGAGATTCTTGCTTTCGATGAACGAGTCGAGGAGTTCCGTCAAATTAATACGGAAGTTGTAGCATGTTCCGTCGACTCGCACTTTACCCATCTTGCGTGGATGAACACTCCACGTAAAGAGGGCGGTCTTGGCAAGTTGAAGGTAATTTCGACAATATTTAAAAGCATTTAGGCATATTTATATTATAGCACGTGGTATTGTTGTGTCTGTAGATAAGTATGTATCTCAATTTGCCAATGTGAATATTATTTAAAATTCAGAGAAGGTCTTTTGTAAAGAGGTCAAGCCTAGAGAAAGTGGTGATAGTGCAAGCAGTAGGAAAGCTAAATCTTGGTTGCTCGTTGAGCACTTTCATAGAGATAAGGCCTGGGACGCTATCAATCTTTGTAATGTCACATTTCTCTAATCATGTTTATAATCTATAGGCCTATAGAAGACAAAAAAATGTTGGCCTGAAGCAAAAGCTTGAACTGCAGATTGTGAAATAACTAGAGTGGTACAAAGCTCATGGATAGATAAAGTACATTTGTCATACCAGAAGCAATCAAGGTTTAACACAGTGAAATGTTAAGCACTACTTTAGGCCTAGGCCTACTATTAATAGATGCCTAGGCATCTAGGATTTAATTAAATAAAATTTTACTGTTAGCCTACAAGTTGATTTGAGATAACTTTTAGAAGGTGGAATTAACAAAATTGCCTTATGACCTGCTGGAAAACATTTTAAAACATTTTGTTTGGTGGTACTTTACTGTGATATTGCTTTTTTAAATCAAATTACATTGAGCTACTTCTGATAGAAATGTAGCCTAGGCTAAGCATAGCCTAGTGGAGATGACGTTGAATTTTTTAATATAGGTACTCTAAATTCTTTATATTACTGTAAACGGCCGTTTGTTGGCCCAACAGCATAATGAATAATCTAAACAACAAACCAACAACTTCCATTTGTAGTCTACGAAGTTCGAAAAAAATTGTCATGTAGGCCTACCTACAAATTTTGTCATCCATTGGTACAATTTAATAATTTAAAAAAAAAACATCACTAGTAATTTTTGTACGAACTTCGTAGAAAAATCTTTAAAACAATCTAAAAAAAAGAAATTGTGTTTTCTGCCTACCCTTAGATCCCGCTGCTGTCTGACCTGACCCACGCGATATCCAAGGACTATGGCGTCTACTTGGAGGACCTGGGTCACACCCTGCGCGGGCTATTCATCATCGACGACAAGGGCGTTCTGCGTCAGATCACGATGAACGACCTCCCCGTCGGCAGGAGCGTCGACGAGACGCTGCGATTGGTCCAGGCATTCCAGTACACGGACGAGCACGGCGAGGTGTGTCCGGCCGGCTGGAGACCCGGCCAGGACACGGTGAGCATGCCCGGGAATAAATAAGTTCCCCGAATTTCCCCAAATTTTATTAGGATAATAATAAAATGTCGGGACTTAATAAATATAGTTTTCCTACAAAAACCTGCCTCACTAGTCCACTGTACCACCACTACACCACTAACCAGTTCACTGAGTTCCAACCAGTTTCACTGTAGGGCCTTGATATAGAATTGTTTTCACCACCAATCAGAAATACACTTTCCTACAAATGTAGCTAACCTCCAATTGCAAACTTTCGTCTACATTTACCAAGCAAAAGAAATAACGTACACAAGTGGTCCCCTTCATGTTGGGTCATCGAATGCATCCCGACGTCGCGACAGGTTATCCGAGATCACTTGCGAGACGGATTCCGGAACGCAGACTATCGTGCGTTTTGTCTGTTCTTGCGAGACCGTTCGATAACTTTGTCTTAAATTCCTTCCAGATAATTCCCGATCCGGAGGCCAAAATGAAATTCTTCCAGAAACAGAAGAATAATTAAGCGCTCCACGCTGGCGAGCGTTTTACGTGGGACCCTTAGCTTCGAGCAATTGACTGACACTTCGTTTGCATTTACAAAGACAATCGCACGTGTTTATTTTTTTATCTATATACGGTGGTACGGATCACGTTACAAAATTCAGAGCTCTGCCGCTTTAACTGTGCAGCTAGCCTACCAACTCTACTACAGATATTAAACCGGTTATGAAGACGTTATTTTAATTTGAAGATAAAATATAGAAACTAATAGTTTCGTGTATGTTTGTACATATTGGAATGTAATGTATTTTAAGATGAAAATAAAAAATAAATTATTTTGAACATTTTCAATCAGAGTGTCTTTGATTATAGAACGATTTGCTCATTACCTGGGCCATTATAATCCCATGTGTTCACTGTGTTGGAACTATAATAGGCTCGAGACTTTATGTAGGAAATATTCATTGGTGCCAAGAATGTCCGCGACATCTCTAGAAGTTAGCAGGTACGTGTAATAATAATAGTAATTAGATTAGCAAGAAATAGATTTCAGTAATTTTTTAATCTTTTATTATAATATTGAACTAAATTACAATACATTACAAAATACATAACTATACTTTAAATTATCATTTTCATTGAAAAGTTATCTATGTACAAGTAATAGTATAAATTACCTAGTTAGTAATTTAATTGAAAGAGTTCACAGTGAATATAACTGCATTAGTGTAGTATATGTAGTATATCAGACCACATATAAAAATAGAATGTAAATGCATAGGTAGAAACATACTCAAGATCGAATCCACACCAACCAGTCGATAACTTGTTAAGAAATACTACAGACTTATAAAACTTAACGTTCTCTTTAAAACTGGCAGTGAAGTGAATCCATCAATCGTCAATTGCACGGACATTTATTTCGATGCAACAGTTCTCGACATGCTCAGAGAAATGCAGTAATGATGAGAGAAAAAGGCATGGGCCAACGTTACGAAAAAGCTTCTATCCCAAACAGACATGTTAAAATACCAATGGTCATATCACAGATGGTTTAAAAAGACGTTTCATCGTAAGCACTCGCCAATAGGCCTACTACGTCAGTTTCGATTGTTACCTTGTCTGCCGACTACAAAACGGCGTCTGAATTTGAATACATTTCAGAAATTACAAAGGGAGCTACGACCATCTTCCGATAAACCGTCTTGCATTTACCCAGTTCACTCACTGTACTTAAAAAGTAGTACCACCGGTAAAGAAGCAGTTAAATAAAAGCAAAACAAATTTGTAGACCTGCTACTGCTATTGTACATATTACCTTGAAGCAGTATTTTGGCAAAGATTAAAAAGTAATAGGGTATTAAGTTCAGTTCTTCAGTAAGTGAAGCAGTATCAATCAGCACCATGAAACAACAATCTTCTGAACTACGCAAGCTTCTCGGTACATTTGATGGTGAAATTTACATAGCGAATACAGTCTGCACGATCACGTGGCAAGAATGGACTTACTGCACACAGAAAAGTTCCTTTTATCAAATGTCACAAGGGTGTAGTAGTATTTTTGGATTCAAAATCTGTCCGAACAAATTAACATTACTACGACAGAAATTCCGTGCGACGCCCACTCGCAAGCATCGTATATGCTAACGATTATTCATATTGTGCATTGACAGTCTATAATTTTTAACTAATCTATTATATTATTATGTACATGTATCAACAGCTCTGAAAACAGCAAGAAATCCTACACATAGCATAATCATCATATACCACTGTCTAGATACAAAACTGGTTGGCTGCAGAGCTTGCACGATGACAAATACGGAGAATGTGATCCGCGATCCTAGACTCCTCGTTATTGACGTCATCGACACAATAAGCTCGAGTTCATCAATTGACGTTTTTTCCTACACAAATTTGATCAATGTAGGTATTAATTTTCAGAGTGTTTTAACGAACGTTTCGTTCCATCATTGATATTTACAGAATTGTAAAAAAAAAAAAAAAACTTTCAAATTTCTACACAATTTTGATTTTCCATGTTATGGTGAGTGACCACCTCTACTGTTTCAGTTTGTAATGGTACAGTTATACTGGCAGTATATTTGTTAAAGCCTACTACAGCATGATTACCATACTAACAATGGACAACACAACCGTCATTACACGTGTTCAGGTATTTAACAGTTGGGGCTATGTGAGTCAGTTTATTTCAAAATCCTGCGAGATTTGGCAAATCGCCTAGAATTTCGTGCGACATTTGAGATCAGGCAAGACGAGGAATCTTCTTTTTATTTCTGAAGTAAAGATTTACCCAACATGCCTACGAGGACAACAGAATTTAAACGTAATTGTTCTAAACCCCGGATGAATTGTAATGACCACAAAGAACGTCAACTTACTAACAATAATAATAATAATAATGGCAGGGAGATTCAAAGGCCATTATCTCGATTCTAGAGACTTGAGGAGGTTTCAAGATATCAAGAATTTCAAACTATCCGAGACTTGCACACACTTCAACTCAGATAGATTGAAAAGCTGAAGAGATTGTTTTTGTTTTTCTACGTACGTATCTTGAAAAGCCTTCACCCCAAGAGGTTCTTTTTGCTCTTGGGGCTGGAGATGGTGATGAGTCCGATCCTCCGCGGCGTCCTACGTTCGTCCTTGGGCGTAACGGGCGTGGGCGTCACCAGGTCCACGGTCTTGGTGGGCGACACCTGCGCGGGCGTCTTGGCCTCGGGCGTCGCCGGTGGGCGTTTTACCGGCGAGGCGGGTTCCGTTTCCCCCGTTGTCGCCCCGTCCTCCGGCGGCGTCACTTCCATTCTCTCCTGCGCCTGCGTTCCCTCTGTCGTTATCCTTACGTCTTCCTTCGCTTGCGTTTCCTCGCTCGTTTCCTTAACCGACTGAGTTTCTGGCGTTGCCGTCGTTTCTACGTTTTCTTTGTCCACCTCTGGCGTTTTCGAACGACACGACTGCGTGCCTGCGCTTTCTACATCCACCTCCATCACGCTCGCCTCTTCCTTCCTCTCTTCGGTTTCACCCTCGGCGATCGAACCGGCCACGACTTTGTCTTCTTTCCCACCGTCTACCGTAGTAACCTCCATCCTCTCTTCGAGATCTTCCCCTTTCTCTGCCGCTGTCGTTTCGAGTGGCCTCGAGTCTTTGACTGTCGACGAGTTGTTTCCGGCCTCCTTTCCTTCCGCACGCGGACTCTTTCCGTTTCGCTCGTCACCGCCCGGATCGCTTCGGTTCTTGGCGGAGACGAGGAGCGGAGTGATACGTCTGACGGGTTTCGCCGCCGCATCCTCCGAAGTCGCGACCGCGTCCTTTTCCCCTCCGACGAGGACCGCCGCCTTCGGAGTCGTCACCTCTCCTATGATCTCCACGCCCAACGAGTCGTCTTCCTCGTCGGCCTTGATCGGCGATTTCGATTCCTTGACCAGAGACTTCTTACGCGAAGACGACGACGGCGTTTTTGTCTTCCTCGAGCCCGGAGTCGGCCCGCGTTGTTCCTTGAACAGGCTCTTCTTGGGCGTGGCAAACTGTTGCCGGATGGGGTCGGCCTCGCCGGGCTTGGGAACGTAGGCGACGCCCAGTTCGTCGGCCGTGAACGAAACGATGGAACAGTAGCCGTCTGTCGACGATATTATCAGCAGGCGTCCGTCGGACGACCTGGGGACGAGAACAGTCGCCGTTAGTAACGAATAGGAATGGAAAAAATTACTATTTTCCTAAACGTTTAAACTAGGGGTGTGCAAGTACTCGAATTTTCGAGCTTTTCTTTAAGCTCGGTACCGAGCCGAGCTTCATTTTTGGCTCGATATTCTCGAGCCGAGCTGTCCAGGCCAAGGTCTAGGCCTAAAAATGTCAGTCGTCGTGCAGTTCTAATTATATACTTCTATAAACGCAGACTGAAGAATCCAAAAGGCAGAAACGAATATTTAGGTGTCTGCAAGTATGAAGAAGTTAGAAAAATTTCGGGGTTCTAAGCCCAGCATAGACTTAAGAGAACATATAGGCCTAGGCCTATACTTTTCTGGGTGCCTAGTCTAGGCCTAGCTGGGCTTTCCCTAGGCCCCCATCTCGTGAGAATAAAATGTTACAATCTCTAGATGCAGCACGATGTTTCGTAATTCTGCGAGTAGAAAAACAGATGCTTTCTGCTTTCGCAGTAAACAATAAACATCTAGCTCTAATTTTCAGGAAAGTTCTAGCAAGCTTTTTTTCTCATACTCGGCTCGGCTCGACTGAAAAATCGTAGGCTCGCACACCCCTAGTCTAAGCCCATAAACTAATCGCGTTTAAACGTATAACCCCCCCCCCCCCCCCCCCCTCGAAAAACAATCTGTTTAAAATTCTGCCCCAATACTTCAAAAATGATTCACAGCTTCACAGAAAACACTTGAGAACTGTGATGAACGAAGGCCGGCCGTTTCACTCACCAAGTGAGGTCGGTGAGTCGCGTGTAGTGAATGTTGGAGATGACTGCAAACGGTTCGCTCTGCTGCGTGTCGTAGAGCACCACGGACTTCTGCTCTGCGACGGCCACCACCATCCGATAGGGCAGGTCGAACACGGAGGCCACCCCCTCTCGTAGCTCGTACAACATCGGGCAGCAGCGCACCGCGATGGTGTACTCGGCATTGGAGGGGAGGTAGGCGCACGGCCTGAACACAGGACATTCATTCATTTTATTATTAGCATCCAAGGACTTGACTTGACATAAGTACAAAGTATAGTATTTGTCATGACTTAAACCTAAAATATAATTAAAATTAAAATTAATCAACAAAATAGGCCAATGTAAAATGTACATAAATACACAATAACACAATACAGGTACAGTAACAGGTACGGCTTGACCAACTGGAAAACTGTGTAGCTTCCAAGACAGGGTAGGCCTACAACTCTTTAGACGTGCCGCCCGTAAGTTTTATATGTATTTATTAGCCTTCGTACAGTTCACTTATGCGTCCAACACTGTTGTGGTGAACAAGTATCAAAAGTTGTCAATAATGAATCAACAAATTTAATCTAGTGCTACATAACAGTCAATAAATAACAAATTTACAGATATGTCCAATTTACAAATATACTAGATAGTTAGAAACTGAGGCCAGCGTTCAGCCCTTCCAGCTGTAGAACTCTGCCAACGAGTAAAATTCCTTATCCAGCAACCACGCCTTTACCTCCCTTTTAAAGGAGCTTCTCCCAATAATGGATTTGATGCCCTCAAGCAGATGGTTATATACCTTTATACCTGCTTCAATGGGAAAACTATCGACTCCCTGTCCAATGATATGAGCAGGCCAGAAAAGGAAGCCATTTTATATTGAATACCGGTAGTTAGAAAAAAAGGCTTTTAAAATCATCTTGGCATAAGAAGAAAAAAATTTAATATTTCATTTCTTATTCAAGAAGAACAACTAACTACACAGTGTAGACTCCAGACTCTACGTGGGAAGCACCTACATCGGATACAGGTATCACCGATATAGTAGTGACATTTGCAGTCCCTGTGGGAGCAGAGAACAAAATAGGGAGCAACTCATGCATTAGATGTCTAAAGGATGAAATAGATTTCTTACCACCGGGCACGAATTATTAGGAGACCGAGTCATGTCTCTAGACACGAAAACCAGAAAATGCACGATGGCCTAATAAACCTAAGATATGGGCATATTATTTCTTTATTATTACAATTATTACTAGAAATCAATATTTTGATACCATATAGATATGTCCTTGAATCTTCAATACCCCATCAATATTCGATTTCAATATCGAAACATTGAATTTCCCCTTTCCACCCGTTAAACCCTTGAAATCAAATTCTTCTCCTACTTGCCCTATCCCCCAATCCTTCCCCGATGTCATACTTATTTCTTTATTTATGTCTATCCTATTCAGTTATAAAAACTGATTTACGTCGGGCAGGTCGTAAAACGACGCGCGTGACTCACTGCCTGAGGTTGCGCCGGCTGTAGACGTAGGTGGCGTAGCACGAGATCTTGGCCGCGGGCTCCTCGATGAAGCCCGACGGAGTGAACAACAGGTTGCCGTCGGGCGAGAAGCAGAGGCGACGGAAGAACGACTTGAACGTGTCGTCGTGATAGAGGTGGAGCTGGACGCCGTGGAGCGGGGAGCCCTCGGGCACCTGCGTGACACACACACACACTCTAATAATTAAAGGACATCACAACACTGGGATTTTCCGGCGTTATAACATGCAATGTTTTTTTTTATGATTTATGGAGAAAACTAGAAGTCTCTAGCTTGTACCAGAAATTTATAATAAATTATTGAAATGACCCAAGGTTTGGTGGTGCGCGCGCACCCGATAATCGTGACGTCACGATTGCGCATTTTTCAAGTCGGAGCAGACGCCAAATTACGAGCCAGCGCCGTGAAAAACTCTCGCTGTAGCTGAAGATATGGTGCTCAGAGATGAACAAATGATATCATCGTGTTCTGCGATCTTTTCTCTTCAATAATATTGTTAAAGAAAATATTTTTGTTGAACAGAAAACATAGTTTTGATTAATTTTCCAAATGCCTTCAATTTCACTAAATTAGCGTGTTTTTAACAACATTGAAAGCGGATAAGATAAACGAAATGTTAAGATATTTTCACACTGACATATAGCCACATGCATGCAGAAAAATAAAAAAAATACGGCATGTATATTGAGGGAAACGTGTGCACGTATGCGTTTAATATATTAAGATGCATTTTCGGTCAACTCGGCGGCGGTACAAGCGATCGCCAGAACTAGTCACGCCCGCGGCTGACTGTTGTCAGAATACTACTCATCCAACAAACGTAAACTACCCCAACCGCTGTAGCTTGTGATGGATCATAACTGGCGCACATATGACTAGTATGAGACACAGGGACGTGGGTTTGTATCCCGAATGCATAAACAGTTGGACGAATTTAGGTAAAGGAAAACGTGTTGTGATTCCGGCGTGCGTTGTTAAGAAGATTCAGGAATCATTTCCCGAAGAATCTGGAGTGTATGTGGGATTCCTTTCATTCCCGGGAACAACAGATGCTGAGGCGCAATTTCCGGGATAAATATAAAGCGTTATCAGAAAGGTAATAGCACCGGCTGTGTACATTTGTTCTTATATTTCCAATACAAATATAAATACCCTACATATATAAAATAACATAAAAATAAAATTAAATATATAAAATAAAATAAACATAATATACATAATAATAATAATAATAATAATAATAATAATTATAAAAATAATAATATTATTATTATCATCATAGTAATAAATAATATTATTATTATTATTATTATTATCATCAAAGTAATAAATAATATTATTATTATTATTATCATCAAAGTAATAAATAATATTAAATTACTACAAACAAATCCGCATAATAAGAATAATAATGGTTTCTGTGGTGTTACCCGTGGGCTAAGTTTCAAACGAGTAGTAAAACGGTCAATGTTTTCTGAAAAGCCGCTACGAGATTTCTGTCATACAGCGGTAGGCTGCTGCGCGAATCAACAACAAAACACGCCTGGAAATACCACACAAATACTTGCACATTTTGAAAAGAATTATAAGTGACATATTTTTTTTATTTTTCTGCGTGCATGTGGCTATATGTCAATATGAAAATATCTTAACATTTCGTTTATCTTATCCGCTTTCAATGTTGTTAAAAACACGCTTATTTAGTGAAATTAAAGGCATTTGGAAAATAAATCAAAACTATATTTTCTGTTCAACAAAAATATTTTCTTTAACAATATTATTGAAGAGAAAAGATCGCAGAACACGATGATATCATTTGTTTTTCTCTGAGCACCATATCTTCAGCTACAGCGAGAGTTTGTCACGGCGCTGGCTCATAATTTGGCGTCTACTCCGACTTGAAAAATGCGCAATCGTGACGTCACGATTATCGGGTGCGCGCGCACCACCAAAACTTGGGTCCTTTCAATAATTTATTATAACTTTCTGGTACAAGCTAGAGACTTCTAGTTTTCTCTATAAATCATTAAAAAAAATAACGCATTTTACAAAGCCGTAAAATCACAGTGTTGTGATGCCCTTTAAATAAATAAAAAAAAAAAAAAAAAAACTAAAAATAACTAGAACTCTTCTCTTCTTCTCTTAACAGGGAAGGATACACCTACGTCAAAAACCGCAACAAATTTTCATTTTTAATTTATATCACAAGAATGGGCTTCGAAATCAAAAATCTTAATCAACAGCGCACTGTGGTTTAGTAAGCCCTACACATTGAATGCGCTAAGTCGTGACTTATATTATAATCAGTATGTTTTTTTCTAAATAATTAATTTTATTACTAATTATCGAATTATAATCAAAATACTACGCAAATGGTTATAATATTTTATTCAATCTGTAGGGCTTACTAAAGCAAAGTTCGCTGCTGATTTAGATTTTCGCTTTCTTGTTGCAATCTTGAGATATTATTTAATAATGAACATTTTCTGTGGTTTTTGACGTAGAGACTATCCTTTGCCCTTAAGGCTGGTCCACACAGATTTTTAAGACATAATGCATAAGGTTTTAAGACGTTGTTTTAAAAACAACAACGAAAACAACGTCTTAAAACTAAAACTTTGTGTGAACGCCAGTACGTGTTTCCTATGATCCAACTTTAAGACTACCTTAAATCGTGTCTTAAAAATCTGTGTGGACCAGCCTTTATGCCCACATTGACACATTTAGGCTATGTCATCATGCGTCTCGCCAACCAATAGAGAAAAGCCTCCTGCTCCTTCCTAAACTAGAAAAAATAGTGGTTTTTGAGCTGAAGAAGGAAAAAAGAAGAGTGGAAAGACCTCGAGACAGATGGCAAGACCAGGTGGAAGCAGATGCAGAGGAATGGATGAGGAGAGGGAGAGGTGGTGGGAGGACAGGAAAAAGTGCAAAGCTTGTGTCACTGGAAGAGGAGTGTGACGATGAAGTGCCAAGCTTGGCAGGCCGGTGCCGTTACCATGATGCCCTAGACTGTTGGGGAAACACCCCTTTACCAAAATATGTTGGGAACAAAGTGTAGATATATATATCTGTAGGCCTATACATTTTTTGTAAAGTAAGTTTTATATTGAGCCTACATATTAATTGCATATGATAAAGTAGAGGAAGTACGATTGTGGGAAGATAGGAAGAGGTGGAAAAATTTGGTTGTGAAACCCAAGCTGTCCCTGCCAGAAGCAGGAAACGGCGATGGATGATGATGATGATGATAGATAACTATAATATAATAATAATCAGTAATTAATGAATAAGTATTAACGTGCCAACTCACCGGCAGCATCGATCGCGCCGTCCGGCTGACGATCTTCTTGGAGCGAACGCCGAACACTCGACACTTCCTGTCGCTGCAGAGCGTTGCGACCAGCTGGTTCTTGGGGTCCCACGCGACGCCCTGCACGAAACCTGGGGCAAACAATCGCGGCGATGAGCGGACCGCGGGACTTTCTCCCGTCGGGATATTTAAAGACAATTTCCGTGATTTATAATATTATGTGTATTGTAATATTAGCAAATTTTTTTGTATTTTTATGATTAGTTCAAGTATAATGAAAACTACTAGCCTACCTTTTTGTCTTGTCTACAAATTGTAATTTTGTAATTTTTGTAATTTAATTTTTTGTAATTTTTTTCATAATCAATCAACAAATCTGCACAAATCCAGGGTGGATGATTTTTTTGATTTTTATGAAAAAAATCAAAAATCATGATTTTTATTTAAATCAGATTTTTTTGATTTAAATCGATTTCTTGATTTAAATCAATTTTTTTGATTTTTTTCGATTTAAATCAGATTTTAATTGATTTAAATTAACAATAAGAAGTGTTTCACAAAAGGGATAATCAACTGGTAAATTGCAATTGCCAACAAACAATACTAATTGACAGAAAATAAACAAATAAATTTTCATTTTTCATGTAATATGCGATCATGGTCTTCGAGGGAAATTGAAAATGAGATATATGCCTAGTTATGCTGGTAAGTTTTCTTTGTTTATTTAAATCAATGATTTTTACTAAAAAAATCATTTGATTTAAATCTGATTTAAATCAACGATTTAAATCAATTGATTTAAATCAATTCCACTCTGCACAAATCTAACATTGAAATCACTGAAGTTCTGCCATCTTGTACTGTATTTTTTTTTTACATCTCTAACTTATGTTCTGCCCACACTCAAGGCTTACCTTCTGTGGACATCTCACATACTTATAAACATAATATACTGTTTTTCCAATAACGTACTTACAAACTGAGGATAAAATCCTATTCAATTGAATTGAATCTATTTTAAAAAGTCCCTTTTTCTTTGAGAAATGTAAAGACAACTTTTGTGATTTAAATCCGTTTTAAGAAGTCCAGCACTCACCCTTGTGGTCCGAAAGCGAGGCCGTCTTGTTGCCCCTGTGCACGTCCCACAGTATGGCCTCGTTGTCGACGGATCCCGACGCGAGAGACCTCGAGTCCGGCGACCACGATAGGTCGTAGACGTCGTCGATGTGGCCTCGCAGCACCTTCACGCTCAGCCACTGCTCCTTGGCGCCGTCAGACTCGCCGCCGGGAAACTCGGGGCAGTCGAGGTCCGAGCGCTGCTTCCACACGATGATGGCCGACTCTGTGCAGACACGTAGCGTTTAGCGGACTTGTTCGTTTATTTGTATTTGTAAGAAGAGAGTTTGAACAACAACAAGTAGAAGGGCATAAGAAGAAAGTAGGCAGACCAAGAGACGAGTGGATGAATCAGATCAAAGACAGCGTGGAGAATAGAGGAAGATCATGGAACGAAGTTGAAGCAGAAAGACTATGGGAAAACCGTGAGAGACGGAGGGAACTACTAAACAGCCCTCTGGTAACAGAAAAAGTGATCGAAGAAAGAGGTTGAGGAAGATCATGGAACGAAGTCGAAGCAGAAAGACTATGGGAAAACCGTGAGAGATGAGGGAACTACTAAACAGCCCTCTGGTAACAGAAGAAGTGATCGAGGAAGAGGTTGAGGAAGATCATGGAACGAAGTTGAAGCAGAAAGACTATGGGAAAACCGTGAGACATGGAGGGAACTACTAAACAGCCCTCTGGTAGCGGAAGAAGTGATCGAGGAAGAGGTTGAGGAGGTGGTTGTGTCAGGCCTGGCTAGCCGGCAACGAAGACATTAGCCCAAGACATGGAGTACTTCGTTACTCCCCCCTACCCGATAATTAATGTTGGAAACGGGGTCAAGATATATATAAATATATATATATATATATATATGTATTTATAGTAGCAGTAGAAGTAGTAATAGTAGGAGTCATTTTTATTAGCATCATTGGTATTTTATGCAGACCAGGACGCAGAACATCTTGCGACATGTGTCTCCCTGACAGCAGAAAGGGATCTAATGGAGGGGCAAAATATAGCAAGAAGGAAATATGTGGCAAACCTTTATTGGGCAACTACGCAGAGAATGGCATAATTTCCAACTCTGGGTATTTGAAAGAAGAAGAAGAAGAAGAAGGTATTTTACAATTTATATTTGTAACAGGTGATAATAAAACTAAGACATATATAATATACAAAACAGTATCATGGATATCTAAACATAAGATATTATATAAAAAATAATTATTAAGTCTTCTACCTGTCGCTCATATGCACGTCATGCTTGGACATGCGAGCATTTGAAGTTGTCTCAGTCGAAGTGTTAATGTAGTCAATACAATAATATTATGCTATTAATTAAGGTCTACGTGCATTTAGCCCTACAGTTGTAATTTATCACAATTATTATCAACAAACATTTATACCACATTCAAAATTATGTACATGCCTAATAAAATTACAAAAATATATACTTTATTCCTTGGTAAACACGTGTTAAGTATTCAAAATTATGTACATGCTTAATAAAATTACAAAAATATGCACTTATTTCCTTGGTAAACACATGTTAAGAATTCAGAAACAGTATAAATACTTTGTTCCAATAAAGACCAAAAAGACTGGACTCACCGTCGTCACCGGAAGCGAGAAACTCCCCGGACGGAGAGAACCGGACGACGTTCACCGCCCTCTGATGTCGGGTGAGATCGGCGGCAAACTCCACAACTACGGCTCCGTTCTCCTGCAGTCGGATGTGCCATATCTACGGGACATCACACGCGGCATTAAACAATCGACGTTTTTAGCCTCCATTGTAAATGTGTTAAAACTTTATTTTTCTTTTACTTGCAAATTCTTTTTGTCTTTTTTTTTCACACGCCTGTGTTTTTGTCTTGTACATTTTTGCCAATAAATAGTGTTGCTCAAAATATAGGGTTGCCATAAGTTGTGGTGAAAAAAAAAGAGGACATTTTAATAAAGAGTGGTATACTCGGGGATTGATGCATAGGCCTATAGTGGGTCAGGGAGGGGTGAAACCCATAATAGGTGCACAGGTTGATATAGATAAGCTTGTAATGGGCTAGTGAGAGAAATGTGTTTTCGTAGCCTGAGGTGATCCCAGCTCGCAGTGAAACCCATAATAAGCGTAGGCCTACAGGCTGATGTAGATAAGCTTGTAGTGGGCTAATGAGAGAAATGTGT
The DNA here is from genome assembly GCA_945910005.1 of Isoperla grammatica. NCBI lineage: Eukaryota > Metazoa > Arthropoda > Insecta > Plecoptera > Perlodidae > Isoperla > Isoperla grammatica. Next base: position 5,075,579 of record OX246750.1, read on the forward strand.
TTTCGTAGCCTGAGGTGATCGCAGCTTGCAGTGAAACCCATAATAGGTGTAAAGCCTGGTGTAGGTAAGCTTGATCCTACAATCCATCAGGCCTATCTGTGCATCTAAATACGTGTTTTAAAATAATTATAAGAATCGTTTTTGTAGGTAGGCCTAGTGGGGAGGGGGGGGGGGGGGGGTTAAGCCCCAAAATTCCCTTTGGTATGCCACTGAAAATAATGATACAATTTATACTTAAAGCAATGTTGTAAGGGACCTAAGGCCTAAATGCGACTAATCGAATGGTGAACATGAGACCTGCATTTTTCGTGAAAAAGACGGGATCCGGCCGAAGTGAAACCAAAAACCCGGACATGTCATGCTTTTATTAAAAAGCCGCCCGGACGCATGAAGAGGATACGAAAAAGAGGACATGTCCGGGTTTAACCGGACAAATGGCAACCCTATCAAAATATGAAGTAGCATAATTTTGTTTTGAAATCAAACTGTTTAGGCTACTTTGTGGGAAATTAAAATAAAATAAATTCGAGTCAATTATACACCCATTCATCTTACACGTGAAAATAAACACACTTCAATGGGGCTCTGCTAATCACAACCAGCATAATACATGATTGCAATGCTGCATTAAACAATCAATGTTTTCAGCTTGCAGCGTAAATGTATTAAAGTAGACCTTAGAATTAAGAGATACGATATCTTTATTGTGGCTAGGAGCTATAGTCCAAATTACCACCTTAACACCAACGAGACTGATAACATTGTTTGTGCTTCACACATCCTGTGATGGTTGAAGTGTCAGTCTGGGGTTCATTAATCTTATCTCCCCCCCCCCCTCCCCCATGTGCCACACAGCTATATTAGAACTCTTGACACATTACTATTCTTTTTTATAGACCTGGCTTAGCTTTAAGGATTGAACTGGTTGGATAATTAAGGTGGAAAACCTCAAACGCTGCAAGGAACGACCCTTAGTAATTTTGGGTATTGGTGCGAATATGACTAGAGATACAGCCAAGCAACGGTTCCTTGATAGCGCAGTCTCTGCCTATAGACCTATAGCATCTCAAGCTGGAATCTGGATAGACCTCACCCTAAGAGTAACATGTTTAGCATGACCAACAGCACAGTTTAGGACTAGAGACCAATTAATTTTGACAGTGACATATGTACATCAGCTTTTAAACACAAATGCTTCAATATCGTGGGATGACGGACAGCACAATTAATTAGGCCTACAAACTAGGCCTAGGCCCTAGACGTATTTCGTCTTATACTCAGATCACTCTTTACTCAATGTAGGAGGTAGACTAGGGACCTAGACTAGGCCTAGCCTTAATTAGCTCTAGGCCTACTTTCCACAAGTCAATGATTTGAAACTTGAACGTGAGCATATAATAATTAATATCAATGTATGTACATTGTATACCATATCTGAATAGCGCTTGTGTGATAATGTGTGGTAATGTGTAATGTATCAATGTATCTACCATATCTGAATAGCGCATTGACGCTAAATAAAAGGCTATTATTATTATTATTATTATTATTATTATAAGCATATCAAGTTGAACATAGGGCACGATAGGCAATTCTACTGGAAGAGGATGGGCCCTACTGGCAGCCTAGGCCTAGGCCCTATCAATGTAATCTAGGCCTAGGCCCTAGGCTTACAGGTGGGGGTCTACTAGCCTAGACAATTACGAGCAAAGTCTAGCACAGCTAGGCCCCTAGTCTTCGCATAGCAATGTTAACACATAGGCCTAGTTGACACAAAACTATGTGCACGAAAGTGATCAAAGTTCGATGGTTTGCTACATGTCTGGAGATGGTATAGGCCCTAGGCCTAGGTAAGCCTAGGGTTCTTGGCCAAATGTACAGTTGCCAACACACTTACCAACACATGAGAATCTGTGCCTCCTGTAGCAAGTCTCCGAAAATCTTCATTCTCGTTACATTTAGGCTGAATATCAACACTCAATACTGGATCTCGATTGTGCCAAGAAATCTCTGGAATCGTGCACTTCATTATTTCTTTAAACTCTAAATGTCGACAAAAAAAAATAGCCGCCGCCCGCCTTTATGTACTTTTTGAGGTTAGTTTGTCTTTGTTTATTTCCCGCGGAAAGACGACAGATTAACCATGTTGACCAACAGCAAGAAGATCCAAAATACCAACGTCACAACACAAACAAGATGATTTATTAAATTTGAAGTTGACAATCGTAATTTACATTATTAATTTGAAACAATAAATTCATTTTATAAATTATTTTATGAATTAAAAAAGGTAAAGATTTACTTTATTTTACATTTAAAATATTTTTCCAGAATGTTCTAGGCGCAAACCGGATATTTGAGTCGGCCATGTTTTGTGACGCTTCTTCTGGAAACGCCGAGAATTCCTCAGCCACTTTATCAGCAGCCAGCAACCGCGTCGCTTCGCGTATTCATCAAGCAACAGTCATCGGCTTTGGAGCTAAGAACTTGAAGACTTAACTAAACTTTATATTAACGTTTATCTTTTATTCACAATGGCGTTGAAATCTCCTGCAGTCGGTATTGATTTGGGCACAACATATTCCTGTGTTGGGGTTTTCCAACATGGAAAAGTTGAAATTATTGCCAACGACCAAGGAAATCGTACCACGCCTAGCTATGTGGCCTTCACGGACACAGAACGACTTATCGGCGATGCAGCGAAAAACCAAGTCGCCATGAATCCTAACAACACAATTTTTGGTGAGTAAAGATCATTTTTTATTTGTATTTTTACTTTTTTATTAGCGCATTGCACCATTGCCATGGCTCTAGGTTAGTGCATCGAGCGTGATGGAGTTTGCGCCATTTTGTCTTTTCAAGTGCGTCAATCGTCACGTATGACCTCATCACACGTTCTTGGAATGCGTGGGCATTATTCTAGACTTGTTCAAGGCTTATAATACTTGAATCTTGCAAGAACGTGCTTATCTCATGACTCTAGATGTATGCAAGTCATCGTGCTTGACTCATAAACCCGATTTCCTGGTGTAGACCAAGGCCCTAGTCTAGTCTTTTTCTTATGTCCATACAAGGCCACGAATTGACCGGCGCGTGTAGGGCTGACGCCACCTGACGATACTAGGAATGAACCTTGACACTTTTTTTAATCGATTCTTTGTTGGCATGGTTCTGGTCGGTTGTCTTTGTCCCAGGCCAAGGCCTAGGGCCTACCTCATGCTTTAAGCCAGGCTAAGTCATGCATGCTCTTATTCACAAGTGGGTTATTTATATGGTTCATGAGTCTGGCCCTATTGATGCCCTTGATAATGAGCTAAGGCCTGGGCTTGTATGATATGTAGGCTTAGTCGAGATGTGTGATACGCCTATCTCGCCTAGGCCTAGGCATGTTGCTAGGAGTCAACGCTAGGCCTAGGCTATCCTGGGTTCCCAATTACATGCAAATTGCGTGGAGCCTGATAATTTTCTTTGTTGTGAGCCCCTTTTTGCCCCTGATTTTATTTTCTGATAACCACTGCTTTTCAGTAGGTGTAGGGTCTACATGGGACACAACTTTTTCACTTGACTGAATGTTTTGAATTCTGAGAGAGTGGCCTTCATTGATGGAAAAATATGATGAAATGTTGCAACATAAACTGCAAACAATTTCTAATTGGGAGTTTGTAGAGTATGACCTACCAGTCCTGCAATTCCAAATAACCAATCGAACATTCTGAAACTGGAATCATCAGTAAAATATGTTGTCTTCTTTCAGATGCCAAACGTTTGATTGGCCGTCGTTTCGACGACACGACAGTACAGGCTGATATGAAGCACTGGCCATTCACGGTTGTTAACGATGGTGGCAAGCCAAAGATAGAAGTTCAGTACAAAGGAGAGAATAAGACTTTTTTCCCAGAGGAAGTGAGCTCGATGGTTCTCACCAAAATGAAGGAGACCGCTGAAGCCTACCTGGGCAAGACTGTTACTAATGCCGTCATCACGGTTCCCGCCTATTTCAATGACTCACAGCGCCAGGCGACCAAAGATTCCGGAGCCATTGCCGGTCTCAACGTCCTCCGAATCATCAACGAGCCCACGGCCGCCGCTATCGCTTATGGCCTGGACAAGAAGGCCCAAGGTAACTATGGTAACCTAAGACGTTTGATTACCTCACTCACACCGACTTGATTGCTGCTTCTCAGGTATTTTAAAGAGTGCCATCTTACTAACTGATTCGCAGCATGGTATCCTATTATCGAAGCCGCTCGCACGCTTGGGCGACGACGTACGTGCATCGCTATGCTAGCCGTCTAGAACCCTAGTAAATCGCACAAAAACTCGTCACCCGGCGTGCGAGCGACTTTGCGAGTTGGAACACTGGTCGTTTGCTGTTACTTTCGCCGCTGTCGGTCGCATTGCTAACGCGATTGTGTACTGTTCCCGTAGGCGAGCGCAACGTACTGATTTTCGATCTCGGCGGCGGTACCTTTGACGTTTCCATTCTGACCATCGAGGATGGAATCTTTGAGGTCAAGTCGACGGCCGGCGACACTCATCTCGGCGGGGAGGACTTTGACAACCGAATGGTCAACCACTTCGTCCAGGAGTTCAAGCGTAAATACAAGAAGGACCTGACCAGCAACAAGCGCGCGCTTCGACGATTGCGCACCGCCTGTGAGCGTGCGAAGCGTACCCTTTCATCTTCCACACAAGTGAGTATACTGTCTTGAATTGCCCTGGAAATAACCGTCCATATAACGTGAACTAACTTTGGTTGCCTTGGAGAAAAAACATGTTCAGATCTTGTTTTCACTTCAGCTAACCCCGATTTGAAAAGGTCTTTGACTAGGCCTATCTATTGCAAGAATTCTCATTTTGAGAACTAATCGCATACTGGAAACAATTGTTCGGTTTACTATATCGATGGAATGCTTGTCTCGTGTCCCCCCAGGCCAGCATCGAGATCGACTCGCTGTTCGAGGGCATCGACTTCTACACGTCTGTGACCCGGGCCCGTTTCGAGGAGTTGAACGCCGACCTGTTCCGCTCGACGATGGAGCCGGTGGAGAAGTCTCTCCGCGACGCCAAGATGGACAAGGCCCAGATCCACGACATTGTCCTGGTCGGCGGCTCCACGCGTATCCCCAAGGTGCAGAAGCTCCTGCAGGACTTCTTCAACGGCAAGGAGCTCAACAAGTCCATCAATCCCGACGAGGCGGTGGCGTACGGCGCCGCGGTCCAGGCGGCCATCTTGGCCGGCGACAAGTCTGAGGAAGTGCAGGACCTGTTGCTTCTCGACGTCACCCCTCTGTCTCTTGGTGAGTTACGTTCTAGACCTCTCATTCGGCTTGGATATCTGTTTAAATTTACATGGTTTTGATAAGGGGCTTGGCCTGATTATTGGTTTAGGCTGGTTTTACTTGCCATTAAACTGAACTTCACTATGTCTTCCAGGGTTACCTAGATGCAATATTTATAAGTGGCTCTCTTCAATATGAGGATGTGTTCCCAAGCATTTCATTTTGTAGCTGTATAACCACAATACAAGATTGTATGTACATTATAAAGATGGGTTAAATATTACATCGTAAGGTCATATAGGCCTAGAAGTCATTGTATGGCTCATAGCTTAGTTAAGATATAGCCAGTATGTTGCAACGTGCGTTTGTACGACGTCCACAGGTATCGAGACTGCCGGCGGAGTGATGACTGCCCTCATCAAGCGAAACACCACCATCCCCACGAAACAGACGCAGACCTTCACGACGTACTCGGACAACCAGCCGGGCGTGCTCATCCAGGTTTACGAGGGAGAGCGAGCCATGACCAAGGACAACAACCTGCTCGGCAAGTTCGAGCTGACCGGCATCCCGCCCGCGCCCCGCGGAGTCCCTCAGATCGAGGTGACCTTCGACATCGACGCCAACGGCATCCTCAACGTCACCGCCGTCGACAAGTCCACGGGCAAGGAGAACAAGATCACCATCACCAACGACAAGGGTCGCCTCAGCAAGGAGGACATCGAGAGGATGGTCAACGATGCCGAGAAGTACCGGGCCGAGGACGAGAAGCAGAAGCAGACCATCTCTGCCAAGAACGCGCTCGAGTCTTACTGCTTCAACATCAAGAGCACCGTGAGTACACACACCATCACTATCTGTCGCGAGCCCCGTGGTTTAATCACACTGTTCAATTTTTCCGTCGTCCAACTTAAATCCAAGTGAAGTACGACACGAGTCGTTCCTTATCTACACTGTGTCCGCATACAATTCGTTGTTGCAAAACCTTCTTGAATCTACTTAAGAACTTGCTTCACAACCCCTCTGGGATTAATTCCCCATCAAAGGTTAATGCCACTATCATTCTTTCATCTAGTATCTGCCTGATAGTAGTTCCGTAAAAGCAAACATAAAATTTAGCACCTATCTACATAACAGAAGGAGCTCTGTTTTTGCGAGATCATTATCTTCCCGTAATCGTGAGGTTGGGACATAACGGAGCCAAGTGTTTACGTGTGTTTCTCTGTCGCCCCAGGTGGAGGATGAGAAGCTGAAGGATAAGATCAGCGACGCAGACAAGACCACCATCATGGACAAGTGCAACGAGTGCATCAAGTGGCTGGACGCCAACCAGCTGGCCGAGAAGGAAGAGTTCGAGGCTCAGCAGAAGGAGCTCGAGGCCATCTGCAATCCGATCATCACCAAGCTCTACCAGGTGAGCGGTGTTTAACTCTGACCTTGTAATGAATGTGATCTGCGATCCCGAGCCTACTGCCAACGCAGACTAGAGTCACTGTCGAGCCCGTCCAATGGCCCGACAGCGCTGAAGGTACTCGGAGAGAAAACGTCTGCCTTATCTCCTGGCTAGAATTTCTTTCTTCACCAGGTTAAAAGGGCTAGAAACAGTTAATTCACTAGAATTATACCCATGTACAATCTTCATTTTTATTTTTTAATGTCTAGTCCTGATTGTGTTTTTGTCGACCATTAACAGAACTATTTTCTTGAATTTTGGTACATTTTAAAGATGTATATATTATGAAAAGCAACTGTTGATCAAATCTATGCAAAAAATATATATGTCTGATCTTTGCTAATGTTAAAGCAACCTCTCTGACCTTTGTATGATTGTTTTGCAGGGCGCTGGCGGAGCACCTGGAGGAATGCCCGGCGGTATGCCAGGCTTCCCTGGTGCCGGAGGTGCCGCTCCCGGGGCTGGAGCTGGGGCAGGTGCCGGACCCACCATCGAGGAAGTGGACTAAGCCACCGCCTGCCTTCTTCCCTCGTCATCTATTGATTCTTCGATTTGCCAACTTACCGAGTACCACCTACGACGTTTTGTTGACTTAATTTTGAGTCTTCGTTATTTATTGTGTATGTTATAAGTTTAAAAAAAGGTGCGACTGCCTGCCAGTCTTGTTCCAACAACCGTATCTGCCAGATTGTTTTGTCCAAATAGTTGTTGATGTACACGTCATTTAAAACACCAAATAATAAAGTTGATGTATTTTTACAAGTCACTGGCATCTGTAAATATGATACAATATTTGTGAATTTCTGTTCACTTGTGATCTGACAGTTAAGAGTGGGTGTGTGCTACTGATTTGTTAATCGAAGAATCGACATTTACCAGGGATATTTGCTGAGAGGCTCTGCTTTTACTTTGATATCAATTACGACTGAGCCATGTGTGAGGATTTTCAAATTTTTCATTCCAGTTCCAAGTATTATTTTTCTAAATTTGTTCCTTTTAATTGTATGTAACATCTCATGATTGAAATGCAACTAAATGCCTCAATAATTATTAAATTACATTTGATGATTCAACATATGATTGTTTTTCTTGAAAGCCAGTGCACCCTTAAGATTTTATCCTTCCTCCGAGTTTTCCTATTCCTCCTGACTACATCAGAAGTGCTATGAGAAGCTGAGGCCTTAAGAATTTTTTGGCTTCAATACTATTCAAGATATGTTAGTTATTTAGGGTGCTTATGCAAACCTGATCCAGAACACTAGATTGCAACCAAGCCAAGTTGCAACTGGATTAGGTTTACGTAAAATTTTGCTGCCGAGAGTGACTTGAAAACGACTGTCGCCATCATGGATGCACATATGAAAATTTTACTTTGCAATCGATCACTCTGAAAAAACACAACCCCAGCTGGGAAAGTTGGGCCCAGTCCCAGTATTACGAACCTCTGATACAGTGAACCTTGTAACCACTTAGCGTGCTTCAGTACGTCCGTTGTTTAAAATACTATACCCAGCAGTCCAAAACTAATAAAACTCCAATGTCTAGTGTTTCAAGTGTGCGTGAGATGCCTGGTCTTTTTGTTGAAAAAATAATTAAGTAGCTCACTTAGTAATAATCCAAAGCTCATAATACCAGGTCATAGACTATGGTCTATAGTCGCTCTGTTTCTAAACGTTTGGTTTTGACTGCTGGATCCCAGCAGTATGTATGTATCAGGGGCGGACTGGGTAATCGGGCGGATAGGGCAGTGCCCGGTGGGCCCCCAAAATGCTCAAAAAAAATACGAAATAATATTTAGTGCGCTCTGCTGAATAAAAGGAAGGAGCAAAGGAGTGCAATGGGGCCTCAACAAAAAAACATAACTGGGGGCCCTTCTCAAAGAGGGCCGGAATTAGGGGCCCATGATATTTTTTCCAAGTTTTTCAAAGCAGCGAGTATGTCAGGAGCGGGCGGTGTGACTCATAAGCGCTCGCCGTCGCAGCGCTCCGCCAGTGCCAGCTCTGCAGCACTCTCATACTATTATGCTTTGCTATGCTCGCTGCTGGCTGGCTTGCGAAGCGGAGGCCGAGCGCTTAGTTAGTAATATTTTGCTGAAAGTAGTTACTAGTTAGTTAGTAATTTTTTAGTAGTAGTTAGTAATTTTTTGCTTTTGCTGAAGAAAAGCTGTATTAAACTTCAAACAGAATTTCCCGACAAAAGAGTCAGTCGTAGGAACCGATTTTTTGACGAAGATCCAATTGATGATGACAGCCAAACAGAACAATTGACTCAAAAAGAAATTTTTGTCAATGACATTATTCAGCACAGTTACAAGTGTGTAATTCGCCTGCTCTCAGAGAGATTCAAAAAGCACAAAGCTCTGGCTATGGATTTGCATCTCCTAGAACCAAGAAACTTCCAATTAATTGACACTTCGTTAGTAACGAATAAATTTTGTAAGCTTGCTGAAAATGTTTCAAAATATTTTCCCAGCTTCAATATTGATGAATTTAGATCTGAAATTGTACTTTTCAGTCAAACTTGGCCAAAATTCAATCAAGACATCCACAAAATGTATGAAGAGGAATATAGCTCATTGTTCGAACAAAATGAGGAGCTTGTTTTTGACAGTGATTCAGACTCAAATTCAGAATCTGGTGACGATGATGATGATCGTTCTAATTATTTTGCAAAATGTGATGACAAATGTGTGAGCCAAGAAGGTTGTTCTTTGTGTGTTTTAAGATATTTGGAAAAGTATAACATGTTCAGTTTAGCATACAAAAACTTGTGGCTGGCCTACAAATATGTATTGACAATAAGTATTGGCCAGGTTGAATGTGAAAGAACATTTTCAAAAATGAAATATCTCAAAAACAGGCTACGAAGTACTCTTTGCGAGAGTACCTTTGAAAATTTGTCCTTGATGTATTGTGACAAAAGACTGTAAAATAAAATTACAAATGATGCTGTGATTGATAATTTGTGTACAAAAAATAAGCAATTGAATAAATTGTTAGCTGTAACTTAAAAAAATTGTGTGTAATTTTTTCCACAAATGTTCCACTCTAAAAATATCGTGCACTTATATATTTAATACCTCTTGTTTTCTCTTTAAATTATATATTAGGTGAAAAACGGTCACTTTCATTAAAGTCAGGTGGAAAATGTGCCTGGAAGTTATGCAACCCGCAACGCAAAAGTCAAAAATTTTTCGCGCGCTAATCGCGCGGGTTGCATACCTACCATCGGGCCCTTGTCCAATGGGGCCCTCCTAAGTTTTGCCCGGTAGCAATTTTCGCCCCAGTCCGCCCCTGGTATGTATACCTCTAATGCACATATTTTCTGGTTGTGTTACCCGATTCTTAAAGGCCCACTTAACCCAAACATACATGTCGACATTAGACGCGGACGCATTTACGTAAGTCGAATGCAAAAGTCCCACCGCTCAACGAAGCTTCATTTGGCCTACAGCGCACGCAGGTTTCCTTTTGCCTGTGACGTAGATCGATTAGGGTTCGACCGTGTGTTTAAAATCCCCATAAAAATAAAATGCGAGAAACGTCTCGCTCGCACATCTCGTAACTCACTCAATTGTAGCCCGATTTCCAAATGAGTGACATCGACGTAATCTGTGAATTGTGATTCTTTTGAGTTGTTGTTCATGTTGGTTCTGATATATGCAAGGTTCTTATGATGATGGAAACAAATCTTTGTAATCGCCCGCCCGCTAACATCATGCGCATGTGCGATACTGGGACCACGCACAAGGCTTCAAACGACTGAATTAATTGTAATAAGACGATTGAATGTGGTACCAATTTCTTTATCAAATTGTCATCTTTCATTTCATGGAAACAGATTTTAGCCGTAGCTACGAACAAATTACTTACAAAGTGTTATTTGAAACCGTGTTGTCGCAATGAGCGAGAAAGTACGCATGATTTTAGCGGGCTGGCGATTACAAGGTTTTGTTTCCATCATCATAAAAACATCGCATGTTACTATCAAAATCAACAAGAACAATCGCTCAAAAAAATCACGATTCACAGATAACGTTGATGTTACTCATTTGGAAATCAAGCTACAATTGAGTGAGTTACGAGACGTGGAAGTGAGACGTTTCTTTTGTTATATTTTAATGGGGATTTCAGCCACACAATTGATGAGCGGTGGGACTTTTTCATTCGACTTACGTAAACGCGTGAGCGTCTAATGACTCGACATGTATGTTGGTATTTAGTGGACCATTAAGTATAAAAAATTGCAACAATGAAAATATGTGAAAAATTAAATTGGGGGTAGTGGCAGTCCTTCAAATAACAAACAAATATTTTAGGCAAAACAAAATTATTTCACTTTTGGGGTGGGTGTTTTTGAGTAATTTTCCAATAATGAAATTAAATAATTGTCAATGTTAGATATTATAAATAATTTTATATTTTATCTGTACTGCAGATGCTGAAGAGTAATAAGGAAAAACAGAAGTCCAGATGAGAGATGATCCTGAAAAATGCTTGTGTTACTAATGATGTCACAAGTATTATTGCCAATGTCACTGGTATTACCCCGTATTTTTAATTACATATAATTAGTTTATTAAAGTCAAAATAATATGTCCAATACAATAAACGTTGTTTTGTATAGAGAACAAAAGTAAAAATCTAAACCATCAGAAATTTGATTACTAAATCTGAAAAAAATCCACGCCCAATGTTCCTATTTCCAGAAAATGACCCATAGCCGTTGCCCATAGCCATAGGAAACATTTTGTATGAATGAAATCAAATTAGTTCTGATTTTAACTAAAATAATGACATTCTGAGATGCAGCATTGCATTGGTGCTCAGAGTTGAATTACTTACCCGGTACCTATTTAAAATCACAGAGTTCACTTGACTTCATAAAAATGTTTCTTTTTGTAATATATGTTTACGTGCCACTTTTCATTTGTTTACTAATTGCAGGATATTAGTATTTAATTAATATGATAATTAATTAATTACATGAAGATAAATCAATGAAAATATTTTAATGCCGGTATATTACTTTAAATAGCTGCGTTTATCTGGTCTAAATCGTTACTAGCTTTTCGTTAGGCAAATCACTACAATCTGTATGCTGTACAATTATTACTTTGTACAATTATGCATGGTTTTGTATATCTACGTTACGAAACGCAGTATAATTTAATACATTTTTCCATGTATTATTCTATGGTTATAAATTATAATCTAACAATAAACAAATCATAAGTTCCCTATATTATAGGGTACGAACAACACCAACACAATACAATGAAACAAATTAATTGAACCGATGGACAAACAAGCCATCAAAAAATAAAATGTTCTGAAGTTGGAAAATTCAAATGTTCAAAACGTTTACAAACTTTCAGATCGTTGTTGTCCCATCATTGAACAGTAATTTTAGCTGGCAAGCAGTTACTATCGTTAAAACTAATTGTTTTCCCCCCATTACTCGCCAAGCTAGGTATTACTTCGACAGCTTGTTGTTTGTCCATCAGTTTCAATTGTTGTAGTTCGGCTGTGACGTCAGTTGCAGGTTCCAAAAGCCCATATCACACTACAATTGGAATCGTAGACTGGAGACGCCAACTGCAATCGCAATCTACAATTATCCAATCACACTTGACCAGCTGTAAATCCTAAAATCGTTCAACTAGGAAATAAATTCAATAATAATAACTAATAAGACAAGCCTTAATCACAAACAAATATATAATTAAACTTATTGGCTCTTTGTTTCCATTAAAGTAGTTGTTGCTTGAGGTTATGTTGTGACAGTGATCAATTCGTATTTAACCGTTCTCCTTCCTGATTGGTTCACGTGACTCGGATCTACGATTCCCAATCTTATTTTAGAGCTCGGTCTATAAAAAGATTGCAACCGTAGACTGGCCGAACTGAGCTACTGCGCATGCGCCGCCAATCGTAAGCTCGAATCTACGATTGCAATTGCCAGTTCGGAACCTAATGTGATATGGCCTATAGGCTGTTGGGGGAAATCCTAAAAACACAATATCAGGATTGCCAACGTTGGGGATCGCACCCGATCACTATATGATGTCGGCCTTTTAGTCGCCTCTTACGACAAGCAGACGTACCCTGGACGAATACTACCTCGGGCCCATATTAATCATCTTTCGCATACTTATACATTCTTAAGGTGAATCTACCCCGAGATATATATTTTTTTTTAATAAGCATAAAGACAACATATGGAGTTAGTATATTAAATAATGCTCATTTGAGAAGACCAAAACTAATTTTCAAGCCCATTTTGGAGGAGCCGTATGGTATTTACAACGGGTTTTATGACGAATACGGCTAACAACTACGTTTAAACCACATACGCGTTTGGTATGCGGTTTTTGTTTACACCTTACAATCACTATTGGCTATGTGGATTTAGTGTTTTGAAATAAGTGTTTTCAATATTTGGTTTTCTACGATTTATTTTGTTCTCGGGTACAGAAATTATATTTGTACCGGCGAGCAAAATAAATCGTAGAAAACCAAATATTGAAAACACTTAAATCAAAACACTAAATCCACATAGCCAAAAGTAATGAATGGTAAGGTATAAACAAAACATTGCATACCAAGCTCGTTGGTCCAGTGGTTAGCATCCCTGCTTCCAATGCAGAAGGTCCCGGGTTCAAATCCCGCTTCAGGCAGAAGTTTTTTAATTTCTAATGTGGGTACAATTCCATTACTACTTGGCTTAGGAATAAGTAAACAGTGACTTTGGAGCCGTCCTAGCAACGAAGCACTCAATAAATTCAAAGTTGTTCTGAATCGGCCTTGTAAATTCTGCCATTTGTCCGCATGTGTTCGCATTGTCCAATCACTGATTCATATGTTTTGTATTTGAAATATCGATCTTTGATTGGTTATCGCTCACTCGTCGTTGGTGTTCGAAGTCTACAGGGTTGGTTTAGTCACTTTAAATTAAAGTCCACCACTGCAAATCAGTTTAGTTACTGAGTGGGTAGGCTCTAAATGTACATTTATTTATTTATTTTATTTAACGTAGTTGTTAACCGTATTCGTCATACAACCCGTTGTAAATACCATACAGCTCCTCCAAAATGGGCTGGAAAATTTGTTTTGATATCCTCAAATGAGTGTATTTCATATACTAACTCCATAGGTTGTCTTTATGCATATTTAAAAAAATAAAATAAATTGGGGGTGGATTCACCTTAAAAAGGGTTATTTATCCATTCCAAATTCTTCATTACTTTAAATATATTTGCTTTGTTGAGTGCTGTTTTTCATTTTACCTTATTCCTTTTTATCATAATATCCTGATTTTTTTGGTATATAATTGCTCTATCTACTCGCTCGTATATTATCTATTTGGTACATTTTACATTTTACTTTTTATATATTATAATATTGTTTGTGCCAGTTCATATTAAGCGCGCTCAGGTATTCATTTCCCCTCATTTCTACTCTCCCTTATCTGCTGTGCTTTGCGTAAGAGTCATTCAGTCTTAGTTCGTTGACGAGCGCCACCCCAGCCAGTCAGCAAGTAAACACGCTACACGACACAAGTATACTTCGCCCCTAAATGCACGCACGACGATTATGGTAAGTGACCACTTATTATTCACAGCTCATACTCGTACGCCCTCGACCCTATTGTTTTTACAGTCTCCTTCTGTACCTCCCCAAGATCTCCTCTCTCACCTCGAAGCCACGCTTCTTACTACATCTACAGCTCTACAACGATTCTGAGCTCCTGATAGTCTAGGTCCTCACTTTATCCCAGCGCTCTCGTAACACACGTGCCATGTGACGTCATACGTAGCAATCGATAACAAACAAACACAGCGGGCGAGCCGAGAGTCTAAAACAGAAACTCCCAAACCACTTCTTCGTAACAATTTCTACTGATTTATTTGTAGAAGAGACATCTTTATAAGAGATACATACATAATACATGCAAAATTAAAATTGCATGGATGTGGGGGGGGGGGGGGGGGGGGAGGACACCATCCAACACAAGGTTGGAGATGTAACAACATTTAGTTGTTTATTGTTGTAGTTTTTTTTTTAGTAATTCAATTACTACTTAAATAACTTCTATTTTGTGTAACTTTGTGTTACTTTTATAAGTAATTAAACTCATTTTGCAATTACTTTTAACAGTTACTTTCCTCAACCATGCTCTGCTCGTACAGTAATATAAATAATAAAGTTGAATTCATACATTTTTATTGTTTAAAAAAAATAACTGTAATTACTAATTAGTATGAATGTGATAAGTAACTACTAAGAACAATATAAAATGACTAATTAAATACATAAGTCACATTTGCATACAAACATTTCGAAGTTTCATTACTTGTAACTAATCGCCTTGCTGACACTATTTGGATTTTTAAGAAATTTCGTGATGTAACTGAAAAGTAATTCAATTACTTGAGAAAGTGACTGCCACTGTTATCATAAAGTAACTTCGATCATGAAGTAACGGTACGGTAATTGTAATTGAACTACTTTCACAAAAAAGTAACTGTAACTATTTTACAAAAGTGACCTTTACAACACTGCTGATCACGCATTTTAATGGTGAGATAATGTAGTATACACATAAAATAAAGTGTTTACGTACAGAAATACTATAAACATAACAAATTGTCCGTCCATCTCATAATTGTACAATACAAATCGAATCGATTTTGATTGCTAATAAATTATATTCGAACACTTTTACGAATTTACTGTAACCACGAAAAACAAGCGATCGTCTTCAAATTCACAACCTTCGAAAATAGCGGCTTTAAACGCCGGTTGCCGGATGTGGATGAAGAAGCGACTCGTGTCCGCATACTGGTCCCCGTCCTGTGTCCGCATACTGGTCGTACTAAAGATCGCTGCTATTAGGCCCGCAGGAACGCACAAGAGCCACCATAAATAACTCCACGACGCCGGAGTCCTCCGCTCGGCAACAATCGCACACTACTCGTCTAGTATGAACTCCTGTTCGGAAACGAATCAATTCGAACCCCCTCTGTGGGTATAGAAACATTGATTCCGCATTGATTTCATTGGTTCTTCGACAAAAATACCGAACCAATCAATCTTACTCCCACAATGAAATAATCTCTAGTAATAAATAATTGTTTTAGTTAATATTTCAATTATTTATACATATAAAATAAAATAATAAATACGGAGGATATATTTTAAACCGGCTTGAATGAGAGCGCTCGGCAAGACTAGAGCAAACGTCGTGAATGCCCCCAGGATATGGATTAGTCAAGTATGAGAAGTTCTAGTTAATTAATTAATTGAAGATATGCGTGACGGAACTGGAACGTGTTTCGTCATGACGACGTCAACAACAATGAGCGGTATTCGAAACGCTGGCTATCAGGCTAACAGAAATTGATAAGAGACTATGCTGTGAGCAAAACGTGAATTGTGGAGGAACTTATTATTACTGAAATTGATATTAAACATTATTACTTCCACTTTGACGCACTGCTACAGTTACATTTCATAGTAATTATCAATGTGATTATGTAACTATAGGGGCTGCGAAATTTAAATGATAAATAATTTGTGTATTTAAAATAATTTATTCGTAAAATAAATAAGCTATGAAACAATTAACAATATATTATTAAATTTTAATCAACAATTGTAGATTCCAGGCCACAAAAGTGTCCATAAAAATAACTGACACCATCTATTTATTTATACAATTGTCCTTCGTATTAGAAACTTGTAAATTCGAAATTCACAAAAAGCCACAAGTGCGAAGGTTTGGTGGTGGTAAACTTATATCGTAGAATAATGTTTACATTACTGGAAGATCAGAAATGTGAATAGTCGAGCTTCATATATTGTATCATGTACATCGTTTATTGTTTATAATATGAGAAGAGATGTGTAGTTTTTTTTTAAACTGTAACGACGAAAGAAAAACATTTGCTCGAAAACGTTTACATCTAAGAATAATATACCAGAGACAGAATATAGTAATATATTTTTATTCTTTATTACTGAGCACTTGGTACATACATTATCAACTTAGTTCCACTGTTGACTAGTAAGAGTAACTTCACAACAGTCGTCTCCATTACTACTCATTGGAAGTGTAGTAAAAGTTACTTCTGTAAAGTAATTAAGTTAACATTTACAAATTACTTGCTTGTGAAAGTAAATAAGTTACAGATATTTTTCAAGTAATTGAATTATTTTTTAACTAGGTACTTTACGAAATTTCTTAAAAATGCACAAAAGTGTCAGCAAGGCGAACAAAAAAAGAATGTTTGATTACAAGTAATGAAACATGGAAATGTTTGTAACTACCACTACTTATACATTTTAATTATAGTCATGCACATATAGTTATTACATTACATCCTAAATTACTATGAAACAAATCTAATTATCAAATGTAAGAATGTATTTAAACTAGATTAAATGACTACATGTAGCCCGTTCACAATTAGACGTAGCCGTAACGTAGACGTAACGTAAACGTAGAACGTACTTGTTTATGCTCTCTTCCGTTCACAATGCAGACGTGGTTGTTGACGTTAACATGACGGTTAGTAAACTCGAAACATGTTGAAACGTTACAGCAAACGTATAGGATTCAACCAATCATAGAGAATAATGCAAATTCATTCAGTGCGACAGTCACACAATAAATACAAATTAAAAACAATTTTGAATTATAGTTTGAGACGATGTGATTTTTTATATTACTGTACGGGCATGGTTGAGGAAAGTAACTAGTAACTGAAAAAAGCAAATGAAAACTGAGTATGGTTGAGGAAAGTAACTGTAGAAAGTAAATGAAAACTGAAAAGTAGTAATACAATTAAGGTTACATTAAAATAGAGGTAATTTAAGTTATAGTAATTGAATTACTCCAAAAGTAACTAATTACTTTTACTCAATTATTTTTACTCACTTTACAATACTGGTTATAATAACATTATTATGTGGGTGGAGATTTTCATGTCATCGCCACTGGCAACCCTTGAAAGGAGGGAATTGGGTATCCCTTGTTTGTGTTTTAGCTAGCAATTTTTACAAACTGAAATCTGGGGTAAATAAAAATGTAACTAATTCAATGTTTAGTTTAGCTATTGCTTCTTGACAAGGTGTATTTGCAAATCAATTCCATTGTGTCGTGTATCAAATCAATACATATAAATAAACATCATACTAATGATAATAGCAACCAAATTAAAAAATTAACACCATGAAAAATTAACGAATGAAACTTTCACAGCAAAATGGTCAAAAAAAACACCGAACCATATTATGGAAATTTAGAAATAAAGGTAGTATAAAATTAATATGGACTCTGGAACATCAAACCAAGACTAAATTATTAATGGACAAGTAATTAGTTAACTTTTAAAATTTATAATAGTCAAGAATAAATAGAAAGAGGGATGAAAAAAGAAACAAACACACACAACAGTAATTGTGAAAGAATTAATTGAGCTCAATTCTTCAGAAAAAATAATTCCAACAGCATCTTGTTGCCTACACGTTCACTGAGACTAGCGAAGAACAGAATCGATTCAACGAAGTCAGTCGCACGACTTGCTTCACACACATGAACTCCTGATCAAAAGGAAGCAAAATCAGCGTCTCCATTCCGTTCCGAAATCCATCTGGTTTCTTGGGTTTACCCGCCAAATACGAACACGAAAAAACCAACTAATTAACTACAAATTATTTATTAAAATTGTTTAAACAATTAAATTGGTTGAATGTTTTTTTTTTTACATTTTTACAGTAGTTTAACTAAGGGCTGGTCCACACAGATTTTGTAAGCATAAGATTTAAGGTTTAACGCGTAGTCGTAAAGTTGGATCATAGGAAACACGTACTGGCGTTCACACAAAGTTTTAGTTTTAAGAGATTGTTTTCATTGTTGTTCTTGGCAACAACGTCTTAAAACCTTAAATCTTATGCTTAAAAAATCTGTGTGGACCAGCCTTAATGTGTTATTTACTTGATGAATTATTCATTCAATTCTTGCTGTTTTTTGTCCGTTTGACAATAATATATTCGTTACTAGTTTTTACCACGGCCGCCTAGATAACAGGTTTGCGTTGGAGAAACAGCGCCTGCTAGTATTTATTATCTAGTAGGCAGAGGCATTCTAAGCACGTTCCCTACGATATGATCACGAACGCATGTTACCTTAGTATACAACCTATGTATACGTTTACTTCTTTACAGTAACAACACCGGCAATGTCACCTTTTTTGTGGGGAGGGGAGGGGGGGGGGGGGGGGGGGGGAGAGCTAGCAGTGATAGTAAAACAATATTATTGTTATTGGAGATATATTTTTTTACGTTTTAGGTTTTAGTGGCTAAATCGGCGAATACGTATTTTTGGACATGCTGTGTTCCCATATTCCTACTTAAGATGTAGTTAAGAATTGTGTATACTAATCCTTGAAATAGTTATAATTGAATTATATCTGCAGACAATGTTCCATTAAAAATGCAAGCAATCCCCCCATATTTGAGATTTTGATATCAAAAAAATAGATGCTACATAATGGTTCATTTAAAATAATGATGAATGTGGAGAAAATAATGCTAATACAAACCTCATCTCTAATAATTTTTATTAGTAGAATTATTATAAAATTGAATTGATTACACTTACGTATTACTTCTGTAACGACCCAACTGATATTTCCAAGACAAAATAGAAAAACACTTTCAGTTAGAAAATTGATTCACAAATCAGGACAATTAATTATAAATAAGAAAAAAGACTGTTCATTTTAGTAGCAACAAATTTAACTAAAGCAAAGATTGTTCAAATTTTCAGTTGTTAATTAGTATGAATGTAAATAAATATTAACTAGAAATAAGTAACTACATATGACTATTTAAACTTTAAATATGTAAGTAATAGTTACATATTACTTTTAACATTTCCATGTTTCATTACTTGTAAGTTGTAACTAAACATTTAATTTTATGTTCGCCTTGCTGACACTATTTGGATTTTTAATACATTTCGTGAAGTTACTGAAAAGTGAAAAGTAATTCACTTACTTGAGAAAGTGACTGTAACTTTCACTCAATTACGTCGATCATAAAGTAACTGTGTCGGATCGTGTACATCTGGTCGCGTGCGTTTTTTAAAAGGAGCGGGGACACTTTTTTCCACATTTTTTGTTTGCGAACTTTCTTGACTTTTTCATCTTAAAGCACGTACATTAATCTGGATTATTACCGACCAAATTTTTAAATTTCGTCCCGGATGCTTAGTTATGGACACTTTTACTACTACTTTACTACTTTTATTACTATTTATTTTGTTTTATTTATTCATGCGAGAAAGCTGTTTTCTGGGCATATTTCATGCAAATTTGAATGAAAAGTATTTCGCCCCTTTCGACTGAGGCTTTGCCCCAGACCCCGTGCTAGTTTATGGAGTTCGTCTTCTTACACTTAGTTTGTCCCGGTTTGCGACATTCAAAATATGGTCACCTTAAAGATTATTAGAGGGAAACCAAGATTGTTTAAAATGGAGCGAACGATAAATATGTAGACATGGAAAGACTAAGAAAAAAGATGGAACCTTTGAGAGCTTATTTCATAATCAACGGATTGATGACGTAAATGAATATTATTGGCACTTCACTTTCAAACTGGGCCCAGATTCACAAAGGTGCCTAAGTGCTAAGACGTCCTAGTTTAGGCAAATCTTAGGGCGAAGGATACCTCTATACGTCAATTACCGCAGAAAATGTTAATTTTTTAATTATAGAATGCACCAAAAAATTGAAAATCTGAGTAATCAGCGTTCTGTAGTTTGGTAAGCCCTACAGACTGAATGATAAATGTGTCTAACATTAATCAGTATGACTGTGATACTTATTTAATTAGTAATTTAATGAAATAAAAATCACAGTCATATTATACTGATTATTATTTTAAACCACAGCCTGCTTATTACTCAGGTTTTCGATTTCGAGGTGCATTCTTGAGATATAATAATTAAAACATGATAATTTGCTGCGGTTTTTGACGTCAACGTACCCATCGTTATGGGATTTGTTTATGGTTGCTATGGAGTTTGTTCTTCTTATGGAAAGTAGCATGTAGTAAAACAATTCCATAGCAACAAATCCTGTACTTAACTTGACACTTGACTGTGCATACGGCCCTTAGTGATATAAATCACGCATATGTCGTTCTGCAATGTCATAAAGATAAAATATAGTAACATATCAACAACTCAACTTATAACATTTTATTTTTGAGTGTGTACTAATACCCAGAGATGATCTATCTTGATTTATCTAGATAGGATTTGCCTAACTTATGAAAACTTAGATTTATACATCTTTGTGAATCAATTTTAACATTTTTTTATACCGCATCGAAACCGAAAATCTGAGTAATATGCGGGCTGTGGTTTTGTAAGCCCTACAAACTGAATGATAAAAGTATTTAGCATTATAGTTAGTATGTCTGTGGTTTTTATTTCATTAAATTACTAATTAAATAAATACCACAGTCATACTGATTACAATGTTAGATACATTTATCATTCAGTCTGTAAGGCTTACCAAGAACAAACTAATTGACCATTTTAAAAATGATCCAGATATCTATTCTTGTTTCTCCCCACGGTCCTCTAAATCTTCAAGAACAACAATACACAACAATTAGAAATGTGAAATTAAGGTTAATAGATGAAGGTCTTGTTTCCATCAATGAACCTTGATATAACATTTGACAGCTCATGTTTGATTGTTCTACGTTGTTTTTTGTAACTATTAAGGAGGCCGTGCGAAGAACAAGAATATATACCTGGATCATTTTTAAAATGGTCTATACCGCATGTTAAAAACCAACCACCTGTTTCATGCATGCATTGATTGTGACACGTGCAATTTTCTGTCGAGACATTTCGAATCCTCCCCCAGAGCGTTGTGCGCATGTGCAAGCTGCTGTGTATTGATCTTGTTGTGTAGGGAGGGTAGTCTACCCATCGGGGACATTGTATTGTTTACCTGCTGTTGCAATCTGTTTCCCTGGTCTTGTTGTTGTTTACTAAACTCGCGCTCTGCTGTGTTGTTTTGTTTTATTAATTCCTCCACCCCCACCCGGCTACTACATCGCTACTTTCGACATTTAATTAAATATATACACGCAACATGTACGTTGAAAAAAAAAAAAACCCACTGGTTCGGACACTCACACACAGCAACAAGCGCTGTGAAAAATGTGTATTAATGAAAACGTCCTTTTCTCATACGCAGGAGATAACTTGGCTCTGTTCGTATGTTTTCTTCTAACTAATAATAACTTAATAATAACAAAAAAAAGGAAAAATAACAATTAAAATAGACTTTTCCGTCATATTATAAAAGTATGTCTTTAGGTAACTTATGTTTATATCGATAAGGTAGTGTTAAAAAACTGTATTGACCTAGCCCTGAAATTAAAGAATTTGAATTATTGTTGTTGCAAGCTGTATAGAAGTTGACAGTGAGGTTAAAAACAAAGTCGAACATAAGTGGCAACTTAAAGTAGTCATGGAGAGCTGAGATGCACTTGCGTTTTGGAATATTCCCTATCATTCTGAGGCATTTATTTTGGACAGTCTGAATTTTCTTAAAATTTGTTGCACACGTCGAACTCCACACGGGGGCAGCGTACGTCATAATCGGCCGGATCACCATGGTGTAGAGGAGACGTTTGTTTGTTAAGCTGAGTTTGCTCGTTTTATTGAGAAGCGGGTAGAGGCTGGACATGGAGGCGTAGGCTTGCTGCATCTTGCTGTTCACATGATGAGTAAATGTTAATTTTGAATCAAGATAAACTCCGAGATATTTAACAAAACTGGACCACTGAATAGGGTTTCCATTGACAGTCACTTCCGGTTTATGGCACGGTCTCCGTTTTGTGAAGAAAATTGCTGATGTCTTGGCTTCATTAACTTTAATCTTCCATTTATGAAAATACCTTCTTAATGCGTTCAGGGCTCTTTGGAGTCGCCGCTGAATCGTGCCTGGACGATAAGAGGACGTAAAAATTGCTGTATCATCAGCAAACATGCTGACAAGTATGTGTAAAAAACGCGGGATGTCATTAATATATAACGAAAAAAGGGTTGGTCCTAAGAGCGAGCCTTGTGGCACTCCAGCGGCAATGTTACGGCATGTCGATTTCTTGTCTTTAATGGTTACAAAGAAGTTTCTTTTGGATAAGTACGATTTAATGATAAGGATAAGGTATTTTGGAAAATTGTACGATATCATTTTAGATAAAAGTCCGTTATGCCACACAGTGTCAAACGCTTTTTCTATGTCGAGAAGAAGCATACCTGTGTGCTGGTTCAAGTTGAATCGCTGGGTTATATGTTCGGTGAGTCGAGTGAGTTGTGCTGAGGTTGAATGTTGCTTGCGGAAGCCGAATTGTTCTGGGATTAGTACGTTATTTGCAATTATGTGCTTGTTCAGTCGGATGAGAATAATTTTTTCTATAATCTTGCTGATATTTGACAGAAGACTAATAGGCCGATAATTCGTGACATTGTCTTGTGGTTTTCCGGGTTTTGGAAAAGCTAGGACTTTAGCTGTTTTCCAGATCTGGGGGAAGTGAGATGTCATAAGAATGTTGTTTATGAATATTGTCAAGGCGATGATGCACTTTTTTGATAGATTTTTTAGGACTATATTAGGAATTTGATCATCGCCCGGGGACTTTTTGTTGTTGCGCTGTCGGATGATTTGTATAATTTCTCTCGGGGTGGTGAGCTTGCAGTCTTGTGGTTTAGGACTAGGACTTTGTAAAAAAGTGCTTAGTGTTTTATTGACTTTGTTTTCGTGGTAACGGCTACTCAACTTGTCGTTTTGCGTATGAATGCGCTCGAAGTTGTCTGCAAGTGCATTTGCCTTATCGCTGTCTGTGTACGCGGGTCCAGCTGACGTGTCCAGTGGTGGTATGGCTGTAGACTTTCTTTTGAAATATTTAGATGTTCTCCATAAAGAGCAGTTGTCTGTGGGGCGTAAAGTTCGCAAAAACGCGTTCCATTGGTCGTTTCTCCATTTGTTGATATCTCTCTTGATGTGATATGTTAATATACGTAGACTGTGTAGAGTGTCAATGTCTCGCTGTTTCTGCCATTGGTGTCTGAGCTTATTTCGAATTTTTATTTTTGCTTTGATAATGAGTGGCAGCTCTCTGCGTACTAATTGCATTGGTGGTCGGGGAACAGCTTCGTCACTTGCGTTGTTGATAGCTTGGACAAGGAGAACAGCGAAGTTGTCGATGTCTTGTGATGTAGTAAACACAGGGTCGATAGGAATGTGTTTGTCAAGTTCTTTGCGGAAGACCTTCCAGTTTGTCTGTTTATAGTTCCTTTTCATTTTAGGAGGGATATGAGTCATGTTTTGGTTTAGAGAGAAGATAACAGGGTTGTGGTCGGAAGGGAGAATGGGGAGCGACTTGAACTCTGATACATTGGATATGTTTTTCAACAGAGCAATGTCGAGAATACTAGGTTTAATATTGGGTCGAGAGGGGTAATGAGTTGGTTCCGTCGGAGCCACAATTTCATAATTGTTATCTAATGCATGTCTGAGTAGATTGAGTCCGCTCCTATTATTCGAGGAACAGTTCCAACTCACATGCTTTGCGTTTAGGTCTCCCATTATAAGTACCTTGTTGTTGGTGCGAAGTAAATAAGAAACATCTTGCAGGTCTAGTTGGCCTTGGGGCGGGTTGTACGTTGATATAAGCGTCATCTTGTGTGTGTGATTGTAGATTTCGACAGCCACAGCTTCGAGCTTACGTAGCGTTGGAAGTGCTACACTATTATGATCTAGTGTGTTGTTTACAGCAATAGCAACTCCTCCTCCATGTCGGTCACGATCTTTTCTGTACACAGTGAAGCCTGTTATCTTGAGAGTGTGACGTGGATTGAGTTTAGTTTCAGTTAGGCCAATGATATCGAGCTTATGTTCAGTAGCAAGGAGTTCAAGTTCACTAATTTTGTCCTTAGTAATTATAGAATTGCAGTTCCAGTATAGTATATTTACAGGTCTAATTGCCATTTTGAATAAAAAGTTCCATAAGCCCTTCAAGCAAGGCAGCCACTTTAGAAATATTGTCGTTAGATCGTTTAATCTTAGTAAGTGTTGTTAAAATTATGGTTTTAATGTTTTTAAAATTAACACAGCAAAGAAGATCTTTAATCTCGCTAAAGACAGTAGATGCGTCACCTGTAGGTTGCTCGTCGGGAGGTTGGGTGGCCGTAGCACTCGTCCTGGGCCACGCGGTCTGCTGCGGTGATTCACTTGATGTTTTTGGTAGTGGCGGAAAATTGCCTACACTGAAATTTGGAGGCTCCTGGGATATCTTGGGCTGCCGGTGGCCACGACTGAGTTTTATATCTAGTTGTTTGGCGTACACTTGACACTTTCGAAAGCTGGCCGGATGTGCACCTTGGCAGTTGCTACATACTGGAGCAGTGTCTGTGCTCTTTTCACAGTCTTTCGTAGGGTGGGGCCCTGCACATTTAACACATTTTGGGCGTTTACTGCAGTTTTTTGCAATGTGCCCAAACGATTGGCAATTATAGCATTGGGTGACGCCACTGATGTTTTTAAATTTTTCCCACGTAATAGAACAGAAGCATACTTTTGTTTCTTTCAACACATCTTTAATAGATATGCCTTTGTCAAAGAGAACAATAAACATCGGGTACCGACGCACTTCGTTGTTTGCATCATTTAATTTTTTGTACATTTGAGTAACCTTCACGGGGCGAAGATTCAGTTGTTTGAGGTCCGCGTATATTTCTTCAGGTGTGAGGTTAGGAGGGATATTTTTAAGCACCATTCTTAACTCTCTGTCTTGCACGGGGGTATATGTATGAAATTCTAATTTGTTTTTGTTCAGGCTAGAAATAATGAGATTGTAATCCGATATAGTTTTGGCTTTAATAATAACCCTATCTCCTTTGTATTTAAGGTCAAAGTCCTCTTTGAGCATGGATCGGAGGGTGGTAAAAGATTTCGTATGCTCTTCTACAAAATGGTAGAGTACTATTGGAGGTATTTTCGTTTTGATACTTATGTTTTGTTGCGATTCTGCGATGTTGCCATCATCGTCATCATCTGAGTCGGACTCGGAGAGTGCGTCGAATCTGTTGCTTGTTGGTACGTTGGGTTTGTATTGAGGATCAAGGTCCATTCCATCTTCGGTAGTAGCGTCGCTTTTTCGTTTTTTTCTCTTTTTGCTGTCTTGATTGGCATCTAAGTCTTCAGAAGATGTCGCTTTGCTTGATGAAGCCATGTTGTATTGTTGTGTACTCACGCCTTTGAGAAACATTATTCCTTGAAATACCAGTTTATCCAGAAACCGATCATTTGTCTGTTATTTGGGTCGAATTAAATATAACACTCGTACACTGCGAATTGAGTAGCAACTTGTAATGTCGCTGAATTACGCACTCTGTATGAATGAACACTGTACGATACACACGCTGTACTATGCGGAGCTATTCACTATAACATCCTACTCGCACGGCGTTCGGTACGGTACTGACGCAACATGTACGTAAATCAAATTAGTTACTATATCAAATAGATTCGCTAATGATTCGAATAAAAATATTGTTTCTGGGAATTTCTTTCCGGTTTCTTTGTACGAAGAAATTGAAGTAAGCAACCCTTAAATATATACACCATCAATCACGGCCTTGTACTTCTCCAAAACATGTATTTATTTATTTTAAGTTACCACTTACTATGCTTCAAAGCCCCCCAAGTTAGTAATCGTAAGATGAATGAATCTACATAAATATAAATAGTTTTAATAATTTCTTTCACTTTCTCACGAAATAATAAAGAAAACTGATACAATTTCTTAATTAATGATTTCATCCTTTAATTACGTAGGCAACACTGTCTATTGTATTACTCATGTCAGTTACTTCATTGCTTTATTTAAAGTGTTTCGCTTCAATTTTGTGGATTTTAGCGGTTTGAATGAACTGTCAGTAAATTATTTAGTGGTGATAAATTATCAAGTCCAATTTGATGTTTTGCGAGTCATTTATCAGTGGTTGCTTGGAGTAGAGTTGGCCTTCGCGTATATTCTGCGATCCTGATACTGAAGATCGTGGACGGCATCGACACATCGCGCCGTCGTCGCCCATTCGGAATCCGTCCGTCGTTGTCGTTTCCCCGACTCTTCCCCTCCCTCCCTCCCTCCATGCGCTCGACACTCTCTCCAACCGACTCCCCCTCCTACTCTTTCCATACCAAGACAAGGCTGTAAGTTGAGTAAAAAATATATGTGCAAATACAATATACGAGTGGGATGGGTTGTTAACATTTATTCCAATTTTCAGAATATACGCGAAAGTTGAAAGACCTTAAAAAAATTTAAAAAAAATTAATTAATTTGTAACTAATCACCTAAAACGGATTACCTACCGTAATATGTAACCTCAAAGATATATGTGGTGGTTCTAGCATCCACGATATATTTTGTGATGGTTGTAACATAATTCTGTATATCCACAATATATGTTGTGGTTGTAATATAATTCTGTATATCCACGATATATGTGGTGGTTGTAACATAATTCTGTAAATCCCCGATATATGTGGTGGTTGATACATAATTCTGTATATCCATGATATTTGTGATGGTTCTAACATAATTCTGTTTATCCAGTATACATGTGGTGGTTGTGACATAATTCTGTATATCCATGATATTTGTGATGGTTGTAACATGGTTCTGTATATCCACGATATATGTGATGGTTGTGACATAATTCTGTATATCCATGATATTTGTGATGGTTGTAACATGATTCTGTATATCCACGATATATGTGGTGGTTGTGACATAATTCTGTATATCCATGATATTTGTGATGGTTGTAACATGATTCTGTATATCCACGATATATGTGGTGGTTGTGACATAATTCTGTATATCCACGATATTTGCGATGTTTGTAACATAATTCTGTAAATCCCCGATATATGTGGTGGTTGACACATAATTCTGTATATCCATGATATTTGTGATGGTTCTAACATAATTCTGTTTATCCAGTATACATGTGGTGGTTGTAACATAATTCTGTATTCGTGGTCTTTTTAGGTCTTTTCCTCCAAAAATTGCTGAACTGATATGGGTGTGGGAAAGAGTAGCAAAGGAAAGCCGGTAACAGAAAGAACAACCACGCAACGTTTGTGCAGAGCCGTGTAGACGTACTCCCTGTACTTCATGTACTCCTGATCCGTTGGAGGCTCGTTTGTCGCGACTTACCTGTTGTTGCTCGGCATCGCGGACCCAGTGACGTCACAGCAGCTATCTATCTGTCAGTACAACCGAATTTCATCCCGATTCGATCAAAAGCTGACACTATTTATTATTTTTGTTTTACAACATACTCGACTGGTCATAAGACGTCGGTCTTTTAGTCGCCTCTTACGACAGGCAGAGCTACCAGACGGGGAAACGCAGTTCCAGATTCCCCAGATTCAGATCGTGCCCAGAAATCAA
The DNA here is from genome assembly GCA_945910005.1 of Isoperla grammatica. Classification (NCBI taxonomy): domain Eukaryota; kingdom Metazoa; phylum Arthropoda; class Insecta; order Plecoptera; family Perlodidae; genus Isoperla; species Isoperla grammatica. The sequence goes on from OX246750.1 coordinate 5,103,871, forward strand.
AGTTGACTTCCAAGAGCCAATCGTAATTTGTTTGTGGCACGAATAAAACCGGTGATTTAAATTCGGCTTGTGTTGTATTGGTTGATTTGAATTTGTTATTCATATTTTTGTATTTTTAATGTAATTTTAAACGTAATTTGCAGAGAGATTACTAATCCAGTAGGTAACTCGAATATACAAAAATATGTGAATGGGAAAGAAAGTAACCGCGATTTATTTTTGTAGATTTCCATTGATGATATTGATGATTTCGAATTATGAATTTTGGTCATGCTTATTATTTATTATAATTTTCACATAATGTGTGGGTCGTGACTTGTGGGTTTGTGTATAATAAATAAAGTAATCAAAATGAGTGAAATAATATGAACCATCTTGAATGAGAATTCAAATTCAAATAGCCCACGCAATCAATATATCTCACAGCCTGCTCACCGCTTCGGCGCACCGCCCGCTCGAGGTGGGAGGAAGGAAGAAGAAAAGAAAGAAGAGCCTCAACCTCGACAGCGACCACAACGAGGAACTGTTGGATCAGGGTCCCATGAACGTCGAGGAGCACAGCTCTCTCTCTCTCTCTCTCGCAGCGTTCGTTCTATGATTGTAACGATTTCCACAGGCCGCACTGGACAGCAATTCTACAACAATGCAATAGACGCACCAGTTCGCACTGAGTGCTGCCCATTAGAAAACGGATTCAAAATTATTTAATTACTCTTATTTTTCTGTCTTTACATAAAAAGTCAATTTATCAGCATTTTTAGCACAGTCGTTTTAATTTTACTTATTTAGATTTGATTTTCTATCCACCATTGAGCGAAAAAATATGTACTTACAATCTATTAAAAATCACTCACAATTCTGTATATCTGGGATATATGTGGTGGTTGTAGAATAATTAATTATGTATATCCAAGATATAATGGTGGTTGTAACATAATTATGTATATCCACGATATATTTTGTGGTTGTAACAAATTCTATATATAGACGATATATGTGCTGGTTGTAACATGATTCTGTATCTTCACAATATATGGGGTGGTTGTAACATAATTCTGTATCTTCACAATATATGGGGTGGTTGTAATATATTACTGTTTTTTTTTACAATAAATGTGGTGGTTGTAAGGCTTTTCCAAAACAATTATTGGTAAACTGCTGTGAGAAAGATTAGCAAGGAAAAAACCAGGTATTACATGAATAAATGCGGTGTTGGCAGGTAGCAGTGATATAATTCTGTTTACTATTCTGTGTAAGCTTAACAACAGTACGATTATTATTTGTATTTATTATTATTATTATTACTATTATTATTATTATTATCATCATCATCATCATCATCATCATCATGATCATCATGATCATCATCATCATCATCATCATCATCATCATCATCATCATCATCATCATCATCATCATCATCATCATCATCATCATCATCATCATCATCATCATTATCATTATTATTATTATTATTACTATTATTATTATTATTATTATTATTATTATTATTATTATTATTATTATTGTTATTTTTATTATTATTATTATTATTATTATTATTATTATTATTATTATTATTATTATTATTATTATTATTATTATTATTATTATTATTATTATTGTTGCCTTTATTTACAAAATTACAATTACATCAGACATTTTAGCGCGTCGAGTAAGCGTATTAAATAATTTTCGTTGAGTTTTCGCAAAGATGATTCATATACTCAACTTATTCGAGTCGCGTAAATCTGAAATAAATAATATATTCGAGTAAAATGAATAAAATGAATGGAGGTCAAAGTAGCTGCGACAGGATGCGTCTAACGCACATGGTCTCCTACTGATCGAGGTTCATAGAACCGCCGATAGAGCGACGCACAAGGAACTCACCACAGCTTCGGACCCCCACCCATTCAATTATTGAGCCAACACAAATCGTATATATGCTACGCGACGAAGCATTCACGTGCGGCGACCAGTGATTTGTTTGTTAAATCTATTTTAGCAATTTACTCGGAATATATGTGGGAGCATGAATGGAATAGTTTGCTTTGCTATTATTTATCCCATATTATTTCATGTATTCCATGTGGACATTCACCCGATTTAGTGAGAAGAGTCTAAAATTGACCTTTTATCCACTATCGATAGTAAAACAAAAAAAGTGTAGATAACAGCCCCCCACCGGCCGGAATCGAGGCCAAAATTAAATTTTGTATGAACTGTGTTTTTTAATTGGTTCAATTCAAGCGATAATCCCTTTATTATTTATGTTTTATGCGAATTTACAAGGTTGCATAAATTAATTAATTCCCCTTGCGGCCTTTCCAGCCAGCTGTTTTTTTTTTCTTCTTGCTTGCTTCTTCGCGGTGTTGTGATGACACTTGTTGCTTCATGTCGAGCAAGGAGTATCAGGAGTGCATGAGACGTGAGGAGGTCGCGGTGTTGCGAGAGATTGTTGTGGCTGTACGCTTTCCCCGTTACCTACCGTGCGGTCTGACCATGAATCAACCAACGCACGTACAGAAATCTCATTTGGAATGTTATTAAATGAGTTTTTGGCGTTATCTTGCTAAGGTTGTATTGGTACTAACAAGTATGTAAAATAAAATACAAATATAGGATATTTAGTAAATGTAAATTAATTAATTTCCATTAGTAACAAAGTTCAGAACTTTTTCTTTCCCGCTGAAGATAAAATAAAATGTAAAATGTGTATCATTTTAAGGCAATTTACGCTGTTTATGAATTCATTTATTAATATACATTCGCTTGGAAAACAACGTTACCGTGTTTTGTTTCGGATAAAATACATCCACTGCACAACAATGTTGCCTAGCAACCATTGTTTGTTGCTTTGCTTTCAAGTATCAACACTGGACAGTCAACAGCTCTCGGACATTGCTTCCAAACAATTACAAAATACAACAACACCTAGTTCATCACTTAAATACCAGTAATAATTGTAAATAATAATAATAATAATAACAATAATAATAAAATAACAATGATGATAAAAGTAATAATAGTAATAATCATAATAAAAATAATAATAATAATAATAATAATAATAATAATAATAATAATAATAATAATAATAATAATAATAAAAATAATAATAATAATAATAATAATAATAATAATAATAATAATAATAATAATAATAATAATAATAATAATAATAACACTCACACTCACACTCACACTCACACTCACACTCACACTCACACTCACACTCACACTCACACTCACACTCACACTCACACTCACAATCCATTCACCATCACACTCGCACACAAATCTTAATTCTTGTTTTGCTTTGTTACACTATGTACTAGCTTCACTTACACTGACTATTATGTATTATGTATATTATATTGCACTTGTGGGGCTTGCCCCGTTGTCAATAAAGATCAAATAAATAAATAAATAATAATAATAATAATAATAATAATAATAATACTAATGATAATAATAATAATAATAATAATGATAATAATAATAATAATAATAATTGTGCATACACACAATTATGCCACAGCCACAACCACCTCATATTATATAGTGGATATACAGAATTATGTTACAACCATCACATATATAGTTGATTTACAGAATTATGTCACAACCACCACATTTATAGTGGTTTTACAGAATTATGTTACAACCACCACATTTATAGTGGATTTACAGAATTATGTTACAACCACCACATTTATAGTGGATTTACAGAATTATGCTACAAACCACCACATTTATAGTGGATTTACAGAATTATGTTACAACCACCACATTTATAGTGGATTTACAGAATTATGCTACAAACCACCACATAAATCTTGAATATACAGAATTATGATACCCATGAATGAATTTACCCTGGGAGTGGGCAGTTTCCTACGACAAATTATTGTTATTAGCGTTTATCAAAACCCCTAATATAAAAGCAGTGCCAATATTTTCCGTACAGTCATTATTAGTACAATGAATAATGCAATGCCGCTGCACCTTCTTTGTTGTACCAGTTTGGAATACAAAGTTATTCTGTTCTACTTGGTTGAAGAGCATGGTGTGTGATCATGGATTTATAATAGTACCTACGTATAAGATACAGCTCCATGGTGTGATTATCTGTGTCCAAGTGCTTTGCATTCTGTACGCCCGTTAACAAGGTCATTGGAATCCTCCACGTATCTCCTCCGCTATGTTGGCCATTTCTGTGAACTAAACAAGGTGGATAGTTTTTTTTTTCTGGAGGATAGGATGTTATTTGTTAGTTAAGTAATGATATAAATTGCAATATACTTTTTACATTATTATATGTTGCTGCATGTTTCTACCCAAGGCATGCAATAATAGGATAAACAATGTTATTATGTAATTGTTAGTTATTTTATTACCGGAGTGACTTAAGTGTAGCTCACACAAATGAGCTAAGGACAGCTAGTTTCTGATTGCATTGACTAGACAAAACATAGGCTACAAGTTAAAAGTTAATTATATTTTCTTAACCATAGCGTTATAGCCATTAGTAAGCCTTGTAATTATCTGAAATTCCGTGTGAACTCACTTTTACTGGTTCGAGCGAAAGGTGTATTAGTTGTAGATGAACACATAAATAATATAATTGAATTATTGAAAGAAATTATATATCTTATCTAAGTGAAGTGGTTTGATAAATATAATGAAAATGTTGTTTGTTGCGATTGTTATACACTGAAGTGGTTTAAGGATCTTACAATATAGTATTAAGTAAATGTTGTATTAAGTAAAATCATTCTCGATGTAGTTTCGGGGGGGGGGGGGTTAAACCCCCTAACCCCCCCCCCTTAGTTACGCCACTGGTTGGGGGGACTTTACAGTGGGTGTGGGTGTGAGTGTGGGTGTCCTCTAGTATCAGCCGGCCCTAGAAAGTGATGGAGGGCGATACCACGATAATATCGATCAATCGAAACGAAAACGATTATCTATCGACCTCCTTTTCTCTCTCTCTCTCTCTCTCTCTCTCTCTCTCTCTCTCTCTCTCTCTCTCTCTCTCTCTCGTCCCTTCGCTTTCATCTCACTTTGTCTCGCTTCAGTTGCGGCTAAATAACTGTCCGAATCTTGTGTGGAAGTAACTGTAAAACATAACTAACTCTCTTATCGTTCGTGCATGACAATCTGAACTTGTGTGAATATAGCAGGGAGGAGTTACACTTGTGTGAACATAGCAGTGACCGATACTCCACTATGATCATATGATGATCGGGGGGTGTTTGAAGGAAAGGGACAAGTAGGACGTTCAGGGGGAGGGGAGGACGTGGACCCCCTTTCGTCTGGCTTCTCCACCTCGACCTGTCCGGCTAGGGTAGCCCTACCAGAAGCATACGCCTCCGCCGACATAGCTCTCGGGATCAACAAAGCACACAAACCTGCCCATCACGATAAGGTAGCGCCTATCACCTCATTCACTACGTTTATCAAGCGGACTGGGCCCGCACTTGGCGGTGCAAACCGAGTTTAGTGCGAGCCGAGTTTAGTGCGCACCGGGTTCGACTGATAAACACCTCAGTTCGAGCTTATTTCAGTTCTGTTAAGAAATCGATCTAGCCCGGTTTAATAGGACTAGGGATAGGGTTTAATACGAGGAGTCCGCATTGAAGTATCCTTGCTAAACGGGTTTCGAACTCAGTGCGTACTGGTCAGTCTGAACCCAGTCCGCTTGATAAACGTAGTAAGACTCTAGGACTCAGTTCCCTTTAAATATCTCAATATTACGCAAACGCGTCAACGAACCTGTTGATATGTTATCTGTTCATTTTTTGTATACGAATGTCACACCGACAGGAAAGGTTTGATTGCAATGACGTAATGTCTTGACAATGACGTATTCGTGGGGTTTCCATGTTTTAGTGTGACGTAGGAAGGCGTGGGTGGTTGGATGGTTGTCGTGTTGGCAGTGGGGACTCACATTAATTAATTCATTCATTCAACCATTCAACTAGCGTCACAAGACTGGAGGGCAACGATGTGGGTGGTTGGATGGTTGTATTGTTGGCAGTGGAGACTCACATTTCATTCATTCATTCATTCAACCATTCGACTAGCGTCACAAGACTGGAGGGCAACGATGTGGGTGGTTGGATGGTTGTATTGTTGGCAGTGGAGACTCACATTTCATTCATTCATTCATTCAACCATTCGACTAGCGTCACAAGACTGGAGGGCAACGATGTGGGTGGTTGGATGGTTGTATTGTTGGCAGTGGAGACTCACATTTCATTCATTCATTCATTCAACCATTCGACTCGCGTCACAAGACTGGAAGGCAACCAGGAAGTATGTCAATGGTACCAACGTTTTTACTACTTCTTTAGTTCCTACCATTTAATTGAAACAGGTGTATTAGGGATAATTTACGAGCTTGGGTTGTATACCTGGAAATTTCCATTGGGGGTGACTATCTATAATGACGCTTGCGTACTTTCTTATTAAATCCATAATTAGCAATAAAAATAACAACCATCGTATTTATTGAAATTTACCCATCCGAGAGGAGGAAGGCCAATGTAGGGCACAAATAATGGCCCTCTGTAGCCATATACACTATACAGTATAGGATTTAAAAACTAGACTAAGGACTAAGTACTTACTTATCATATAAAATCACAAAGAGGGATTCAAATGGTAAAAACACACTCAAAAAGTTCTAAAACTGAAAGTTCAAGTTGTAAATACACATTCAAACTGATTATAGTGTTAGATACATTTGGCATTCAGTATGTATGGCTTACCAAACCACGGTTGCGTTGCGCTATAGACTCAGTTTTTCGATTTCTATTATCGTTCTTGAGATTAAGAAATTAAAAATTTATTAAAAATTGAAAATTTTTTAATCGGTTAATGCGGTTTAAACGCAAGATTACCCAAACGCTGATCATACACATTCCACATTGCATATACTAACAAACTTGAAACATCCTAAACATGATGACAGCAACTGTTCCAAGACACCAAATAGGCCTACCTTAAAAAACCTACCGCTATAGGTTGCTATTATGGTATTATGATGACGGCCAAGAAACTAAAAACGAAACGACTGTCGAGTCGAGCCATTTCTTGACACTATAAAACATTTGCCGATGACGTAAGATTGAAAACATTTCAGTGGCGCCAACATAAATCTGACAACGAAACTATTTACCCGAGTGCTTAAAATTAATGCGTTATCTTAAGACTGTTAGTCATATCTGAAATATACTGAGTTTTATATCAGAGAAACAATAAAGACGAAATCTTATCGGTTAGATTTCACTACACATTAAGCAATACTCTTTCTTATCCACGTCTACAAAAATTGTGAGTTACGTTCAGTCTTCCGTTCAGCTCCCCAGCTTAACGTATTGTAGAACGAGACCTTAAGGTATTGTATTCTATTGTATTTATTGTATTATAAGTGATAATTAACCCGCTCCAAATGTTACCGCCAAGGTAGTTATGTTTATATTGGTGTTGGCTGAGTAGGAGGAACTACAGTGGAATCAGCGTTGGGAAACATAGTGGATGAATGGAGCCTCGATCTGTTGTTATCTCTCGGCCCATGATATTTCCACCCCACTCAAACGGCATCTAGAAAACATTAACCTTCACCATTGTAACATTTTAGTGCTCTTGAATTGACCGCACTTCGACTTCTGTAGGTGAATGTTTTCGAGAAACCTTCTTTTTGTAACCGCTTCTAGAGAGTACAATAGGCCCCGAATTCATTCATCTACTGTGGTTCCCAAGGCTTGTTGAGCTTTAGGAACTAACCTAGTCAACAAGTAGCGTGATATACAACATCACGTCATCAATATAACTCATCAAGTAGGTGTTGAAAACACTGGTTGCCGGACCGGTTTCAAACTCGACTTATAGGATCCGTTTCGTTTTCCATTCGTTTGGGTATTCCCGTTTAGTTAGATAGCATCACAATAAACCCGATCTAGTCTTGTACAAGGAAACTCTCGAGCTAAAACCCAATTAGGGGTGACAGGAAAGTCTAACTCGCAAAATTAACGTTTTTTTAAATATATGTATTTAGAACGTTTTTAAGATTGGAAAAGTGATTCACAATAGGGATTTGGTTTTGGATGTGGTAAACAATGAATTAAAAACCAAAAAACTGTTCTGTTATTAATTCATTATAAACTATTAAATTTATGTAATGATACACATGGTTGTAAATTATCATTAATTGATCTGTTTCGATTAGATAATATACATTATAGAAGTAGAAAATGCAGTATAATTTGACTTTGATATTTCGTTAGTATGAGAAGAAAATTGTACATTTTGCTCTCAATATGTTGTCAGTAAAGATAAGCCATGCGTACATGTTAAGATAAAAAGTTATATAGTAATTGAAAATCCCAGCGATTGAAGCAACTGATCATATATACACTGCACAGATACAGATTACAAGTCCTGTAATTATCTTATTATTCAACTACAAACAGTTCAATACGGTCAATGTCAAAGAGGTTCTCAAGTGGCGAAGACATTCCATTCGACTTTCAAACATTGATACAACACAAGTGACCGATATGTTCTCTATCTGTATAGAGACAAGATTGAATGATAGAGATTGCTCAGTGGTAGCGCTTGAGACTGTTGTACGGTTGGTCGCAGGCTTGAGTACCACAAGCCGAACTAAGGTTATCCTTATTTTTAAGAGTTCTAGAACGGTTTTGGCAATTGATACATCATTTTAGCGTTAATTTTCTCTAATTTTAGCATTGTGGACGTCTTTTTTTTCATAAATACCTTGAGTATAAAGGGATTTCGTGCACTTTTGGAAAGGGAACACCTTATTGTTTGTAAAATTAGTATTTTGTAGAGTTTTCAAAAATATATATGTGTGTATTGATTTAACATATAATATAACTTATCTCCAGCTATCAACAATATCTAATTGCTGTACTAAATACTGTAATTAAATGCTGTTCAAAGCAAAGCATGACCCTCCCCCCCCCCCCCCATTGCTACAGGAACTCACATGTTCATGCAGATACATTTATCAACCTTGATTTGTATACATGTTAGCGAGTATAAACATGTACAGCGCACGCGATTGAAGGAGTTAATAGTTTGAACACGTGACTATACATGGTCAAGTTTGATATAAAATAAAACAAACAAGATTCCTGGAATTATTATTAGCAAATCGAATAGTAAAACTTCTTCCTTGTCCATCTACCCTTGAATTATGTGTATAGAAAAGTGCTATGAAGCAACTTTGCATTACGACAGTATTATCACGTTGACTGCATCTATATATATATTGTATCACTTGACCGCATCAACTAGAGGACGGGATAAAATGCGAAAAGTTATTGAATGTTCCACGAAAAATAAGAAAAAATACAATTGTTAATATAGTACATAATTTAAAATACAATTCCGTCTTAGTGGTCGTAGTCTATTAGGCGTCGGTCTTGGAAACCGTGGTTCCCAATTCGAATCCTGGCTTAAACACATGGATACGTTTTCTCCTATTCATCGTCTCGATTAGCATTGTTGCTACAATATGAGAAGTAAAGAAAGCCAAAATGTCATAAAAAAAAAAAAATTCAATCATTTGGAAAGAATAAATGAACCCAAACACATAAAACGAACGATTGAAATAATGAAATATACATATCTTGACAATACACAAGTAAATAAATATATGTTTCCGATTGAAATAGAAAAAAAATTACAATACTGCTAAGTGGACTTTTCCTCTTCCTTTTCAAGTGGGTGGTAGCTGATTTCTTTACTGTTTCAAGAACAAGAGGAAAAAAGCATTTCCCGTAGACGGAGTCAACAACAGAAACCGCAGTGTCAATGCTTCGTCTTGTAAATACACACATTGCGTGAATCATGTCTGACCACAAGGAAAACTTCCTCCAAAACAGTCTCAGCTCACCAGTAAGAAGTCGTCTGTGGTCATCTTACGTCATTGATTGTCACTGTCATTGGTTGAACTAAGATATGTGGTCAATGTGCAGTTATACCCGATATGCGATATACCTGATCTAGAGCTCTCAAGTAGTTCACGATGCGATCACAATACTAATCAGTTTTAATTGCGAGGTAGCTATGTTGTTTAGTGAAGAGCTTTGAGTGCTTTGACATTCGGGACGATAATTTGATCCAAATCTGTGACAAAATGCTCTGGTCATTATCGGTAACTGTTTCTGCACGCAGGAAGAATTTAACACATTGAAATTTGTTATTTGTAGTTGAAATACCAAAAAAAGATTTTGATAAGTGTATATTTTGATTTAGCAGTTGGAAAATCTTTGAACATATTGAAAAAGCTGTTTCCCACGCCGGTTACATCGGTCCATCTTCAATGTAAAAAACTTAAAGAGTGTAGGCTATGCACAGAACGAACCTACTCAATCCAGCTCGGGTTGTTTTTAGAAATACACTTGAAGCCTTTGTTTTTAAATCCTCATAGAAACTATGCAGTATATTTAAAAAAGTGTCAAGACAGGATTTATACATATTATCCAGTTTACAGAGAAAAGCGTCATATAAGTTACAATGAAGGGGTTCTGTCATCACACATGCACACATGTAGTTGGACAAACAATCGGTTGCTAGGCAACGCCATCGTTATGTCTCTCTATGATTGGTACATGTTCAATGTTTGCCACGTTGCCATTCTTACAATTGTTATTAACAGTATTGAAGGTTGTGTCTAACCGCATTCTTGTGGGACGCTCACAACAAAAACCCCAAGGTAACGAAAGGATGATTCTGTGAATAATAGAAATATAGATTAGAGTGTTATTGACTCTAATGTGATTTGACAATATAATTATGTTAATAATTATGTGAGGAATAGCTTAATTATGCCCCTCCGTGAATATATAATAAAAGAAATATAATATAATGAATAGTAGAGCAGATTTGACACAGCTACGAGGTCGAAGAAACTGTGATCAGAAAGAAGAATAGAAGAAGAAAGAATCAAAAAATCAAAAATGCAATAATTTCGTTTTACGTTTTGTAATACAAACACACAACAATCTGTCCCGTTAATGACCGATTGAAAAACCGGGACTTGTCCTACTTTGCCGGAAAAGCTCGCTTAAAAGTAAAAATTATTAATTTATCCTGCATTATTTTTCTGCCGGGCCCTTTAGAACAGCAAATGAGAGAATACAGGAGTAGAACTCGTGTGACAACAGTGTGGTGATAGGATAGTTTAGAACCATGTTTACGACGAAGGAGGGGGGGGGGGGGGGGGGTACATGTTCTGCTACCGTTTAGATGTCCATTTAGTGAGGTACGAATGTATAAAATCTAAGTACGTTCTGAGTAGGGAGGAGGGTAAACCGTCATAGTCTATCCTCAACAGGTAAAATGATTTGTATTTTATTTTAAATAGCGCTTCGGTAACTCTTTCTACGGTGCACGAGCACCTGAATAGTCTCAGGATATAGTAGCCGGTGTTTGTGCTATTTATTTGTGTAAGTTTTGTTTTGATTTAATTAGTTAGTGCTTAACGACGTACTCGACAACTATAATTATACGACATAAGCCTTTTAGACGCCTCTTACGACACGCAGAGCTACTTTGGACCAATTCTATTCCACAGCAATATTGTAGCTACCCAAAATCGTACATTACTGTAGAATTTATATATTTTAAAATAAATTTACAATAAATGATGGATAATGAAAAAGTGTTCTTTATCGATGTGTCGATCTTTACGGACACACCTAAGCGGGGAATCACCACATAACGTGTTTAACGTGAGCGAATCTCGCGTTTGTTTCCCGATAGGAAAGTCCGCTCGTACGAATATAAGTTTGATACTTTCCTCATTCGTTATGAGGGGGCTCAATCACCTCAGCTCGGATCTCTAACGGTGCCAATGTCGACAGTCGAACGCTTTCACTCGCTCGCTTCACACACCTCAGTCGGTCGTTGTTGGTCGAGACAAACAGACGTGTCTATCTGGAGCACGTGGTGTAGCTTTACACGCTCCCGAGCTACACTATCTCTACACCAACACAAACTCAGTGACATAAAATAAAATTTCCGATCTACTCTGTTATCACCTGGATTTATAAACTATAACTCATCGTTTACGTTATTGTATAAATATCGTTTTAACTCAGTGGTTATTGTGATATATTTATAAAATGTACTTTAAAATAAAATTCACCTTGTCATTTTTTAATTAATGTGGATTAATGAAATACATTGATCGAAATCTGTGAATTTTAATACTTTTTGGATGTTAGAATAAAAATCACATTTTAGATTAGTGATTACATTTTAAAGAAAGATATTCAAATCTGTGATTTAAGAAAGAACTATAAAAGCAGGGTAGTTTTTGTTGTTAACTTAATGGAAAAAACAACTACATCAATACATTTAGATATTCTGGGAGTTATAAACTGACAGTGACTTTTAAATTAATCACAATTAAGGTTATACAAAAGTGATTGATTAGGAAAATTAGTGAATGTTGGTGAATATTGAAAAAGTTGTGTTAAAAGTAATAGATTGAATATTTGTGGACATTGTTAGTGAATTGTGATTGTTTTACGTTTTGTCACGTGGTCTGCGATAGTTTTATCGTCACACGGATCATCACTAATTCTACATTTCGTCGACAGGTGAGTTTTAAATTTTTAGTATACGTTTTGTAAATTAATCGAAGAACAATAGGGAACCCGCAACTGACGTCACATCAGGACTACAACAGTGGAACAAATGAATTGACCTGATGGACAAACAATCAGCTGTCAAAATAATAAATTGCACCCGTAGAAATAAAAACAAGTGTAGCAATAGTTAGTAACTGCTCGCCATTTAAAACTTTTAATGATAGACAACGACTAAGTGAAAGTTTTGTATGTGTATTTGTTTGTTTTTGGTTTTGTTTTCCAAAATCAGAAAAATTATTTTTTGACAGCTTGTTGTTTGTCCATCGATTCAATTAATTTGTTTCGTTGTTGTCTTTTGGTGTTGCTAGTGCCCTATTGGTCCATTGATACAACTACGTCGCATTCATGGTAGACTAAACATCGGTTAAAAGTAATCGCATGGCACTTATTAGTTTTTAGTGTCGAGGCATTATTGGTCGGTTGTTTTCTAAAACTTCTGAGAATAACATGATACAAAAACTGTCGGAATGTCAGTGTAGACAAAACATAGTATTAACACTGGGGGTATCTCGTTTACATGCACGCAAACGAGGCTAGCGAATAGTATCTGGACCAATCAGATCAGATTTCTTGAAACAGGAGAACGCGCCGCGCAAATGCCATTTATTTTTAATGTAATGTTTGTTGAATTGTTTATTACCAAACCCAGTTTACTGAATCAGAGCTTATTGGAGAATTGGAACCTAAGCAAGTTATTTCTAATAAAATAAGCCATTTGGTGGTTTTAAAATGTTGACTTGGTGGTTGCCAATCTCATTGGCAAATAATCAAATTCATTAAATAAGCCTTTAATTTAGAATTTAGAAAGTAAAAATAAATAATAAAAAAATTAAAAATTACCACACACCAATTTTATTAAGAGCCGGTCTTACAATCTCCAAATAGGAAAGTTATTTGTAACAATTTGGCTATTAGGAAGATTTCAAGGGTTTTGGTTGGTGTTGCCATGGAGAAAACAAGCTATTCGACGAATAAGTAGTTATTGGGACATTGTAAGACTGGACCTTAAAGAAACAGGCTGCATTTTAAAGAACCTAACAATTGACGTGTTCTACCACAACAGCCTTCAATTGTTTCTCCATGGCAACGTCAAAGTTTGATCACAAATGTGGCCGCCACGCGCAAAGATGTGACGTACGTGCAACCTATGAATTGTAACGAACATAATATTAAACGAAACACAACACACTTTGAATTTTAGAGTTTGTACGAACAATGACTAACTATGCAGGTGTCCTTGATTCTTGAACTTTCATTTTTATATGTTTACAGCCCACAGCTCACGTAAGAGCTTTGCTTAATAACTATCCTTGTTAAGTATGGTCATGGTTGATAACATTGAAAGTAGACCTTGGCCATCTAAATCTGTTTCATTACTGAAACAATTGTTTTCGCAATCATAGGTATACAGCGATGGTAATAATATATAATATCTAACGGTAGCGTTGCATTGCCAATAGCGTCTTGAAATGATTATCTCAACAATCGTAGATTACTCAATAGATTTACATTCAGTTGGTCACATTCAGTTTTTTAGAAAATAAATTATTAATTTTAATGACATATAAGGTTTCGTTAGTTTTGGATTAAAATAATAAATACAATCATAAAATATAGATATACATACAGGAACATGAATACTGTGCAAAGAAAATCACATTAAAACGATAGTACTTAAAGAAAATTGATATAAGGTAATAGGCAATCAATTGCCAGTGTATTATCGTTTGAATATGGAGATGATGCAGTGGGAATGTATTTAATAAAACACTCCAGGTAATATTTGTACTAAGGACCATGCTTACACTTATATAAAACTTAATAACGAATACACTGGTTAATTGCCGAATACACTTTTAAATTTGTTTACGTTGTCACCAGTTTTGAAAGGTACATACATATACACAAGGTCCTTATGAAACATAGATTCTTGGTCAGTTTTCAATAAACATTTATACAATTATCAACAACCAAAGCTGGATGTTTTAACATTTTAACAATAGACAATCTAGTATTGACTATCATATTTTATAATTCCAATAATACCAAAAATAATCTACTATTTTTTCCAAATATCTGAATATTGCCAGATTTGTACCTTCAGATTTGATTTTTTCAAAAGTGTTCCTGAATATTACACAATGGAGTAAATAGATAAGTTATCTTAAATCTTAGCTGAACTGGAACTAAATTCTCCAAATAAAATACCTCGGCGTAGACATCAGTTAAATATTTTAATTTATACCATAACAATACGGTACAGTACAATACTGCAACTGGCAATATAATATTTGACCTACCGAAAGAAAAATATGCCGTAAAACAAAAATTGGATTTTATGGTAAAAGTTAAGACAGGATTCATCCCCCTTAATGACCTTGGAATTTCACTGTACATTTTTGCAACGATAAAATAAAGATCCTTTGCTTATTATATCATTCAATTGGGATTATCTTGACTCCTTTCGTTGCGTAAATGTGGACATTATACGATCACCGTCACCGACTACAATTACCATGTAAACCAGCGTAAAGTACTCTTCAACTGCGCAACTGATCTTGTTCATAAGTAACCTTGAACTGTTTGCGAATGACACTATTAGTCACACCATCTTTTTGTCCCTTTGTTTTTGTCCTCCCAACCGCATAAACAATGTAATCGTGCCCCTTTGTTCCTTTTATAATAATTCAAGTAATAATAAAAAGAAAGAAGTAGTAATTCTTCAGTCAAGACTGAGATAATAATGATGATGATTCTTTTACGTCTCGTTTGTTGCAAAAATGGTATTCGAGACGCTGAGTTGTGATAGATGAAGATAATGAAAAATACCAAAACCTTATTACTTACAGCTGTATGATCAACAACCTTGCGGAACATCTGATTTTGGTCGGTTTAAAAAGTACTTTAAATTGTCCATAAAGAAAATAAAAAAATGTCACCCTATAGATAGAGAATTGAATGATTCTTCTTGTGAATGGTTTTTCATTCCAATAAATATTTCCGTTTTGCAGATGTTCTTAATTAGGTGTGAAAGTTGTCCAGCAAGAATACATTACAAAAGGTAATTAAGAAGGGCGTCTCAGGCGCGACTTTCTGCCGCTCGCAGCGCTAGCAGTACTCAAGGGTCCAACTCGATCTTTGCACCTCGTTTTCTCAATTCAAACATTCAAGTCGTTTATATTTTTTAATACTTTTAAATATAAATCATCAATTGTAGTAATGTTTTACAAGGTTTTTGACAGAGAATACCTTTGTTATAGATACAAAACAAACATATTGTCGTTTGACAGTTAGACAGTTGACTAACGACAATATTTAACATAGAATGAATTACAAAGTTGGACCTTTAAGGACAGGTGCTGCAACCTACTTCAGCTTTGACCTGAGACGCCCAATAAAAAAGTTACATTCGTGAGAAAGATTCTCTACGGGATGACCAATTTTAGTTTGATTTGAGACAGTTTAAGAAGAGTACTACATTCTTTGTGTCTGTGTTGTTGGGGTTGTAGTCGATGGTGATGATGTCCATTTTGTAGGCTTACGTCACATATCTTGGAAACTATTCTAATCGAGACGATGAATGATGATATGGCACGTGATTATAATAATGTACTTACCTTTCATTCAATATTATAATTCGTTTTATACAAATTAAAAACTTCGAATGTAATGAATATAATTTTGCCGTCCATCACAAACGAGTGTTCTAGAAAGTATCGATAGCTGCTATCGAGTTTGTTTGCCAACCTGTCTCGGCCAAGTCGCCCACTAAAAACATTTTGGCGAATGAGAGCAAGGTCGTTGTCTTATGGTAAACATCACATTGTGGGCGAAACCAAGAAATGATGATGATGAAGGTGGAACGATGAAGGAAATATAATAAATATATAGTGTTAATATAATATTGGAAAGCACAACAGCTACAGTACTACAGCAGTAGTATTAACAGCTATCCTACAGTACAGCTACAGATACTCTGTAGCACAATGGTCAGAATGCCCAGTGGGAGGCCTGGGTTCGATTCCCAGTGGGGTTGGTTTTTTACAAACTGCCTTAAATACCATTTATTATACACTAACACAATATAATATGTATAAGCAGTATAAGCTTGTACGAAAGGACTAAACTTTTGATTTGATAGAAGACGTGGGTATATTTAAACGACTTGAACACTCCACCTTATTTGCCATTAAGCTCTCTATTGGCAGATATAAACGGAACTTCAAGAAACTTCACCTTTTTCGAGATAATTGCGTTTATATGTACCTGACACCAAACTTCCAAGACTTCGCATTTATTTATTTTATTATTTATTTATTTATTTATTTTATGTCTATCCTATTCAGTTATAAAAACTGATTTACAAAGAAGGACCTTAAATAAAACTAAGCTATGCAAACAATTAATAGTAATGAAATCATAAATAACAATAACAACAAAAACAAAACAAACTACTGAACTATATAAAATATAATCAAGAACAAGAAAAAATAATTTAGAAATGAAATAAAATCAAATGAAGTGGAAATTCAACATATTAAAAAATAAAAATAGAAGTATGCAATAAGAAAGAACATGAAGAAAAAAATAATTGTGGGTTAGAGTTAACGTAAACTGTTGATTCGTTAGAAGACGTCGGTATGTTTAACTATTGTAATCACTGCATCTTAATTGCCATTAAGTCTTATATTTGCAGATATAAACAATATTGCAAAGAACTCCACCTGGTTCAAAATAATTGCGTTTATATGTCCTTGACACTTCACTTCGAAGTCTAGGCATTTGCACGTATACTCATGATTTGGTAGAAGACTCGGGAATATTTAATTGACTTGAACACTCCTTCTTATTTGCCATTAAGCTCTCTATTGGACGGTATAAACGGAATTTCAAGAAACTTCACATTTTTCGAGATAATTGCGTTTATATGTACCTGACACCAAACTTCCAAGATTACGCATTTAGACTACGCATTTGGGTTCTATATTTGTGAAGTGTGCATAGCTAAGAATCGATTCTCTCAATTGAGAGAGTATAAAAGTATTGGAATATGGAATGCACGATTTGAATTAAGACAGATATTAAGATACTGTATCCATGTATAACAACAATTATTACAACTCTATAAGCTCTACTACTTGTAAAGGCGAATGAATGTTGATCAATCGAAGTAATATTTTTCTCGGTATAAGATAAAAATTCAACGATATCTTGGCTCGGAAACAGCAAAACTTGCGATGACATGTTTCTTAATCTTTTGGGAAATGTGTTTTCTTCATCAGCTTGCGATGATGTCATATCTTATGCGTGACGTCATTTTTACATGTGACGTTTGCAACGAGGAAAATCCGCTCAGCAGTAAAAAATAACGATAGCCTTTCATATTCTAAACGAGAATGTAGCTATCGCCGGAATAAAATGCTAGATACGTATTTTTATGTTTGACACTTTTAAGATTAGCTTACTTGCATAATTATGAGAGAAGAGCGTTGTGTAAAAGTGAATGAAAAGTATATTTCTAAACATTTCCAAATTTCCAACTTTCATTATAAAATACGTATGTTTAAACCTGGTGTTTCTAAATAAAAGGGCATGGCCTCAAACACTCAAACACTATGGGTTTGTAAAGTCGTTAGTAAAACTAAAAAAAGCTTTACACTGAAAACCAAGAACTTCAGCTAATAACTACTAACATTGTCTTGTAAATTAGGAAATAACTAAACTAAACTGAAATTATTTGTATGTATAGACACATTATTATTAAATGGACCCTTATATCTCATGGATATCTCATAAGCTTTGGAATAATTCTTCATCCATTCCGTAATCTAAATTTGAACTAAAAACTATTGTTAATTAATTTGACACTAAGCAAATTTATTCCTAATCACACAATCCTGTTTGAGGATAAGCCCACCTATCTTTGAGCTTTGCGCCAGTTAACAATAACCAACAATTTCACCAGTCATCGCTCACTACGTCGAAATATTAATCCTCAATATTACACAGCTAAAACCAACCGATCATTCAAGTTTTGCAATCAAGGATTACGATATTTGCCAAGTGTATTCACTTCCGCTCACATTCTAATCCCATTGCAAACTAATGTTAATTATTATGAAAATAACCCACATCTATCATCCAAGGGGCTCAATTTACTTGCATCACTTCACGGTTTTACATCGATGTTGAGTCTTATTTTGACATCCCTCATTTCATGCTAAAAATAAATTAAAACTTCGTTTAGTGAAGGTGAATTCTAGTTCCTACCACAAATATCTGCCTCTGACTATTGGATTTTAATCTATTGATTAAATAAAGAAAGTAATTACAAATATTTGAATTCATTGTCTACACACTCAGTTACAAGAACATAAATTTTCAGTGATGTTCATGATTCTAATTAGTATAGGATTCGTTGCTATGACAGTTGCAAAGTAACCGTTTACATGTAAAAGTTAAAAATTCTCACCCCGAACCGAGGATCGAACCCTGGTCCTTCTGCTTGGAAGGAGGGAACCCACTAAACCAACGAGCCACTAAAACAATTATTTGTTTATTTGTTTCGGTATTATTGTTCAAGTTATGACTAAAGATGGTTTTTCTCATAAACATTTTTAAGATTATAATATTTTTATTTTCCAGTTTTACGTTAGATGGAGGAGCCGATCACAGAGAAGGCGTCGGTAAAGGAGAAGTCTATCGGCTCGGCCGAGTCCGTAGTTCCTGAACGCGCCGCTTGGGGTAGCCCGCTAGAGTTCATCCTCTCCTGTCTCAACTATGCAGTGGGACTTGGGAACGTGTGGCGCTTCCCCTACCTTGTCTACAGGAACGGAGGGGGTGAGTACAGGGGCAGCTATTTTGTTTTTACATTGCCTCGACCATTTTGTTTGTAACTTTTCTAACGCAATGGAGGGATGGCCAGTTCAAAGCAGCCATTTTTTTTTGACCAACCATTTTGTTTGTAACTTCTCCATTACAATGGAGGGATAGTTAGTTCAGAAGTTCAAAGCAGCCATCAACCATTTTCTTAGCCACTTCTTTTTTTTACAATTGAGGGTGTACAAAGAAGTACTTTTGTTTTCTTATTGTAACAACCATACTACGTACTTGAAAGTTTTTGCCTAGAATGGAGAGAGAGCACCGATGTAGTTTTCCCATTGTATCAACCATTTTGTTTGTAAAGTTTGGGCAGAAATGGGAGCAAAAATCCAGTATTTAGTAATTACTGTTCATGGCATATTTAATGAGCTAAAAGATTGCACCAAACATTTTATTAATTCTGTACATAATGACTTAGTTGTAAAGTAATAAAATGTGTTTGCATAATAGTTTAGTTTAGTTTAGTTAATAATTTAGTTGTAAACACTTTTAGGCAAATGCAGTATTATTGTCACTGCTCATTCCAGTGAACACCTTTAAAAAAAAAAAAAAGTTATAATAATTTAAATCTCTATCTATTATTATTTCGTTTATGTGTATGTATTTTTTTCGTAATTTTCATTCTATGTTGTATCAATTTGAAATTGTAATTTCGATATTCTACTGTACATTGTATCTATGTAATTAGCGAAAGCTAAAATAAATAAACACTACTACCTTGAGTTATCTAGATTCTAGATCAAACCTAATCATACTCTTGGGTACTAGTTCAATCACATTGGTGTTTGATTACTTATGCTATTGTATACAAAAGGATATCCAACCTGTCTACTTCAAAGATAAACCGATCTATGACTAACTGGGTAGAGCAACATCACACAGTAGCAGTCGATAGCTCGAACGATAACTCGTTATCGGTGATTGACATCTTCGGTTGAGTAACGCCAACGCATTTGCGATTGTTACCTCGGTAGGATTAGTGTCGCATATTGATGGATATGTTGGTTAACTTGTTTATCTTTAGTATACAGGCCTATTCGTTATCTAGAAATGTGTATTGTGTATAGTTCCCTTGCTATAACTATTTTCATGCTGAGCAAACATCCTTATCAAACTGCATGTGCAGTGTGCACGCTGTTTCCTCGAAAAACAATAGTATTACAGTTGCCCTAACTGATGAATGGAGATACGATTCTGAAAAAAAAGCAGTGCCTATATTAAGGTTTTTTAGCTAAGAAAGTATTGATCACATACTTTGTATAGATTTTTAGGACTTTTGTGACCACTGAAGTAAATCATTAATTTGGCATTATTCGACACGAAGAGAAATACTAAAATCTCAACGTTTTTGAACCTCTTTGAGTTGAAGTGACTGAACATGAAAGTGTAACGTCAACCATGCATTTTGTAGTCTTAACATTCCTCAATTCATTCCTGCATAATGGGAAGGTATTTTTAAATGTATATAATTATATCATTGTCATGTATAAGGATCTTGTATTGATCTCTGATGATGCATGTCTGATTATTTCGGCGGGTGTTCCAGGCGCCTTCCTCATCCCATACATCATCATGCTGTTCACGATGGGTCTGCCGATCTTCTTCCTCGAGCTGGTTGTGGGTCAATACTCCGGTCTGGGCCCCAACACGGCCTTCAAACGTATGGCGCCCATCTTCCACGGTAAGCCATTCGTATTTGTGCACTTATTTCTTTCTTTCTTTCTTTCTTTCTTTCTTTCTTTCTTTCTTTCTTTCTTTCTTTCTTTCTTTCTTTCTTTCTTTCTTTCTTTCTTTCTTTCTTTCTTTCTTTCTTTCTTTCTTTCTTTCTTTCTTTCTTTCTTTCTTTCTTTCTTTCTTTCTTTCTTTCTTTCTTTCTTTCTTTCTTTCTTTCTTTCTTTCTTTCTATCTTTCTATCTATCTTTCTATCTTTCTATCTTTCTATCTTTCTATCTTTCTTTGTTTATTTATTTAAATATTGATTTATTTATTTGGTGTATAACAAAGTAGTTAACAACTATGATGATTTGACGTTGGGGGTTGTTTGGAGGAAACGGATAAGTAACATAAAGACGAGGACGTGGTCTGCCTTTCATCTGGCTTCTACCCCTCGACCAGTCCGGCTAGGGTGGCCCTACAGAAGCATACGCTTCCACAGGCAGAGCTCTCGGGATCACAAAAGCACATAAACTTCCTCGTCACGATAAGGTAGAAGCCCGTAGGCAGGACGGTACGCCACATAAATATTATATTGATTTATTCAGTTATTTATCACAATTCAATCTCAGAGAGCTGTTAATAAGACTTGATCTCAGCATTAATTCCCCTTCTGCTTGAGAAAACCATGTTCGCCGGTGGCTGGTATCGAACTGGCGACCTCCTAGAAGAGTATCGTGTGCTATCACTGAGCTATCTCTATCGATAGCACAGCACAAGGAAGGAACCTTGTGGGTGATCGCTTCATTAACCTTTAATGAATTGAGAAAACCTACATTGTTTCTAATTATTCACTAGGAAATCAGGTTTTGCGCACACAAAATTCATTGAAGTTTTCCTTGGGACATGACTATAATGAGACCATTAAAATGGTAATAGGCATCCCATATTATTGACAATTAAGTTTATAATTTAGGCTACTGGAACACACAAATGAAACTTGTAATACAAGAACTATTAGGAGGAGTTGCTTTTAGGAGGAGTTGTGAAGCTGAATTGTGACAATAATAATGTCTACATTCTTAACTTCTTCTAAACATTCACTACCTTTTTATCTAAAGGTATTGTATAGGCTTCTGTTTTCAGATTTATTCACACTTTACTCACAGTGAGGAGTGAGGAGTAAGGTGAGGAGTGAGGAGTGAGGAGTGAGGGAGTGTGAAGGGGAGGGAACACATAAAGTCTCATCAAAAGTATGAGGATACTCTTTTATGGAATTTACTGTTACCGCAGCATTTATAGAAGCTCTATATAAGGTGACATTATGCAAATAAGCGAGATAAAACGCAGACAGAAGTTTATGTACATGTATAAACACGTCAGATTACACCGAGTAATGTAATAAAACAGTAGTTGTCTGAATCATCAACAAGATGATATGCTATAATATTGTCATCTTGTCTCTCAGCGATAATGCAAGGTTAATTGCTGCATTGTGCATCGTCATATTTTTCATTATTATTTTTTAAATTATTACTGTTGACTTGGACGGTTTAATTGGCGTTTATGTTGTTGTTGTTGTTGTTGTTGTTGTTTGACGTTGCCACGAGCTGCGACCAGGTAAGGTTCTCACTTTCATCGTTAGCTATTGGTCTCGCTGGACAAGTTTTATATAGGCGAGCACTCTAAACGTTTCGGTCCACTTATTTTTATAAACGTTGAGATTCATTATAATTATTTCGTTAATTTAAGTACTGAACGATTTGCCTGAAGATGTACGGTGGTATAATTAAATAGCACACACGTACACATACTCACGTATATCACAAAAAGTGCATAAGTGAAGGAAAAATCTTTCCTAAATCTAATTACTGATAATTTGAGATAAAGAAATCGAGTTTAACTGTTCATAATTATATATAAACAGTTCGTCTGCAACAAACATCGAATTATTTAAATCGTTCATACAAATTATTTTTAAACTCTTTTACTCTACAGTTGAGTTCCCCAAACGTTATATTAAATTGTCTACTTTGCACGTTTTGTAAAATTAAGTTTATCTCCTCACATGAATTTGAATTGTTACGTTTTGAATTGTGTGTCAATAACGCTTGTTATGCAAACTGAATAACAAACCATCCTTTGAACAAGTTTCTACGGCTGAGAATAGGTCTAGATGGCCGTAAACTTCTATCGAAGGGTTCTAGATCAATTCTGAAAAATGTCACAAAACGGTAGTTTTGGGTTACATTCGATTTTTAATTCATTGTTGTAGTGTTTTACAAGTAAAGTTTGTTTGAATTTCAACTGTTCTTCAACATTCATTTATTTATAATATTATATTACTATTAAAAAGCAACACAAAACTCCCTCACTTCGTCTACGTTTTATTTGTAGTTTACACATACATTTTCACAGCCTTTACCAGCGGATATACCTGTTCTACAACTCATACAGGACAACAGTTAAATTGTGCCTTTTTATGAATACATAAATGTAAATCATCGAAAATATCAAATGTAACGATAATCATCAATATTATTATGAGCCAATACTTGACTTGACAAATCTGTTCTACTTCTTTGTAATCGCATTCATCTTCTATTGACCTCTTAAAAGTGTAAATAAACACGCATTGTTCTTAATGGCAGCTCTGACGTCACGTTAATATTGTTATGTACCACGGCAGTACCAGGCTGGACGAACGATCATCGTCACGATTACCCCTGTAATCGTGACATGGGCGTAGCGATACGCTCCCAGCCCTGCCGTGCCACTAACGGGGATCGTGTGGTGGGATTGTTCACAATGCAGTTTATTCAAAGGAATACCATGATTCATCAACAAGGATTACGTTTATTCAATGACGGGAATTATGTAACATTACACAACCTAGTCCCGTGAACATGAGGCCTGGGCTATAACACGTACATACCGTCAAGGCCTGTCAATCAATCCCAGACTCACCCGAGTCGTAGTCCCGGCTTCCCGCCCCGAGGTGGTTGGTGACTGGCTTCCCGGCTCCGGCTTCCCTCGACGTCGTTAATCACGCTTCCCTTCGTCGTTCCGTGATTCACACTTCTTGCTCTCTTCAGTCGTGTTCCAGCTTGAGTCCCCCCCCCGTGTCCACACACCTTGGTTATAAACCCCTTCCTCATGACGTCACGTCTCTCTACGACATCGCTTGCCACGGCGAGGAATTGCCGACAACAATAACATCGTAACAATAATGAGTCAATAATTAAACAGATAATGTTTTGGACAAAACCGCCGACCTCCGTACATTATGTAATGAATCCCGACGCTTGTCCCAATCATCTGTTTACTTAACTAGCTAGGCCCGCCGACCATGCACAATTATTGCATAGCTGACTGACCCAGTTACAATACTCAAAACATTACGACACCAGTTGCCCAAACAACTCCATGGAATCTCACCGATCAGAAAGGGCTCAAATCCATGAAACCCAGTCTTTCATGACATCCCTGGGGCTCCGGAAAAATCGACCTCGATTTTCCGACTTCGAAACACCCCTTCTGGGCGACCCCCTCAAGACAGAGAACACTAATCTCCCTGTCCTTCCCTTGGTCAAGACGTCCAGAAGTCCCCCAGGTCATCGGCCTTCGTGAGATTCCCCCATGCGATGCGTCTTCAGGATGAAATCGAATAGACCGTAGAGAGACTGAGAGGAGGTTGGTGACATGTCCACAGATGGATGAGATGAGCGTGGCTCCGGACCGCCAGTATCCGAAACGCCAGCGTGTACAACTTATGCCGAGGAAGCAGCAACAACCACCTCTTCCTAACTTAATCTAAAATGTACGCTCAACAACCCAGCCCTCAGTTCACAAGCAATCCGTACATGAATAACAGTGGCAAAAAATAACAAAAAAACAAAAGTACAATAATAAAAATTAGCAAAATATTGAAATAATAACAATAATAACAATCCAAAAGAAAAGTTACAATCATAATTTAACAAGAAACATAATATTTTCTTTTTCCTTTATAAACCATAGATAAGCCACTGTCAACGAAACAAACTTCACGAAGCAATGTCATCCATTGAAGTTGTCCCGTTGAACGTAATCTCCGTAGTGTTCAATGATCCGCCGAGTAGACAATTTTCTCTCGCACGGTCCAGACTAGATGTCCACATCCACATGCAGCGTGTTTAGTCACAGCCGTTATCGCATAACCAGCTGTGAACATAAAACACACGACAGAAAACATAACCGAAAAAAAAACGTTCAGAAAGAACCATGGGTGCACAGTGAATTTGAAATTATTAATAATTAACATATAGCTTGAAATCTTAAAAATAATCAGGTGAAATAATCAACAACACCGTTCGCTTACAAAGCTCAATTTTACAATTTTGAATTTACGAAATGCATTTAATAAGTAAACAAGAATTATCTCAATTTTTTTATAATGAAGTGATCAAAACCAACAACAATTCACCGTGCATGCACGTCCCATGCCTAGAGTGGGAAAACTCGTGGAAACCTCTAGATCACCTCCACGATATGGACCACCTATCCCGCTATGTTACTTGACCATAGCTAAATTCAGGGCCATTTCTGCCCACACCTAAAATTTGGAAAACAATTAATTAACCAATAAATTATCAAATAACCCCATAAATAGAGTATATCCACACGTTACATGAATAATTATAAAATTAATGCGCGTTAACCCGGGGAATGTGAACAACGAGACGCACATCGTAGCGTTTCACGATCCCCCCCTTTCCCCCCATCACAAATGCGGACGCCAAACGCCCGTCTGTCACCCCACATAATTTTCAACCAACACTATAGGCAGCTAAAGCGCAACTCTCAACACCCGAAAATACCGCACTAAGCAACCCACCCACTGCATGTGCCAACACAGCCTCTGTTCTCCCTCTCCCTACCTCGCTAAAATTCCAGGAATATCCAACGCCCACTTAAACTAATACTTAACCGATGCCCACAAACTAGAGCATTAATAAAACTAAACCACTCAACGAAACGAAGGCCTGACGAAAGGTTGAAGACCATAAACCTATCCTAAAATAGCCTAAAAGTACCTGCAAAAGACATTCCCTTACCTGCCTGCTAAAAGCCTGGCCCTCCCTCGGGATTCATCCCTAACAAACAACTAACCCGTCACACAGCGTGTACGCGCCTAGTGCCTGATGCTCGCGTGAAGAGAGTATAGCTCGCTGCCTCCCACTATCGTTACGCGAGCGCCCACCGGAGCGCTGCTACTCGCGACCGTGCGCGGCCTGCCTCGCGGCAACGCAGGCTACAGCCGCCGGCCAGTAATCGCGCTCGACTCCCCACACTCACACAGCGTCAGGAGTCGAACTCTGGCCTCTCCACCACGGAGACCCATTGCCCCCTCCCTGACCTCTCCCCATTCCCCCTACAGGAATGAGTCATATTAGGTCCGAGGCCCATTGTGCGTAGGCAACACCCAAGAGTTTAAGTGTCCCCCGAGTGGTACCGTAGCACAGTTCCCCCCACGAGAACTCCATCCAACATGCACGACTCACACGTGACCTCCCCCCATCTCCGACGAGATAAGTCATAATAGATCACGTGGAGCTACATACCCAAAATGCACGCGGGCACCACTCAGAGCCTAAATATCTCCCGAGTGGCACCGTTGTACTGTCCTCACCACGAGGACCCAAATTATGGACTCGCATGCGACCTCTCCCCAACCCCCGAAAGAGCTGGGTCATATTAGATCACATGGAGCCACATACCAAAAACGCACGCGGGCACCACTCAGAGCCTAAATATCTCCCGAGTGGCACCGTTGTACTGTCCTCACCACGAGGACCCAAATTATGGACTCGCATGCGACCTCTCCCCAACCCCCGAAAGAGCTGGGTCATACTAGATCACATGGAGCCACATACCAAAAACGCACGCGGGCACCACTCAGAGCCTAAATATTTGGCAGCCTCACAAGATGGCGTCCGGCTGTCAGTCACGCGTACCTCGCGCTCCGTTGTTTATCTTTTTTTCGGTATTTCTAATCGGTGTTATTTTCTTGTGTCATGTCAAAACAAATTGTGGTGTCATCGCGCGTCCGACTGATGAGTTTTATGATGGTGTGTTGATTAGTTTGTTTTCTAAACGCAGTTTTAGTTTTTCCGCGAGTGTGATCGCTGGCTTGCCTGCGCATGGGCTCGCTACCTCCAAACGCGGTGCTGTTCGTGGACGCTCTGCAGTGTTGCCGCAGTTACTAGTGTTTCTAATTCTACTGTCAGGCGATGTGCAGCTGAACCCTGGACCTTCAACGGCCACTTTGAACACCTACTACCAAAACGTCTGCAGCCTCAAAAACAAATTTACGGATTGCGTCACAAATGTGAATAATTTATCGGGCTACGATGTTATCGCCTTCACGGAGACTAAACTGTGTGAGTATGTGACCAACGCTGAAATTCCGCTATCTTCAGACTTCACCATTTTTCGCCGGGACAGAACTTCTCGGGGAGGCGGAGTGCTGATAGGCATCAATTCGAAGTGGCCTTGTAGGGCTAGACCTGACCTTAATCGGGACTGCGAGATAGTTTGGTCGGAACTGTGCACTCCCGGTAATAAACTGTTAATTGGCTGTTATTACAGACCCCCTCGCAGCACTATCCAGTCTCTTGAAGCTTGTCTCGATTCAGTTCTTGCAGCGCTTGCAAACGGTCGTGTATTACTATTCGGGGATTTTAATCTGGGAATTCAGTGGACATCTACTGAGTCGGGCATTGCGAGTGACGTCAATGACAGGTGGTTCATCGATAACTTCATAAACGGTCTTGGACTTCAACAACTGTGCCTCCACCCAACAAGAAATCTTGCAACACTGGATCTTGTGTTGACGAGCCTCGAGCCAGACACCTGCATCCTTACACCGGGTCAAAATATTTTCAAGTCTGACCACGAATCTTTGGACACGTCAATCACTCTACCTGCCATTGTCCCTCGGCGCCGCCACTCGACTCCTTGGAGACCGACCCCCTGTTGGCGGAAGGCTAATTGGCCTGGTATTGCTGGTGCTTTAAATTCCCTCCCCTGGCGACAATTCGAGGAACTCGATGTAAACAACGCAGTTCAACTTTTCAATGAATGGATACAAAATATTATCACTGATTTTGTTCCCACTCGTAAAGTTAAATCTAATAAGTTTCCTGTTTGGATGACTGACCGCACCAAACAAGCATTGTATAACAAAAACCAAGCTTGGAAGCTGTGGAAGAGTTCCTTGACTCCTCACACACGCCTCGCGTATGAGAATGCGCGGAAACTAGCGAAAACATTGTCAAGGACAGACTACAAAAACTACACTGACAAAATTACTAGTGAAACTGCATCTAATCCGAAGAGGTTCTGGTCTCTTATTAATTCACGTAGAAAATCGGAAAGAATTCCCCTCGAAGTGCACTCTGAAGATGTGACTGCATCTGAACACCAAAGACCCGCCCTGTTCAATGACCACTTTGCAAGCAATTTTTCTGTACCTACTACCCATCCGATAACATCGCCTCTACAAACCAAGTGTTCTTTCTCACTCGCATCTCTTACAACCGATGAGAGGGAAATACACAATTTCATAACAAAATTATCTCCGAACCGTGCAACTGGCCCTGATAACATTAGTGCAATTTTTATCAAACGCACAGTTTCCCAACTAACGTTCCCATTGTCCATCTTGTTTAATAAAATTTTTTCTAGCGGTGTGTTTCCGGATTGCTGGAAAACGGCAAACGTGGTCCCTATATTAAAATCGGGGGACAAAAAACAAGTAAAAAACTATAGGCCTATTTCTCTCCTTCCCATTCTGTCCACGATTTGTGAGAGAATAATCCACCAGCGACTACTTACATTTACACTGCCACACCTATCTCAAATTCAGCACGGTTTTCTACCAGGTAATTCATGCCAGACTAACTTGGTAATGTTGCAACATGAAGCAATGTCTGCTGTTGAGGCCGGGGAGCAACTCGATGTTGCATTCATCGATTTTGCGAAAGCATTTGACTCGGTGAGTCACAGACATTTACTACATAAGATAAAACATCGCTTTGGAATTCATGGTAATTTCCTAGCAGTCATTGCCAGTTTTTTGGAAAACCGTCTTCAACGCGTCGTCATTTCTGGGGTCGAATCTGGCTGGGTCAGTGTGACCTCTGGGGTCCCCCAAGGAAGTGTCCTTGGGCCCCTTCTCTTCACACTCTTCATGGATGACATGCAAGACTCCGTTGACTCCTGGATTTGTGACTTCCTTTTGTATGCTGATGACTGCAAACTCATGAAACGCATTCGGGATGCAAGTGATGTAATCATGCTTCAACGTGGACTTGATCTATTTAACCGCTGGTGCACCGACTGGGAAATGAAGCCGAACCCCAGGAAATGTTCAATACTTTCCATAACTCTCCGCCGCGCCCCCCTTCTGCATGGCTATCAATTGGGTGGTGAAGTGATTCAGCGTGTTGAGAGGCAGCGTGACCTTGGAGTGACTGTAGACGGTAAACTACTGTTTGTAGATCATATTGATACTGTTACCTCCAGGGCCATGCGTCTTCTTGGAATGTTGTATCGTTTCACCGAAATTCGTAACGTCATAGCACTCCGTACCTACTTCACTGCATGTGTGCTACCCGTGGTTGAGTACGGCTCTGTGATTTGGGGCATGTCTTCCCCGACTAATTTGAAGAAGTTGGATCGTGTTATGTCTTTTTTTCTTTCAATTGTTAAACATCGAGTCACAAACTTTCAGGACACGTCAAAAGTAGAAATAATGTCTTCCCTTAATTTACGCTCCTTAACTAGTCGTCGTTCTCTGGCTGACTTAAAGTTTTTGCATAAAATTGTTAACGGCAATCTCCGACCTCCTCTGATCAATCTTTTCTCCCTACATGTACCATGCCGCCTAACCAGATCGACTCAACTATTTCATTTACCTATTCCTCGCCTTGAAATCATCAAACGCTCCCTCTTCTACCGTTTACCCTTCACCTACAACTCACTTACCACATCCACCCTCGACATTTTTTCATCCCGCCGGGAGTTCATGACTAACGCCAAACCTCTTGTGTGACTTGTAGCCATGTAGTTTTTTTTTTTTTTTTTTTTTTTCCTCTCTTATGTTTTTTGTCATGTTAAAACATTCTTCTGTTTTTACTATTATGATTATTCATTACCCCATGTTTCGTACACATGTTATCACGTATTGTTAGTTAATATGTTAGTTTAGTTAATTAAGTTAGTTTTAGGTAGCTTAGTAATATTATTACGTTTACACGCACAATGTAAAATGGCCTATGGCTGTATTTGTGTCCTATCAAATAAATAAAATCTCCCGAGTGGCACCGTTGTACTGTCCTCACCACGAGGACCCAAATTATGGACTCGCATGCGACCTCTCCCCAACCCCCGAAAGAGGCCCCAAAAGAACCGCAATTCTGCAGTAATTCACAGCCCACCCCCCGTACGTAAACTGACGCAACAATCGTCGTCACGATTGATGCGAAAACACTAGCCAGCCCGCCATGACAACACACAAAAAACAGCAACCAGCTGACTTGCATGCCTAGCGCAACTGACTACACACACTATGGACTGCTGACGCAGGAATAAGCTACATTCCGAAACGACAGCTCATCCGAGGGAAACGAAAAGAAAGAACGAAAGAACCTAAACTATAATCAACTGCAACAAAATTAAATAAAACAATACACTATGCAATATATATTAAACAACAAAACAAAAAGAATTCACTGTACAAAATGTCCTACACAACTATCCTATCACCCTAAACATAAAACATTATTTATAACCTATCTCTAAAACAAAAACAAAATTATGCATAGTACAACGTCAACGAAAGTGCAATGTGTATGTACGAATACGAGGAACATAAAAGTAGTATCTGTGTAAGTTGACCATATGACTGCCTGAATGAATGCATGTATGTATGTAATGTATGTATGTATGTATGTATGTATGTATATAAGTATGTATGCATATATGTATGTATGCATGTATGTATGTATGTATGAATTGTATGTATGTATGTATGTATGTATGTATGTATGTATGTATGTATGTATGTATGTATGTATGTATGTATGTATCACAAAACAAATTACAAACAAAATGATATTGAAAACAAACTTAAGAGTTGGACAATGGACACATCATGATAAACAATAAGAGATATACAAAATATACATAACGGACTAGCATTCCGCAATACTAGAACCCAACTCGAATCAATCAACCCATGGATGCCGCCATGCTTCAGGATCATACCAGGGCTTGATGCGTGATACATGTACGACCTCTTCCACCCATTTATTACTGAGCTTCAACCGAACCTTGTAATTCAAGTCCGATAATTTTTCAATAATCCTGTACGGACCTAACCATCTATGGATGAACTTTTCCACCTGGCCCACTTTGCGCAAGGGAAAGAAGATCTTGACGTATTGGCCTACTTCGTATGTCACATGTCGATGCGTCTTGTCATACCCTGACTTTTGCTTAGCTTGCTCTTCTTTGATTACCTGGAGGGTGGCTTCGCGCGCTTCCCGGAGCCGCCGCAAACGCGTAGCACTATCCTCCCCAAATTCCAAATCGGGCTGAAGACCAGCATCCATAGGAAGGGTAGGCTCGCGGCCATAGACCAAATAGAAGGGTGTCCGTTTAGTCGTTGCCTGGATCGAGACGTTATATGAGAAAGTACACAAACGCACATACTCACACCAATTGTCATGTCGCGAGTTCACGAAAAATGACAAAAGGGTGGCCAAAGTGTGATTAAATTTCTCATCCAAACCATTCGTAGAGGGCTTATACGAGGTGGTGTACAACGAACGCACCCCCAACCCGCGGACAATTTCAGTAACCAAGTTCCCGCGAAAAACACTACCTCGGTCACTCAAAATCATCCGAGGACACGAATGTTGGCAAATAACGTCATCGATAATAAAATTGGCCACGTCAACCGCACCCCCTGAGGGTAGAGCACGAGCCATCGCCCACTTCGTGGCATAATCTGTAGCCGTGACGATAAACCGGTGACCATTAACACTTCGCTTCAAGGGACCCAAAAGGTCGATACCTATCATATCGAAGGGAGCGCCCACCGCAATTGGCTGCAACAACCCTGCCGGTTTTAAATTTGGGCCCTTTTTCCCCTGACAATCCGCACAGCTTTTAACGTAACCCAGCACCGCTCTAGACATGTTATCCCAATAAAATCGCGAACGCAGCTTACCATAAGTTTTCATGTAACCCAGGTGAGCCCCGCCTGCCGGACTGTCGTGCGCATCATAGAGAATCTCCACCTTCATGCTATCGGGAATAACTAAGAGCTTGGAGGGACCAGTAGGGACGAAATTTTTCCGATATAAGACATCATTCTCCATTACATAACTCCTTGTTTGACGCCGCACCTGCGAAGTAGCACTGTCAGGATCTGACATCGCCGCAATTAGTTCTGCCAGTTTAACATCCGCTTTCTGCGCCTGTGCAATCGTGTCCACCTGAACCGGCGTGGTCATGATTTCCATGGCATCCTCCTCATCCCCCGGCTCAGGACCATGCTCAGGCAACAGCCTACTCATACAATCCGCGTCAAGATGCCGCTTTCCCGATTTGTAGACAATCTCCATTTGATGATCAAGCAAATAAATGCTCCATCGAGCCAATCGTCCGTTTCTCTCGCTATTTCTACGCAGAAAACACAACGCACAGTGATCTGTCACCACCTGAAAGGGACGGTTATACAAGAAGTGTCGGAAGTATCGAACCGCCCAAACAATGGCCAGGCACTCCAGCTCAGTGACACCATAGTTGACTTCAGCATTATTCAACCTGCGAGAAGCATAGCCAACGGGATGCCATTCTGACTCGAATTGCTGCAAAATAACAGCCCCCAACCCCTCCCGTGAAGCATCTGTCCGCAGTTGCGTAGGCGCGGTGTCCGAAAAATGACGCAATACCGGGGCGGAAAGAAGTTTAGCCTGTAATGCACGAAAAGCCCCCTCTTGCTCCGGACCCCAATGAAAGCGAACGCTCTTCTTGGTTAGAGCCGTCAGGGGTGCACAAATTTGACTAAAGTTCTGCACAAACTTCCGGTAAAACGATGCTAAACCTACAAACGAACGAACCTGCTTCAACGTGGTAGGCACAGGAAAATTTTGAACAGCACTGATTGTATCGGGATTTGGACTTATACCCTCAGCACTCACAATATGGCCCAAAATCTTCACCTCCCCGTATCCAAACGAGCATTTCTCGGGATTCAGTGTTACATTTGCACTCCGAAAACGCTGAAAAACTAACTCTAGATTAACGAGGTGTTCATTCAACCCCCTCCCCTTGACCAAAACATCATCCAAATAAACAAGGCAATGAGAATACTTTAACCCCCCTAGAATTTTATCCATAGCTGCCTGGAAAAGAGCTGGGGCCGTAGAAATGCCAAACGGCAAAACCTCAAATTTAAATAAGCCCTCACAACAGGAAAAACTACAGATTTCTTTTGCCCGGGGAGTTAAACCCAACTGCCAAAACCCACTCTGGAGATCCAGGGTGGTGAATACCGTACAACCCTCCAGACATGCAAGAAGGTCTTCTGCATTAGCACTGGGATAACTGAATCCTTTTACCTTGAGGTTGACCTTCCGAAAATCGACAACCATGCGGAGCTTGCCATTTTTTTTACGTACCAGAATAATAGGGCTGGACCATTCAGACGTTGAAGGAGTAATAATCCCCGCCCTTAACATATCCTGGATATGCGTTTTAATAACGTCCCGTTCCCCTGGACTCACCCTATAGGGCTGCATATGCACAGGAATTGTATCCTTCAACTGCACATCACACTCACCAATGTTAGCGCGTCCAATTAAATCAGGAGTCCAAGCAAACACATCGTGATATTTTAATAACAAAGCCTGCAAGCGTGCACGTGAGTCAGCTGTCATTTGCCTATTGACATCCAGAGAAGCAACGTCAGCCATTGCATCACGCCCAGGCGGCCGCGC
This sequence comes from Isoperla grammatica, assembly GCA_945910005.1. Lineage (NCBI taxonomy): Eukaryota > Metazoa > Arthropoda > Insecta > Plecoptera > Perlodidae > Isoperla > Isoperla grammatica. The sequence goes on from OX246750.1 coordinate 5,138,153, forward strand.
ATGCACGTCACTCTCTGATGACTCATGTGAAACTACTGCCACTGACTGAGAATCAATTAATTCAGCCTCTTCTATCTCACCGAGGCGAGTACCGATATAAATAACTTTCGGCTGTACAGTTACATTGACCACTGGCAACCAACCACTGGCCACCGACGACAGTAACATGGGTGCTATCACCAAACCTTTTCTAGTCATTAAGGAGGAACTAGGTTCAAAAACACTCGCCTCATACAATGGGCCACCCTTGACCGCGAAAGCCACCTGTGCCATCTGACCTGGCCCAATGATGACCTCCTGCGAAGCCACCAGTTCCAACGGCTTAGGCTCTAAGGCTTGAATAGAGAACAACGAGTTCTCAGATTCACATCCAATTTTCCTAGTAAAACATGGAGTTTCCTCCCCAAACATCACATGAACACACTGTTTTCCTACATGCATACTAACACGACGAGACTCATAATCAATAACCACCCCATAGCATAAACAAAAGTCATTACCCAGCAGACAATCTACAGATAGACCCTCTACCGCTATGAGGTCCATTGCGAAAACAACCCCTTCGATAACAAGCTCGATACCGCGCACTTGGCCGACCACCTTCAAAACCGAGTTATCCGCCGTACGAAGCAACAATCCCTCCACTGGTTGAAGTACAAAATTACGAATCCTATTCGCATTAATACAGGAAATACCTGCCCCAGAATCAACCAGCGAGGACATAGTCACCTCCCCCAATGCCACTGGGATCTTCAATGACCCAAACGTACGGATAACAACGATATCAACAGCGGTAGCGGTCCACTTGCGCGAATCGTCACTCAGACTATCAGCCCCTTCAAGTACTGACCTTTTCACCCCTTCACCAGACTCGGACGGAAACAACGCACCCTCCTCTGCGAAACCAACGGGAAACGAGGGTTGAGCGCCTACGTGCGGCCTCTGTATTATTAAGGCATAGATAGACGGAAACTGACGCAGATACTCACGCCTGTGGAAAGTACGCGCCCTCCTAAGAGGACACTGACGCTTCCAGTGCCCCAATTGGCAACACACGAAGCACCCCGTAGACTTGCGCAGGCCTCCCTGCACAACTTTCCCCGTTGTTTCCGAAGGCTCAGCCTTAAGAGAGACAGCACTTACCCTCACCGGAGATGTCTCACTCTCCGGTGGCGTTACTAGTTTCCCACATCTGGTGAAGAAGATTGGGAGGCCAGAGCTTCAATGGACTTTAGTTTTGGACAATCCCTAACAAAATGGCCGGGTTGCTTGCAGTAAAAACACACAAGCTTACCCTCTGTCGTCCTCTGATTAGTGCGACGGTTGCCCCCTCTGCGATCAGAACCCCCTTGCTGCTCCGCCCCCGAACCAGCCTCTGACCGATTTACCCTAGTTGTAAGGGATGACACCTGTGTAGTTAAATCCTTAACCAGCGCTGCCAATTGAGACACAACCGTGTCCTGCGCTGGCAAAACAGATGCCACCAACTGGGGGAGAACCATCCCAGCGACCGACTTGTTCCTAATTGCCTCCACCTGTTGTAGCCTGGAAAGCAAGTCATCCACCGTAACGAATGACTGACCAACAATCCCTTCCGCCAAGTCCGGACGCAAACCACAAATACACCACTGCACCCTCTCCGCACTTGACATCCTACTATTTACCCTATCGCAAAGCCGCAGGCGATCAAAAATATAATCCTCGGCCGACTCACCCAACCGCTGAGTGCGTTCGCCTAACAGGATTAACCAATACTGCAAATCACCTCTGTGTTTGCCGAACACCTGTAAAAAATGATCCCTAACCGCCTGCCATTGCATCGGCGCTGGTGCCCCATCCCCGGCCGGAACCTCTACCGCCGCCCGTGTCTCAATGGTCTCATACCAACTGAGCTGGGTACCTGTCAAATAAATGGGAAACATAGCCAGTGTCTTGACGTCGTTCCAACCGTTTGCCTTCGCCGCCCGCTCGAAACAACCCATCCATCTATGGGCATCCTCCTCAGCTGGGCGGAAAACACTAGGGACGACTTGTGACGACTGCATGTTATCCAAATCTACACCAACTTCAGGTAAACCAGCCCCTTCACCCCCGTCCTCGTCGTCCGAACTATCCGATGGAAGAGGGACGTCCAAAGCGTCCCTAGGAAAGTGACCTGACTCAATCTGCTGTTGAACATGAGCCCATTCCAACAAGCGCTCTCGAGGTGACAAAACCCCTATCGCTGGTACACCCAAACGACGTAACAGAGAACGTAATGCCCGATCACTGGGGACCCGACTCATCTGCCCCTCCCAAACAGGAAAGACATAGAATCAACTCAAACACAATAACACTGCACAAAGAAACCAGTACTCAAAAACACCGGGAGCTATAAAATTCATGCCGGTATTAACCAAAAATCAGCAAAATAAATCAAACCGCGCTGACCCATATAACACGAATAATTACTACATCACCATGCATAAAACAATATAACTCCCGACGCAGCACTCTTTGCGCAATGCTATCGTGCCTACATCCACGCATGCACACACAACACGCGCTGCCAAACACACAAGTGAATAACAATAATTCCCATTGATGAACCAAAATTAAACTGCAAATCCCAAAATCCCATTCACAGGTTCGAATAAAATAAATTAAACGAGACCGGCGCACTCCACCAGCTTGTTATGTACCACGGCAGTACCAGGCTGGACGAACGATCATCGTCACGATTACCCCTGTAATCGTGACATGGGCGTAGCGATACGCTCCCAGCCCTGCCGTGCCACTAACGGGGATCGTGTGGTGGGATTGTTCACAATGCAGTTTATTCAAAGGAATACCATGATTCATCAACAAGGATTACGTTTATTCAATGACGGGAATTATGTAACATTACACAACCTAGTCCCGTGAACATGAGGCCTGGGCTATAACACGTACATACCGTCAAGGCCTGTCAATCAATCCCAGACTCACCCGAGTCGTAGTCCCGGCTTCCCGCCCCGAGGTGGTTGGTGACTGGCTTCCCGGCTCCGGCTTCCCTCGACGTCGTTAATCACTCTTCCCTTCGTCGTTCCGTGATTCACACTTCTTGCTCTCTTCAGTCGTGTTCCAGCTTGAGTCCCCCCCCCGTGTCCACACACCTTGGTTATAAACCCCTTCCTCATGACGTCACGTCTCTCTACGACATCGCTTGCCACGGCGAGGAATTGCCGACAACAATAACATCGTAACAATAATGAGTCAATAATTAAACAGATAATGTTTTGGACAAAACCGCCGACCTCCGTACATTATGTAATGAATCCCGACGCTTGTCCCAATCATCTGTTTACTTAACTAGCTAGGCCCGCCGACCATGCACAATTATTGCATAGCTGACTGACCCAGTTACAATACTCAAAACATTACGACACCAGTTGCCCAAACAACTCCATGGAATCTCACCGATCAGAAAGGGCTCAAATCCATGAAACCCAGTCTTTCATGACAATATAGCCAACTCGCTATCGATGAAACAGACTTGTAATTATTAATCACCTTATTTACATACGTGTTTTTCTGTGTCGGTGTCATTAAAACATTATTATTGTCAACGTGTTTCAACAGGTTTACTGTAATTTAACCGATTGTTTCCAAACAGCTGTTTATACATCTTTACTGCCAACATAACAATAATTCATAACCACTCATGTCTCGAACAAGTGGAAAATACAATTTGTTGAACAAAACAAAGAATAACAAATTAGTAATCTTCTGCTTTGTGTAATAATGTCTCACTCCCAAACGTCACATCTACAGCTGTATATTCAATACACAGTACAAGTGGCAGACATATTATTGAATTTAAAAAACTGCCATGTTTGTTTTTGTTTATGTACAGCTTGTACCTACTAAAATAATGTAAAAATGTCAGGGATTGAAATGTTTTGTAATCGATATCACATTGATAGATGATTGCTTGGTCATTTTTTGTCTCTTTGGGGTCTTCTGGGTGCTTAAAGCACGTGACAGTTCGACAAGCTTCCGCTAGGGGCGTGGGGGGGGGGGGGGGGGGGGGGGGGGAGGGGTACTGTATTTTCACAACAGTTATTTAAAACAAATTAAGATGTCATAACTATGATCATTTGAAATTCACTTTTATTTGTAAAAATGATAAATTCAATCTTACTTCACACCATATATATCTAATCTTTACACCCTATATTAAATTATATAAATATCTATTTGCACAATTAATCTCAAAGTACCGCATCAAATCCCCTGTTGATAGCTGATATACTTTGTGAAGGTAAACCACATGTTGCACTTTGTACAGGGAAAGAACGTGAAGGCAGTTTGGCATAATTATTGCTATTTGCGTTGCCTTTTTCCTCCTAGCAAGATTCAACTTTCACTGCGGTGACTTTTTATCGTATGTGAATGGCAGATACAGGTTAAGTTTGTATCGCACGGAGGTTGCAAGACACCATTGATGAAGTGATGATTAAATTGATTGCAGTTTTAATTAAGGTGATACTCGGGCGTCATTAGTTGAAGAACCCTAACGTAACTCAAACCTACGTCAGATGTCTACTACTCCTTTCAAACTCGCTGGTTCTACGAAAGTTCATTGAATGTCTGGCCCTTTAGTATTATTATTATTATTATTATTATTTTATGTTTTCCTTTTTTTTTTTTTTTTTACATGTTCGATGAACAATCATATTTGTTTTCATACAATGGAAAATACCTGAACCAATAAACAAGTGTTCGTGGCGATTCAGGTTAGATTACCTTATCGTGATGGACAGGTTTGCGTACTTTGCTGATCTTGGAGAGCTATGCCGGTGGAAGCGTATGCTTCTGGTAGGGTCACTCTAGCCGGACTGGTCGAGGAGGAGAAGCCGGACGAAATGCAGTCCACGTCCTCGCCTTAACGTCCTACTTTTCCCTTTCCTCCAAACATCCCCCAACTTTACATGATAAGGGTTGTCGAGTACGTCGTTAAACAACAAATAAGTCTATTCTTTTAGTTGAGTGCAAAGTCTCATGGGTCACGCCCTCTGTGTTAAGAATTTCCAGGTAACTAATCGAAGGCCGTTAATATCCCTAATTTGCTGTTTCAAATAGACGGTAGGAAGTGAAAAAGTAAGGACGGTAGGAAATAGAGAAGTAAAAAAGTTAGGACGTGTCCGAACGCTGGTGTTTTGTTGCCAACTCCAGTTCTAGGTCCAAATTTGACGTCATCAACAATGTTTACCCTTCTTTCATTGCTAGTTGATGATTGTTGATAGCGTCATATCTGGAGCTGGACTTAGCAACTATGGAGCCGGTTTCCGGACACGTCCAACGGTTGTTATAGAGGAAATATATGGGCGCTGACATCTTGAAATTTGACGCCATTGAAGTGCTGCTGCAAACTAATTCCACACTATATAGAAGGCGTCTACCATTGTTACCGGTATTGTTTAATATTGTTGGTAAAAATAACACGGCCAACTATATGACACGAAAAATCCTATCAAGGCCTTCTTGATCTCCTAAAGCAGCACTTTAATGGCGGCAACTAAAACAACCGTCTCGGCTATCTTGTTAACATGGTGCAACTTTAATAACCTTCTTCCTCTTGTCCGCAGGTCTGGGCTACTGCGCCCTGATCGTGATAGCCTTGATCACGATCTACTACCAAGTGATCGTCGGCTGGACTCTCTTCTACACCTACGCCTCGTTCGACTCCGAGCTGGGCTGGGGCAGCTGTAACCATGATTTCAACACGCCGCGTGAGTGCTGCCATCTAGTGGTGCCAAAACAAACATACTATTAAGTGTACATGGCATGAAACTGAAAGGTCAAACCCTGTTCACTCCGATACTACTTTCTAGTTCACTCTAAGAACATTCGGCGTGTTATATTGTCATGCATGTATGAATATTATGATATTTTCATATATATATTCATTGCCAATTCTATCACCTGTATTGATTTAACAAATATAATCAGATTTACCATGGGGCCGCAATTTACAGCGATTTTCTGCTAGTTCTGTAGTAGTAGGCCTATGACAGTACCCCAAGGGGGCCTTTCCTGAAAGTTGTCGCGGGTTTATCACTTGCTATCAGCTGATTTCTGTGGCGGACCGCGTGGAAAACACTCAGAGTATTGTCAATGTGACAACTTTCAGGAATAGCCCCCCCCCCCCTCAGGCTCGTCAATCTCCCGACAGAGGTTAGGTAAACCTCCAGGTCAGGTCGTCTCGTGGACACGAAAACTTTCTTTCTCATGCCTACTACAAAACCTGGAAGAAAAGAGGAAGATTGCAGTTTTACAGTTTGAAATGTAGCCGTTTTGAGCCATGAATTTGACAGACCAATTAATTTGTTTTACTGAATGACTCTTCCATTTAAAAGGATCTTATAAAGATGGTGACGACCTGACTTGGAAGTTCGACGAGCCTCCGTTAGGGACTTATACACCTTGGCTAAGATCTTAGTACAGTCATATTAGAAACGGAGTACCCTGTCTAATAGAAGTTGTCTCAGTATGTTACAGTCAGACTCAAAATGACATCTGCCAGCAAGACAACGTACTAAACGACACTGATACCTTCAAGACCTTCTACAACAGACAATGTGTCTTCATGACTGAGGTGTGTGAAAACTTCAACGCCACGGTGCTGGATGAGCGAGCGTGTAAGAACGATACGGGGGTCTACCCTCTCATGAAGCTGCTCAAGAGAGTCCTGGCGTCCGAGGAATACTACAAGTAGGTTTTATTGGTACATCCACGTATCTAGTACGGGGCGGAGAAGTCTACGACCTTATTTTGAAATTAATTGGATTGATGGAAATACTCTTGCTCTGTGACTGGTGTTGGCTGAGTTGAGGAGCATGTGAGGAACGAATATTCATTTTACCCCTAGAGTCTAGACCCAATGCCCCATTAATACGGTCCGATGTACCATTCAAGTTCCCTCGAATTTAGAACAAATCGTTGAGCATTGTTGAATTTTACAATCTCTGCAGGTTTTGATGCTTTTTTTGTCCTTGAGTTTCAATAAACAATACCTGAACTCCTAGATATCATATCGGATGTTTGACATGTGCCTCCTTGCTTTCAGCGACTACGCCATGGGGGTACGTGGCGCCACCTGGGAGAACTGGGGTAGTCTGCGTTGGGACATGGTTCTCTGTTTGTTCGTCGCCTGGGTCATCGCCTATCTCTGCGTCATCAAGGGTGTCGCCTCCATGGGCAAAGTCGTCTACTTCACCTCTATCTTCCCCTACGTCGTGCTCACCGCCTTGCTGATTAGAGGTGAGGCTAATTTAATATACTCACTGCCTTGCTGATCAGAGGTGAGGCTGCTTCAATGTTATCACTGCCTTGCTGATCAGAGGTGAGGCTACTTCAATGTTATCACTGCCTTGCTGATCAGAGGTGATACTACTTCAATGTTATCACTGCCCTGCTGATCAGAGGTGATACTACTTCAATGTTATCACTGTACCCTGCTGATCAGAGGTGAGGCTACTTCAATATACTCACTGCCTTGCTGATCAGAGGTGATACTACTTCAATGTTATCACTGCCCTGCTGATCAGAGGTGATACTACTTCAATGTTATCACTGCCTTGCTGATCAGAGGTGATACTACTTCAATGTTATCACTGCCTTGCTGATCAGAGGTGATACTACTTCAATGTTATCACTGTGCCCTGCTGATCAGAGGTGATACTACTTCAATGTTATCACTGCCTTGCTGATCAGAGGTGATACTACTTCAATGTTATCACTGCCCTGCTGATCAGAGGTGATACTACTTCAATGTTATCACTGTACCCTGCTGATCAGAGGTGAGGCTACTTCAATATACTCACTGCCTTGCTCATCAGAGGTGATACTACTTCAATGTTATCACTGCCCTGCTGATCAGAGGTGATACTACTTCAATGTTATCACTGTGCCCTGCTGATCAGAGGTGAGGCTACTTCAATATACTCACTGCCTTGCTGATCAGAGGTGAGACTACTTCAATATACTCACTGCCTTGCTGATCAGAGGTGAGACTAATTTAATATACTCACTGCCTTGCTGATCAGAGGTGATACTACTTCAATGTTATCACTGTGCCCTGCTGATCAGAGGTGAGGCTGCTTCAATGTTATCACTGCCTTGCTGATCAGAGGTGAGGCTGCTTCAATGTTATCACTGCCTTGCTGATCAGAGGTGATATACTACTTCAATGTTATCACTGCCCTGCTGATCAGAGGTGATACTACTTCAATGTTATCACTGTGCCCTGCTGATCAGAGGTGAGGCTACTTCAATATACTCACTGCCTTGCTGATCAGAGGTGAGACTACTTCAAGCCTTGCTGATCCTTCATTCTTACTGCCTTCCCGATCAAATTAGACTCAAGGTTTGTTTACATTACGCCTGGGTCTGGATTCACAAGATATCCTAAATATTTTCTGGTCTTAACTGGCCGGCCTAATTTTGGACCTCTTACGGAACCAGACCCAGGTCACATGAAGAGGTTACTAATTCCAGGTGGATACAAAGACACATTGAACATTCCAATAATATGTTCAAAAAATGAATTCTCACATATTATTGGCCACGATTCACAAGGGGTTGAAAGACTCTTAGAGTAAAGACCAGATCATGACTTTGGCGCTTTCATAGCAACACGGCAACACGTTTTTCCGGACCGGCAAGTCAGGTGAATCAATCAGGGCAGGAACGGCAAAGTTTCTGATTGGTTCACGTGATCTGCCGGTCCGGAAAAAACGTGTTGCCATGTTGCTATGAAAGCGCCTTTAGGAGCTCTTGTCAATCCAGACCCTGGTGTACAATCGTCGCTAACTTCTCTGCTTGTCGGGTCAGGTGCGACACTGCCCGGGGCCTACGAGGGCATCATGTTCTACATCACTCCCCAATGGGAGTACCTGGGTCAGGCATCAGTCTGGGGCGACGCTGCTAGTCAGACATTCTACGCGCTGGGTATCGGTTGTGGCTCCCTGGTCACTCTCTCTAGCTACAACCAGTTCAGTAATAACTGTCACAGGTGAGGAAACACGCTTTGTAACCCGATTCAGAGATAATCGAAGACTTATCCTGTTTTGAGACCAAGTTTCATGAAGGAAATAAACTTTTCTGGAAGCCAAGATAGCCCAAGTTGTAAGCCAAATGTCCTTGCAGCGAGCAATGACTCCTTTTGTGCATATCAAGAATGTGCAAAGGGTTTCTAAAGTAACCAATCAGGTTTGTCATAACAACACTTTCAGTTACTTCACCATTCCGGATAGTATCTTTCGAAATCGACTCAGTATTTGGAGGATATCAGAATGTGCAAAGAACAAAGCGAAGTGCAAAAAGAATACGAATAGCTTTGCGATGGAAAGACATTCTGTGAGGTTGCTAATCTAGATATTTTCCTAAAACATTGACTTACTTTGAAGCATAGTGCCGAAGTACATTGTAGAGTATGAAGTGGCTCTCCAGCATCATTGTGAATGCTGACGTCACAGATGAATGAGTTGGAGCCAATCAGCTGGTGCTTCTTCAAATTCTCTCATTTGGTTGGCAAATCCCTCACTCAGCTATATGACGTCAGGTACCACAAGGATGATGAACCATCAGGTTGTTATGGCAACATTATCTATGACTTCACTAATATAGATCTGTTCCTCCGATAGGGATGCGTTATTTGTCGGCATCGTCAACATGCTGACGTCAATCTTTGCCGGTTTCGTCGTCTTCTCCATCCTCGGCTTCATGGCTCACCAGTTGGGCGTGGACGTGGCTGACGTGGTCCAATCAGGGCCCGGCTTGGCCTTTATCGCCTACCCTGAGGCTGTCATACAGATGCCGCTGCCACAATTGTGGGCAGTCCTCTTCTTCTTGATGTTGTTCATTCTCGGTCTCGGGAGTCAGGTGAGATTTGTGCATACGTAAAGGTTGCCTTCTGTCTTCACTTTGTTGGCATCACAGCTGAAGAATGATTGATCAACCACTACTGGTATTTGAATAGCTAACAGCCTGCTGATTGGTCAAGATCTCTGTCGTCTATGACGAAAATATCGGTTAAGATAGAAAAGAACTCCTGCCCAGAATTTCGATGGTTATCTGTAACTTTGTTTCCTTGCAAGTGAATGTATCTTTTATATCGCCATTCTCCTACAGTAGTGCAGGAAGTGTAGGATGTGCTTACCTTACTCGTTCTTTTGTTTCTTGCATATTCTTGCATGATCTCTTTTTTTGATTTCTAAAAAATCTATACCGTGTATAACGTATCTTTTTCATCAAGTTCTTTGACCTTACGGATCTAGATTGTTTTGGTGTTTAACGACGTAGGTACTCTACAACTACGTCATATGACGTCGGAGGTTGATTGGAGGAGAGGGGCAAGTGGGAGGACGAGTAGAATTACTAATATTTGAAGGTTCTAAATTGATAATCGGGATAAAAAGATAATAAAGCAAGGGGACCTCATTTTCTCGACTGTAACGATCGGCAGAGGTACTGAAGACTCAAACTAACAGAATAGATGGCACTGCTAAAGCCTGTATTACACGGTCAAACTTTTTCATCCAACTCCTTGAATTCAAGGACAAAAGCGCATCAATAAATAATTCCTATTTTTGTATTTGACTACATACTGACTGTTTTTGATGCGCTTTTGTCCTTTAATTCAATGAGTTGGATGAAAAAGTTTGACCGTGTAATACAGGCTTAAGCAACTACCTTTTAGCGCCATTGATGATTGAACAAACACCAACAATGAACAATTGATAGCTAAACTCCTCCTCATAACAGTTTATTTTCTTGCCACCAGAATGCATCTAGTCTATCTAGTTTGAGTAGTAATTTTGACCAAATTCTAGCCCGCGCCTAGACGGGTGTTAAACCTGAGGGAAGTGTGTAAGTCTTAAGTGTTAAACCTGAGGGAAGTGTGTAAGTCTTAAGTGTGAAACCTTAGGGAAGTGTGTAAGTCTTAAGTGTTAAACCTTAGGGAAGTGTGTAAGTCCGGAAGTGTGTAAGTCTAAACCTTAGGGGTGTGTAAGTCTTAAGTGAATCTTAGGTTGGAATTCATAGTCAGCCCCTACACCTAGGGGCGCCCATTGTTACCAAGGTAACAGTTGTTTCCATGTTATTTCCCATAAACAAAACAAATCCATAGCAACAGTGGGTGCCCCTAGGTGTAGGGGCCGACTATGAATTCCAACCTTAGAGACTGAATAGTTGTGGCAACTAACCATCATGTTTCATCCCCAGTTCGGAGGCATCGAAGCCATCAACACGGTCATCATCGACCGCTGGCCGTGGCTCAGAAAGTACAACTATCTGGTGACAGCTGGAACCTGCACCACCTGCTTCGTCCTCGCGCTGCCCATGTGTTTCCAAGGCGGTGTGTTCCTGTTCACGGTCATGGACTGGAACACGGCCGCCTGGGGAATCATGATCATCGGTCTACTGGAGGTGCTGCTGATAGCCTGGGTCTACGGTAAGTCAGTTTCAGAATTGATCTAGAGGGCCGTGATTACTTCTATCTAGGGGTTTTTGGTAGATCAATGACAACAATAACTACTTCTCAAATGTTATCGACGGCCGCAAGGAAAAACATTGTAACTCAATAATTTACACTTTTGAGCTTGGGTATTTGTTGGAAACGTCTTGTTTCACAGAATTCCATGGAACAACATTGTAACTCATGAAAAATCTCGTCACCTTCATAACGTGGTTTCAAGAATATTGTAACTTGAAAATTTGTGATTTTATTCAGGGAAGAAGGTTGTATCTCACATACCCTAAAATGGCATTCTACAACATCCATCACTTTTCACTGGAAATCATTGTAAGTCAAGATACAATCCTACTGAATGAAAATAGTTCGCTTCTTTTTACTAAATGCATAGTCGTATATCAACATACAATGTTATTGCATGGAATTTGTTAAATAGTAAACACACCATTATTATGATAATGTCAAGATACAATCTTAGTAAATATAATTTGATTCGAATTTACGGCCTTAAGTAAGTTGTATGTTGAGATACCTTGAACTAATCTGGATCATTTTAGTAATGTTATTCTATTTTTCATACAACAAACAACGTTTACAAACAGACGATCATCAATCTGATCGATCCAATTTGAATGAATTCAAAATTTGCGCCTTGTTAAAAGGATTTCATTTTTTTATGTGGCAGTGTGATCACAGTCGACCTTATGCAATCGATTGACGTCAGAAAGAAGAAGAATACATACCTGTAGAATATACAGTGCTGACTGCTGAGAAGTGAGAAACACGGATAAACTTGTGTTTGCTTTTAAGACTGCATTCAATGAAAAAACTGGGGCCTAAGCCTAAATATAACTTAATCTATAGTTATTTAAACATCTGTAAGTATCTTCAAACTATTTACATTATTACTACGTTTACATGCAGGTTTGAAATCGATTTGAGAACGTTTTGAGTTTTCAAAACAGCATATAAACACTTCGAAAGTGGGTTTGGATCGGTTCGAGTCACGCCTGTTTGCTCGCAGGGGTGACTTGAAAACTAGTTTTGGAAACTGCCATGTAAACACCCCACTGCCGCCAATACGTTTCGACTTGGCGGGCTCATTAGCAAACTAAACCTCTCTGTTGTTCCAATGTCTCTTTAGAAAGCAGTGAAATGTCTTATTGTAAGTGGCGCTGTATACCGGGAAATGTACGAACTAAAAAATGGTTTGAGAACGTATTCAGATCGATGGCATGTAAACGATCGACGGTTTTGGTTTGACTTGAGTCAAAACTTTTTCAAACCTGCATGTAAACGTAGTAAATATTAGAGACTGGTAATATAGGATATCTAATGAGGGAGACTCGATGCATGCCTGTATTGAGAGGGCCAAAAAGGGAAAGGTGGTATATGTGCCTGAACAGTGGTACTCAATAATAAGAAACGCAAAAGTTAGTGGGAAAAAATTCAATGTACAGGAAATGTCCCAGATGGATTTTTATGATTTGAAACCTTTAATAAAAAACCAAAACTGGGCAACAGATAGCGATAAGGCTAAGGTAATGTGGAGCCGTGTACGGGAAGTAAGTGTATCTCCTCAAAACCCGAAGCAAATACACTTTAAGTACGACTTGGAATCGGCAGGATCAAACTGTCGAATTGGTTGGTGGACGCTTACGAGGCCGCCAAATAGCCAAGACTTCAACTGGCGTATCAAGCACCTTTAACAATACAAAAAGAAAAGCTGGCCGACCTGCTTTCCCTATGTAATAGCGGAAACATACCGCGAGTGTATCATGAATTCTACCGTTCACTCACAACTAACAATTCGCAGCTAAATAGCTGCTCTAGCAGTGATGATGAGGACTCGCCGTAGGCTCCGATCCTACATATACTGTACTATTATGATTTATAACCGAAACCGGTTCATATTTGCACTTTATTCGTACATTGCCACAAAACTTGTAACCCAAACAACCTGACTTATTAAGGCCTAGTTATGACCTAATGTATTGTTATGATAGTCTTAATTTAATAATATTTTGTATTATGCATTCAAAGTTTTAGTTTTCAAATTAAACATATGAAAAATTCCTGATAATAGACATTTTGCTTTCAAAACAACTCAATGCAAATAATTAGTAAATACCGTATCCCTTCTGTGACAGCCTATATTAAAATAATGATATCATTAAACATTGTATGGCTTATCATGACTGATCAGGCAATACTCATCAATATTTCCTTCCCTTAATCATGAGTTTACTTAATAGATATTACATTTTCCCAAATTCAATAAAACAACCTTGTGAATATTGTTAAAAACACCTTGTGCAACTGAGTGTACGAGTAAACAATAATACGTTTACATGTTTTAAAAGTATGCCTACATATTTTTCGTTTGTTGAAATATTGCTGAAAATAATGATATGATGAAACTAGCACCAAATTTATTACATTTTGTTTTAAAACTTCAAATAAAAATTATACAATCATTGTAGAATGTAAATAATTATGGAAAATAGGAAAGTTTGTAGGGCCAATTTTAATGCACAAAACATATCAAGCTTGTTAATATTATATTGCATATCAAGTTGCAATATTATTTGAAAAGTGAAAATCTACTTAAAAAAATGTTTCATGGAAAACTATATGGTAAGTCTAGTTACAATTTATATCGATTTAAAAATGATGAAATACATTCAGTGGAAAATAATTGTAAGTCAAGTTACAATTTTTTTTTTTTTTTTTTCCAAAGAAAATCTCTGTAAGTCATAAAACTCCTGTAAGAGCTAGAATTGAAATTAATTTGAATAATTTATTGAATTCACACGGTAAAAAATCGACTTAGTTGCAAATTTTGGGTCAAAATATTAAATACCTGATTTGTGGTGCTATTTTTAACCTTGTTAGTCAATTTTTGCAAAATGTCTGATTTTGAGTTACAATGTTTTTCCTTGCGGCCGTCGTTATGTCAATGTGCATTTTTCACTGTTGTGCATTGTTGCCATTGAAGATCTAGAGGGACGTGATTACTTCTATCTAAGGGTCCTTGATAGATCAATGACAACAATACTCAACAAGAACTACTTTTCAAATGTTATGTAAAGGTGGATTTTTCGTTGTTGTGCATTGTTGTAATTGAAGATCTAGATTCTAGAGGGCCGTGATAATTTCTATCTAATGGTATGTTTACAGCTACGCGTTGCGAGCGAAGCGAGGGCGCGAGCTCCAATCAGTGGCCGAGTTTGCGTGAACCTATTAACTTCTTTGCGTGAAACTCAGCCGCTGATTGCAGCTCGCGCCCTCGCTTCGCTCGCAACGCGTAGCTGTAAATCGACTATTATGCCTAATTAAAGTCTGTATTACACGGTCAAACTTTTTCATCCAACTCCTTGAGTTCAAGGACAAAAGCGCATCAAAAACAGTCAGCATGTAGTCAAATACAACAATAGAAATTATTTATTGATGCGCTTTTGTCCTTGAATTCAAGGAGTTGGATGAAAAAGTTTGACCGTGTAATACAGGCTTTAGACGGTTCAATGTTCCGCTCAATGTTCCCTGAATTCAAGGACAAAAAAGCATCACATAAAGTAGAGTATTTTTGTGTTTTATTATCTATGTATATTTTGATGCTTTTTTGTCCTTGAATTCAAGGAACATTGAACGGCGGAACGTTTAACCTTCTTAATGGGGCTTAAAGGTCCTAGATCAATTCTAGGTCTATTCGGTAACTCTACCAAATCAATTTCGGTCCGAAATTGCATCTATTTCCGCCTAGAACGATGACATTATCAGAAAGTGCTTTTAGAGTTTTTACAAACTTAGTTTATTTTTTGTAAAGCATAATTCATAAGTTTGTATAATATTGGATGGGATTGCCAAAAGGGAAGACATTTGGATCTAGAAAGCATTCTCTCATTCATGTTTATGGTCTGCAGGTGTCGACAGATTCGAGGGTAACCTGATTGAAATGGACATAAACCTGCCCAAAATCGGGATGCGTTACTGGAAGATCATCTGGATGTTCGTCGCTCCCATCTTCCTGGTTGTGAGTATTCCCGCCTATCCCACTTTATCAAATGCAGAGTCAAGTTATGAATGATCTTGGCTTTAACAATAATTGGTTGAAGGTGAACAATTCTTCAAAATAAGCTCTGTTATTACCGGTACTACTGCAAAGCAACCCTAGCAAAGGAAAGAAAGAACTGCTACCTTATCGTTGTAGGCAGGTTTGCGTGCTTTGTTGATCCCGAGAGCTATGCTTCTTTTAGAGCCACCCTAGCCGAACATGTCGAAGGAGAGAAGCCAGGCGAAAGGCAGTCCACGTCCTCCCCTTTCTCTTTTCCTCCTATGTACGTCATAAGGGTGGTGCGACTTATAGAGTGCGTTACCAACATGTAGATTTTATGGTGAATGTTGAACTTCTTTACCAACCGCTGTCTGTCTGTCCAGGGTATTCTGGCGTTCACCCTCTACGACTACACCCCCGCCTACTACGGTAGCTACATCTTCCCCAGCTGGGTGGATGCGATGGGGTGGATGATTGCAGCTGTTTCATTGGTCCCCCTCCCCCTCTACGCTGCTCACGAGATCTACAAGCAGAGGAAGAAGCCGGAGGTAAGAGAACATTCTGACTCGTATATTCCTGCTTCCAATGCAGATTGCGCAGGGTTCGATTCTCGGCTCGGGCTAGAGTTTTTTTACTTTAGAAATGGACTTAGATGGTGTATTTGTAAACGGGTCTTTTTCTGCTTCCAATGCAGAAAGTTCAGGGATCGATTCCTGGTTCGCTGGGGTTTTAACTTTGGAAACTGACTTGGCTATTTGTGGAGTATATACTAGTGCAATGTAAACGGTGACTTGGGAGCCGTCAATGCAATAAAGCACATAATTAATGAATAGTATAACTACCCTCAATTAAAATTGATTATTTTAACTGCGTGGATACAATACATGTAAATATATTTATTTAGTCAATAGATTTACATTCAATAGCCAGATGGACATTTTTAAGGAAACACTAAAGTTCAACGTTTCAGACCGAAATTTTGATTTTTTTTTTTTCCTCACTAAATGAGGAGTATCTGTCGGGATATGAAGGGTGTCCAAAGCAGACTCAATTACGATGTGAAACCGTCTAGCTATGCGAGTACATTGATCTACTCACATGGCCCTGTGACGTCACGCGGGAACTACGAATACAGTGTTGCAATTCTTGTTCTCCCCAGGCCGACTGGCGCGACCTCTTCCGGCCGGCCCCCACATGGGGCCCAGTCAAGAAACCCCTCCTCCGATTATCCTCGGCCCTAAAACTCTACGACAACGTCGCCTTCGAATCCGAAGAGAACTCGATAAAGAAGATATCTACACTTAGCGCGAAGAGTGCAAACAACAACGCCGCGGTGGCAGCGGACACAAACGGCAACTCCAGACACACTTCCGTCGGTAATGCAAACGATGCTTTTATCGACGATACGTTCCAGTACGTTAATAATTATTGAAGGAATTCGTTAGGTTAGTGGTTAAGTTATTGACTTCGCTTTGTGATAGCGAAAACGTATTTATGAAAAGAGTTTCTCCTTTGAGTATTGACGATATACAGTACATTATAGATAGAGGGACAACCTCATCGGTTATTTTGTTACCCATCAAGGTTTAGTACAACGATTTGCGAAGAAATCGCGTTAAATACAGCGAAGTGATTGAAAAGTGGGCGGGGTACAGTACGCTATCTTGAAATTTTAGAAAAACAAAGAGAAAGAGAGAGAGAGAGAGAGAGAGAGAGAGAGAGAGAGAGAAAAAGAGAGAGGAATAGTCAAATATGTTAATAGTATACAGTTTTTAGACATTACATTCGCTTGTGTGATGCAATGATACTGGACATGCCAAATAAACTCATGACAATAATAGCAATTAAAATAATGCATAGGCCCATAAGAAAAAAATACAATACTATTGATAAAAACAAAGCATACACATATCTTGACAGTTCCCGACTTACACTGTGAACGAATTTTAATTACAAGTGTAATTTTATTGTTTGGCCACTTAGGTATTGAATTTATATTTTAATATATTTTTATTTAGAAAGTTATTGGATGTGCGTGTG
The DNA here is from genome assembly GCA_945910005.1 of Isoperla grammatica. Taxonomy (NCBI): domain Eukaryota; kingdom Metazoa; phylum Arthropoda; class Insecta; order Plecoptera; family Perlodidae; genus Isoperla; species Isoperla grammatica. Next base: position 5,155,744 of record OX246750.1, read on the forward strand.
ACTGTGCGTGTGTATATGCGTTCGTCTTGAGAGCTTACACTCTTATCAAGAGTAAGTAAATGACTCTCCCATTAAGAAAATGCAACTTTTATAAAATATTTTATATCAATTCTTCTTACTCTTTATTACGAATATATTTGTATGCAAACTTTAAAACGATTAAAGACAATTTGACAACAGATATGTATATCTTCTAATAATAAATAGTGTTAAGTATATTATAATGGGTTCGTCAGCCTTGACCCGTAGACGGCTTAGCACGCTGATATTTACAATAAAGAAATCGATAACAAATCAATGTCCATGGCTCTTTAATCAACTGATATTATTTTTATATCACACATGAAACAACTTCATAGAGTTGTAATTTGTGTGTGTTTATGTTGGAATAAAATTCATTCAAAAAGAGTTGGGGAAGAGAAAAACTATGATCCCAGTGCTCGTGATTTACAAATAGATGATTTTCAGAATTAATCTAGAGGGCCGTGTTTACATCTTGATAGATCATTGACAACGATGCTCAACAATAACAACTAGTTTTCAAATGTTATGTTTAATTCTATCTAAGGGTCCTAGACCAACATTGCATATGGCACAAAGTGATAATTAAATATAATGTCATGATCAAAATATTTTTCTTTGTACTATCTAGTTTAAATTATAATAATATTAATATTTCAACCATGTTTATATTGATGTTGCATATGTTGTGCAGACGTCCTTTATAAAGGATATTATCGAGAAATGTATTTTGAAACCATTCCCCAAAAAACATGTTTGTTTGTCTCCTTCACTGAAACCATCAAATTTGATTTGTTTTTATTTTGATATGGATAAAAAAATGAAAGCTTATGGTCTAAGACTGTGCCTTGCGTTGTATCCAATCATGTGGGATTGAATTTTGTTTGTGTAAATATACTGTACACAAATTATATTTATAAAATAAATGAACATATCTGAAGACGTATTTCTAAATTATAAACTTTTTCTTCTTCCGTGGAATTAAAAACCTTTTATTCTTATTGAATTTACGACTTCGTGACAAAGAAGTTGTATTCATCCCTTCCTTTCCTTAGTTGTTTATTAACCCTCTTCTCACTTATATTGTTCTTGCTCTCTTTTACCACCTTTTTCTCTCCGTTTCTGTTCTCATTCTCATTCTCACCAATATAAACGCCTACAACACCCGTCCTCACGCTCTAACCCTTACCCCTCCCCCCTATCACTTTTTTTTTCACCCTATAACGGCCCTGGCGATGTGTGATATACATGATTCGACCGATGTCATATGACCAAGCTATCGCGTACGTCGTTAAGCAACAAAAACTGTCGCCCTGTCCCGTTCCTGTTGTTTTTACGCCACTGGACAAAGGAGAGTGGGGCCGTCCTAGCAACGAAGCACTCAATAAATTCAAAGTTGTTCTGAATCGGCCTTATTGATTCTGGCATCCCTCCGCAGGTGTTCGCACTGTCCAATCACTGATTGATATGTTTCATATATGACATATCGATCTTTGATTGGTTATCGCTCACTCGTTGATGGTGTTTAGAGCCTACAGGGTTGGTTTAGTCACTTTAAATTAAAGTCCCCCACTGTAAATCAGTCTTGTTAGTGAGTGGGTGGACTCTAAGGTTGGAATTCATAGTCAGCCCCTACACCTAGGGGCACCCACTGTTGCTATGGATTTGTTTTGTTTATGGGAAATAACATGGAAACAATTGTTACCTTAGCAACAATGGGCGCCCCTAGGTGTAGGGGCCGACTATGAATTCCAACCTAAATTTATTTTTATTTATTTAAAGAGAAGAGTGTTTGGCACGACCGTGGCCAAACCAACACTAGACTAATAGATTGTTGTCGCAAACTCTTTCGAAATGCCTGCATGCTAATCTAGACGACATAATCTGGAGGATTAAGTCTTAAGTAATAAACTTATCCGAAAGGAGATAAGTTTTTTATCGTTTTAAGCAATATAGCCGCCACGCGTCGGTCTAAGGGTCAAGTTTGAACAACTCGCGTCCAGAATGATCCGAGATGATGTGGGCACTGGGCATGTATTCTGTATTCTCAGATGTTTTACTAATGTTGAAGTCTTTCTCTCGACCACAGATGTTTTGGTGGGGGGTTGTATAGTTACCTCAACATATTAAGTATTAATACTTACAAAATTATTGCATTATACCATCAATTACAAAATCATATCTTACTATAATAAATCGTTTAAAATTGTAAAGATAAAATAAAGAACAAAGAAAAAATTGCTTTCCCTAATTCTAGTATAATATTTACTAGTTTCATGATTTATGGAGTATTGTCCTATGCATTTTTACTTGTTTAGTGCAAATTGACTGTAATAATTATGTTTCATAATATTGAAAACCTACCGAGGGACAATTTATGTCCCTCTTCAGGCATGGGCGTCGCCAGGATATTTTCCAAGGGGGGGGGGGGGGGGGCAAGACAAAACAACAATATCCATTAGGGTGTACTACGGGGGTCTGGTCTAAGAGCGTAAAGCTCCAAGTCAGCCCCGCCGCAGGTAAATGTTTGAATTTTTAACACTTTTTAACCGATTTGGCGACGGTAAAATAGGTTCTGACGAATGAAATTTATATTCTCAACAGATATATTTGTGTTTACCGGTTCCTGACATTCCTGAAATCCGGGGGAGGGGGGGGGGGGAGTGTACCCCCTTGGCTCCCCCTCGCGACACGTTGTCTTCAAGTGACTAACTAGGTTTTCCTCACTCATCAACGCGTCACACAGAGCGTTTTCCTAGTCACAATAAATACAACCTCAAACTGTTTTGATATTATGACCGTAACGCATCCATACACCTTATATAATCAGATAGCACTAAGTCAACATCGTTATCAAGGTCATTGTGATTCTTATCTCGCCTCTGATTGGACGGCTGATAGTATCGTTCTGTCAGTCAGGTGTCATGGAAGGATTGTCAAGGTGCAGCAGTAGCAGTGGTAGTGTATGTTTGTCTGGACGCTACTCCAGACGTGAACGTATACGAAACATGTGGACGCATATTTAGAGAAGGTAAGTACTGACATTGTTGTTTTTATTATCCGTCAGTATTCGAAGTTGAACACGGAGTTTGTAGCCGTATAGCGCGGCCACGTATATTATTAAGTTGGCAGGTTTTATAATTTTGTTTTAGAGATTTGTAAGTTTTGACTCTGATGATTTTCATTTTTCGTATAATTCTTCCGTATAAATATCGTCAGTCACTAAGTAAAAACTGGTGGTAACAAATAATTCCTTAACAAAAAATGAATTTAAATACGTCCATGTTTAGAAATATTTCATAAATAAAAAACTTGCTAGTAATCATTTTTCGGTGTGGGGTAAGAGGTACATTTTCCTACAATTAAATTACAATAGTTATGAAAGAATCTAAATTAGTGCTCCGTTGTTCAAGGATTTTATAACTGAATATGTGTATTTTACCACTGTTGTTGGATTTGATCAAACACCGATGGTTTTTACTGGGACAGGAAACTAACTAACATGCTTAGTTTCCTGTACCTGTCATTAGTATTTAGTATTTTTGTTATCATAGTATGTGTCCTGTCATTAGTATTTTCTCAATTATTCTTCAGTTCAACGAACAAATCCAACGATCTTATGTATCCCAATTCAATGCATTCCTTGTAAAGCCAAACATGGGCTACGTAAGATAACGAGTGTGTTGTTCGTACCCAAAAAACCATCGAGAGTTCCAACTGATAAAAAAGTAATCTTATGCATATTTCACAATGTTTGAATAAATGTGTCATGTGTTTTACAATTTTACCAAGGAATGAAGTAATATGTGGTTCTTTTCCAATTACAAAAATTGAATTTACATAAATGATTATTAGCAATGAGCCGATGATATATTATTTGGGCACAGGCAGTGGTGTATTCCTAAAATATAAAGTACCTAGGCGGTCGAATTTACGTGTGCACGGTGTGGGGGAGGGGAAGGGGGGGGGGGGTGCGATTGTTTTAAGTGTCTGGAAAAAGTTTTAACAGAAATTAAACCTGAATACATGAAGACGTTGAGGTAACATATTTTTTCCCAATTATAGATGTTGTGAATACTAAATAGATTCTTCGAAAAAGTGCCTAGGCGGCAACGAAGCCCGCCTAGGCTCGAATACATTACTGGGCAAAGGCCCACGAAATCTAATACCTGGGGATTAGGGCATGATTCCCACGTAAAAAAACCATTTTTCTTATACATAACGGTACCACAGATAACTAATTAACTTGCAAGTTAATTAGTTATCTGTGACGGTACTTAATTATCTCCTCAATAATAGAAATATTCGTAACCCAGTTTAACTGGGCCACATTCTATCCAATATACGGATGCTAAATGTAATGGCTGGAATTCATAGTTTTCCCCTACCCGTAGGGGCGCCCGATGTTGCTAAGGATTTGTTTTCTATATGGGAAATACCACGCATGAAACTGTTACTTACCTGGCAACTACGGGCGCCCCTAGGGGTAGGGGACGACCTGAGGTCAGACCAGTACAATAGAATTTGCATAATTACATTTCTTCTTGTAATTATTTGAAATTAAATTAAATTAAAATTCTTAAAATTTAGAATGGACAAATTAAAATTCTATAATAATTATCTATGGTTAATTATTTTAAATCCAAGACGTGACTCAACACCTGCAGAAGTATTTAAACCGTCTCGCCGGAAGTGGTCGTCGCGCTACATCCGTCTGCCGAAGGTGACAATGACGTCATCAAAGCTTGATGAATGTCGGTGCGGAAGTTGGTCTATTAGTTCCGCCTATATTCGCGCCCACTCATTCTGCTTGTTACCTCGGTACCTTCTTCAGTCACTCACCAGACAACCAGGTGTCACTCATGTGCTGACATAGTGGACGTTTAACGCCGTGAAGCTGTGGGGGATTAATAGACGGTTTTCAGAATTGATCTAGAGGGCCGTGCCTGTGATTACTTCTATCTCCAACAATGCTCAACAAAACTAGTTTTCAAACGTTATGTTAATGTGTATTTTTCACTGTTGTGCATTGTTGTCATTGAAGATCTAGAGGGTTGTGATTACTTCTATCTAATGGTACGTTTACAGCTACGCGTTGCGAGCGAAGCGAGGGCGCGAGCTCCAATCAGCGGCCGAGTTTCACGAAACTCGGCCACTGTTTGGAGCTCGCGCCTTCGCTTCGCTCGCAACGCGTAGCTGTAAATTGACTATAAGGGTCCTTGGTAGTTATGTTACGATGCATTTTTCACTGTTGTGCATTGAAGTTGTTGCTTTATTGAAGATATAGAGGGCCGTGATTACTTCTATCTAAGGGTCCTAAATCAATTCTGACAAAGGTCTACTGTTGTAAACTTCGGGTGGATTGTAGTAGTGTTGGAATTATTTAGATAATTGCTTTGTTCTTTTGTCTGAAGGCTGTATGCCCACCTATACTCTACCGAACCCCCGATTCATGTTGGTTAAAAATGCTTTAAAAATGTCAAAAAGTAAACCACATTACGTCATCACTTTGAGAATCTAGTGCTCTGTCCACAACGCATTTTTCCGTTTTTTAATTATTGTTCTTTTTTAACTTTTATTATGTCGAAATGATTCCTAAGAAAACGCACTCAATTCTCTAGAGGATGAGATAAATTGGATTAGTTTTTAAAAATTAAAGTATTTTTTCTTCACTATTTTTTTTAAAAAAGTATTTCAAAGAAATTTTAACGCCAAATGGACAAAAATCGGCGGTTTTGTAGAGTAGGTGGACATACACCCTTATGAATTGTTCAAAAACAAATTTTTTTAGAACACCTGCTTCGTTAAAAATATGTTGTTATCCATAGAAGATCTGCAAGGGTTTTAAGTTAGATCTACAAGTAGTATGACGTCATCGTCTTCTGTTGCCCTGAAAGAAAGTGTTCGTTACTCCTGAAATATTGCAATATTTGCTCCCAAAGTTCCCCTATCACTTAATAATAATCTAACAACCCTATATTTGACCAAACAAAAATAATGTTTTACTTCCTTTAGTAAAACTTTCGATATTTCAGCTATTTAAATGGAGAAGCCGGTAAAGGAGAAGACTTCGTTACCGACTGACATTGACGCGGTACCTGATCGCGCCGCTTGGGGTAGCCCCGTCGAGTTTATCCTCTCCTGTCTCAACTATGCGGTGGGAATCGGGAACGTGTGGCGATTCCCCTACCTCGTCTACAGAAACGGAGGGGGTGAGTCTTTGGAGTGGAAAAGGGGGGGGGGGAAGGGATCCCTCTCCGTCATTTGTCATCGTACATGTGCTTAGAATAAGACAGGTTATAAACCCGTCAAACGTCTAACGTCATCAGAATAGGAGTTGTTGGCAGATAAAGAATAAGAAAAAGGATCATGCAAGTTCCAAGACTACCACGAAAATGTGCTCATCAAACCAAACAAGCCACCATACCAAAAATATGATTACTTTTCTGACAGGCTTTAAGGTACAGATTATGCACAACTATACAAAACTATGAAACTAAGTCTCATCAGCTCAAACTTGTGGTTCGGATCGTATCGTTAGGGAGAAATTGACTAAACAATTTGGTCAACAAGTCGACATATCCATTAGATAGTAAATGTGAAGATTTTCTTGTTCCAGGCGCGTTCCTCATCCCCTTCTTCATCATGCTCTTCACGATGGGGGTTCCCGTGTTCTTCCTGGAGTTGATAGTCGGCCAATACTCCGGGCTGGGCCCCAACACGGCGTTCAAACGGATGGCGCCCATCTTCCACGGTGAGTTAGCGGTGAGATCGCTGCGTTTCAGAATTCATCTCACAAGTAATCTCGGATACCTGCCGTGACGCCAGGACATAAGAGGGACATTAATGGGATTTGTTTTAATCATAAATTGAATAAAACTCATCATCATCATCATCATCATCATCATCATTATCCATCGCCGTTTCCTGCTTCTGGCAGCGTCAGCTTGGGTTTCACAACCAAATTTGTCCACCTCTTCCTACCTTTCCACAATCGTACTTCCTCTACTTGCTCCCATTTCTCTCCTCTCTTCTGTTAAGTCTTCAGCAATCTTTTCCTTCCATCTCTTCCTTGGTCTTCCCCGTCTTCTTCTTCTCTCGATCTTTTAAGATATATTCTCTTATTCTCCGTATATTCACCATATATTCTCCATCTTTTCCGTATATTCCCTATATCCTTCTTTCTTTCATGTATATAATAAAACTATTACTTGTAGATTGATTCTGGAACATGGAAGAAGCAATCCAGTGAAAATATTGGAACACGTGGATTGCTGACTGTTGGCTGAGTGAGATTATTAGTAATCCGATGAATTCTGGAACGCAACAAAAGTCATAGGCTAGATGAAGTAGTCAGAGTTTTGTTGTCAAACATTTATTCAGTCATCAATGACGTAAACATCCACAATGATCCTTGGACCGACTTGATCGTTTAATTAAATAACAGCCAGGGTCAGGCTGAAGCAAGATCCAATATTGACCGCTTTGTCTGGCGGCGATTCAGGTGGCAAATCCAAAATAAGGCGATAGCGTTTAGTGAGTAAGAGGCGCAAAGCAATCGGCAGATTTGTCCTCCGCTTTTTACTGCCCAACATACTTTAGTCGGGTAGTAGGAGTTCGCCAAGTGACACAATGACATATCTTCGGTGAAGTAGCCGACCAATCAGGCTCCGTCATCGCGTCGCTTGGCAAACTCCTACTATCCGACTAAAGTATGTTGGGCAGTAAAAGGCGGTAGACAAACTGCCGATTGCGTTGCGCCTCTACCCTGTATTACTCACTCAACGGCAATACTGCAACAAGCTGTAACGCGTTGATTCCAAACGTGCAGATAGCCCTAGTGATAATGCACAGTATTAATAAAAATAAATAGAATTAACAAAATGTTTGTTTCCGACCAGGTTTGGGCTACTGCGCACTCTTCCTCGTCACGATCTTCACTATCTACTACCAAGTGATCGTGGCCTGGACCCTCTTCTACACCTACGCCTCGTTCGACTCCGAGCTGGGCTGGGGCAGCTGTAACCATGACTACAACACGCCGCGTGAGTGCTGCCATCTGGCGTTAAACTAGAAGAAACTACTCTACTATACTCGCCGTACAAGATCTTCGGTAATGCTTCCGTCACGGGTGGGTGAGCGGCAGCCAACCAGCGACCGTGGCTAATTCAGATACCTGCTCGGGTTGGCCGAGACCGTAAACACGTCATTGATTGATGACGAAAGCATTACCGAGGTTGTTTTGCGAGACCTTTACTACCCGATTCAAGATACACGCCGGCAAAATGAGAACTAACCCTTTATTTGTCAAACCACATAGCTTCTAACATAGTAAAGACAGCTCCAAACCACATGGACCGTCGAAGCAAGAGATAATGTCGACCCTTTGAAAAGGTACAGAATCCAGAGCCCCCGTCTTCCTATTGTCAAGTGAATGTTTTTCTTATTTGAATAGATATTATTGGTGGTCACTTTTTTTACAAAACTGTGCATCCTTCCTGGTGACAAGCTTGACGTTTACAGCCTTGCACAGTGAGCGGGAAATAAGCCGCTCTTTGAGGAGTCCTCTTTACCGGCGTGTATCTTGGATAGAGACGAGCCGTAGTTAATGCTATTGGTGGAGAATGCCAGACGAAATGCAATCCAGGTCCTTCCTTTTATCCTTTCCACCTCTTTACATCCTGCTTGTCCCTTTCCTCTAACCCCCCCCCCCCCCCCCGACGTTTTATAACGTAGTTGTCGAGTAAAATCGTTCCACAGTAACTTTTTGGATACCGACGTCATTCATGATGAACGAGGAATTGGCCAACCGGATGTCGATGTTTGAAAAAGACGCCCGCTGATTGGCTCCGACTCAGTCATCATCTGTGACGTCACTATTCATTAAGTTGCTGTGGAACAACATAGCATCGTTCTACAACAACAAGCCCAATATTATTAATTGTTAGTCACGTGTAAAGGTGGCGCCTAACTGACCGTCTGACGTCACATCCTCGTCAGTGAGTTACAGTCAGTGTGTTACAGTCAGTGTGTTACAGTGTGTTACAGTCAGACTCAGAGCGACATCTGCCAGCAAGACAACGTACTAAACGACACTGATACCTTCAAGACCTTCTACAACAGAAAATGTGTCTTCATGAGTGAGGTGTGTGAAAACTTCAACCTCACGGTGCTGGATGAGCGAGCGTGTAAGAACGATACGGAGGTCTACCCTCTCATGAAGCTGCTCAAGAGAGTCCTGGCGTCTGAGGAATACTACAAGTAGGTTTTATTGGTAGATCACGTATCTATAGTGGACCCAAGATTACTTTGCACCTGCTTTCGTCACATCCGGGGCAGTCGTAGCCAACCAGCGAACCGCCCGAGACACATCCGGGCCAATACCGATCGCTGATTGGCTACGAACCAGTCGCCTGTGACGAAAGTATGTGTAGGTAGTCTTGGGACAACGTGCGGGGCGAAGAAGTCTACCGTCTTATGAATCTGCTCAGGAGAGTTTTGGCGTCTGAGGAGTACTATACTAGTCCCAACGAAAGTATTCGCATACCGATCTCAGGTCATAGTCAAGTGGCCACTTTCAACCGCGCCAATTGAAAGAAAATCAGCAGATACCTGGCGTTCTTTCACACATTCGTCAATGCACGGTTCGGCTTAGTGGAGTGCAAAGGCGGTTTGGCCACAAACACTGTTACAGGTAACTAACAGAAAGTCTTACATCATCCCCTGTGGACCTGTTTAGATTAGATGGTAGGAATTAACAAAGTAGACAAAGTTGTCACCTTGGACTCGGCTGTGTCGTAAGCATCAGAATACTTTCGTTGGGGAAACTATACAGGTGAGCTGCTCGCATGTAAATCTACTACCAACATTCTACGCGGACTTTTATCTAGAATACAAAATGTGCAAAATGAGCAAATTCTTTGTGGTTTTGGTTTAGTATTTAGTTTTTATGAATTGTATCAAACAAATCGGAGTTTCTTGAGGTTTCTTTATACATACCACAATAGTGAATAATGGTTATTATGATGGCGTATTCAAGTCGATTAAACAAACCCACGTCTTCCAACAATTCAAGAGTTTACTTGAAGATGCGTAGTCTTCGAAGTGTGTAGTCAAAGACATATAAATCTAACTGTCTTGAACAATGTGGAATTTCTTGCAGTTTCGTTGCAGTTTCGTATATATTATGATGAAGTGTCCAAGTCGATAAAACTTGACGACGTCTTCTAATCAATCAAGAGTTTATCTTGTGTCTCATGTTGGTATAGCGACTACGCTATGGGTATCCGAGGCGCAACCTGGGAGAACTGGGGCAACCTGAGATGGGAAATGGTCACGTGCCTATTCCTCGCCTGGCTAATCACCTACCTGTGCCTCATAAGGGGCGTGGCCTCTATGGGCAAGGTTGTCTACTTCACCGCCGTGTTCCCTTATCTGGTGCTCACCGCCTTGCTCATCAGAGGTAAGAAACCCTCGCCTTATCACCCTGCAAGTGGTGGCATCTGCAATATATACAAATTTGTTTCCATAATAGGCCACTAGCAACACCAAAAGACAACAATGAAACAAATGAATGGAATTGATGGTCAAACAACAAGCTGTCAAAAAATAATTTCTTCTGATTTTCGAAAACAAAACAAAAAGAAACAAATACACATACAAAACTTTCACTTAGTCGTTGTCTATGATTAAAAGTTTTAAACGGCGAGCAGCTACTATTGCTACACTTGTTTTATTTATATGGTTGCAATTTTATTATTTTGACAGCTGGGGCCTCATTCCAGTACATTTGCAAACTTAACCCCGGTGTTAGCCAATAGCCAATCAGGAGTCAGCAGTTGAGACGCCGTTCGAATGAAGACATTGTTAAAAAAACGAGACAAAATAAAAACAACAACAAACAAAAACAGTCCAATAACCTCAAAACGTCCACAAAATACTCAATAAAACTACATATTTACATATTTAGGACATATATAATGTACTATAAATGCACAAAATTCTGTATTAACTGTAATAAACACATAAAGTAACGTATTCATGTAGGTGGATGTTCCCAATTAAAGAATTGAAATGTGACATTTGTGAAACTACACACACGGGCATTGACAAAATGGCGTCATTTCAAAGTATTGTTGAGATAACTCTTCTTAACCCTACTATCAGACAGGGTCATATTTGCCTCCGAATTATGCAGGGAAGCCTGTGTCGGAGTTAACCCCGGGGTCATTTTAACATGGGGTTAGCGAGAGTTAAGGAGAGTTAAAAAAATGTACAGGAATGAGGCCCCTGATGGTTTGTCCATCAGTTCAATTCATTTGCTCCATTGGTGTATTTCGGTGTTGCTAGTGCCCTATAGCTATTTAGAAAACTATAGGGCACTAGCAACACCAAAAGACAACAATGGAACAAATTAAATGAACTGATGAACAAACCATCAGCTGTCAAAATAATAAAATTGCATCCATAGAAATAAAAACAAGTGTAGCAATAGTAACTGCTCGCCATTTAAAACTTTTAATGATAGACAACGACTAAGTGAAAGTAATGTATGTGTACTTTGTTTGTTTTTTGTTTTGTTTTCCAAAATCAGAAGAAATTTTTTTTGACACCGTGTTGTTTGTCTATCGATTCAATTCATTTGTTTCATTGTTGTCTTTTGGTGTAGCTAGTGCTCTATAGCTATTTAGAAAACTATTGGTTACATTTTCTTTGTTTAACAGTGCCATGGTTTACAGAATATATTTTTTTATGATAGTAGTTTCAATTATTTAATAAGAAAAATACAATTCAATTTGCATGTTGTGCCACGTAGTCCCTTAATTATTCGAACAGTATATTCTATAGGCTTTTTGCAAGCCAGCACAGCAATAAAATAAATGAATTGAGATAACGTGGACAAGCCACAGGTTATGAACAAAATAACATTGCTGTTTATGAGACAAAATTGTAACCATGGAAACTGCTGCCATCAATTCAGACGACACCTATAGATAGGGACTTTCATGCATTGCCTTGTAAAACTAAGGGTAAAATGCATAGTTATTCCTCACGTGCTCCTCAACTGAGGATTTCCTCAGACTCGTCCAACCACCAATCACAGAGCAGCATTGCCATGTGGACTGCTCTGTAATTGGTGGTTGGGCAAGGCTGAGTTGAGAAGCGACTATGCTTGTCAGTGTCAGCCAGGGCGCCACCCTGGCCCGCCCTGTATAATGTCCTCCGTGCAGGTGCGACACTGCCCGGGGCCTACGAGGGCATCTTGTTCTACATCACCCCCCAATGGGAGTACCTGATAAAGCCGTCAGTCTGGGGCGACGCTGCCAGCCAGACATTCTACGCGCTAGGCATCGGATGTGGCTCCCTGGTCACTCTGGCCAGCTATAACAAGTTCGACAACAACTGTCACAGGTGAGCGAGCTGGACAACGTCACCAGTTGTGACCAATCAGAGAGCCCCATTTTCAAATACAGATCTCTGGTTTGCCACGAAAATGTTAGGGGCAATAATTGTTGCACAAATTGAAAAGAATGTTGAAGGATATCATTTTAAAATTATATTAAACGATTCTTTAGGTTATTTTTGTCCAAATTCCCCAAACTTTCTTCGTCGCAAATGAAATAATAACATACATAAATGCAAAGTGTCTAAGTCAAGATGTCTTCATATTTGTTCGAATTAATGGCTAATCTTGGTACCGTAGTTTAAGCGTTTGGTAAAACCGGGCCTTATTATATAAAACAAAAATTAGTGATCAGTGGTTACACACAAACTAACTGTTTCTTTTCCAAAACACGCTTAAATTTAAAGACATGCTCAGTCCTATGTGTTCCAACTCAATATTTGGATGTCAGCTGACTTGATTTCAAAGTTTCTGATTAGTTGTTGTCATTGTGAAACCAAGCTAGCAGACAAATTAAGTTGGAAGTCATAAGACCGGCCATAAACCTTGACCCAAGACTACCTTGCAGATGCTTTCAACACAGGCGAGGAGCTCGTAGCAAATCAGCGATCAGTATTTTCGTGGGCTTGTCTCGGGTGGTTCGCTGGTTGGTTACGAGTTATAGTCGTCGTACAACATCTTCGGTAATGCTTCCGTCACGGGTGGGTGAGCGGCAGCCAACCAGCGACCGTGGCTCATTCAAATACCTGCTCGGGTTGGCCGAGACCGTAAACACGTCATCGATTGATTACGAAAGCATTACCGAAGTTGTTGTAAGAGAACTATACTCGTCTGTGACAAAAGCATCTTTAAGGTAGTCTTGAGTCAACTACATTATGGTAACGTATACTCCAACTGTAAAAGTTTGGTCCTAAAGATGGCCTCCACTCGCACAGTTGTGACGTAGTAGGCAACAACATTAGGTTGTCATGGCAACCTCACACAATGTATGACGTCACACTTCCCTCGATAGAGACGCGTTGTTCGTGTCCGTCGTCAATACTATGACGTCAGTGTACGCCGGGTTCGCCGTCTTCTCCATCCTCGGCTTCATGGCTCACCAGTTGGGCGTGGACGTGGCTGACGTGGTCCAATCAGGTCCCGGCCTGGCCTTCATCGCCTACCCCGAGGCTGTGTTGCAGATGCCTCTGCCACAACTGTGGGCAGTGCTCTTCTTCGTCATGTTGGTCATTCTGGGGATCGGCAGTCAGGTTGGTACAGTCGTTCTATAACTACCTTGTGCATGCTGACGTCATAGATGAGCGAGGCATTGTCCAATCAAAAGTCAGTACTTAAGTCCATGATTGTCTCCGACTCACTCATCTATGACGTCAGCATCGCAAAGATTGCTTTGAATCCATTTTAAAGGTGTTCCATTCTGTCTTCACCAATTCTGTCGCCATAGACGAGTTGAGTGGAAGCTTGGCCAATCAGCGGGCAGCATTTCATCAGAGAGTATGCCTACTATTCATGAGTTCTCCAATAACTTCTCAACTGTGAACCACAGGATTGGTTAAGAAAGAATGGATTCCGAAATTGAAAGGACTTATAGGTGGTCTCCACAATACGATGCCATTGAAGTTCAATACTTGGTCATCATCACCAAACATAGCTATCGCTAGCAATAAAGATTGTCCCGTATAACTTTTATCCTTGGGATAACTTCTCATCTCATCTCATCAGAGAGTGTGCCTAATATTCATGAGTTCTCCAATAATTTCTTAACTGTGAACCACAGGATCGGTTAAGAAAGAATGGATTCTGAAAATTAAAGGACTTATGGTGATCTTCACAAGGGGATGCAACTGAAGTTCAATACATTGGTCATAATCACCAAACATAGCTATCGCTAGCAATAAAGATTGCCCCGTTTAACTTTTATCCTTGGGATAACTTCTCATCTCATCTCATCAGAGAGTGTGCCTAATATTCATGAGCTCTCAAATAACTTCTCAACTGTGAACCACAGTATCGGTTAAGAAAGAATGGATTCTGAAAATTAAAGGACTTATAGGTGATCTCCACAAGGGGATGCCACTGAAGTTCAATACATTGGTCATCATCACCAAACATAGCTATCGCTAGCAATAAAGATTTCCTCGTATAACTTTTATCCTTGGGATAACTTCTCATCTCATCTCATCTCATCAGAGAGTGTGCCTAATATTCATGAGTTCTCCAATAACTTCTCAACTGTGAACCACAGAAAGTGAAAGGACTTATAGGTGATCTCCACAAGAGGATGCAACTGAAGTTCAATACATTGGTCATAATCACCAAACAGCTATCGCTGGCAATAAAGATTCCCCGTGTTACCCCTGGTAACTTTGTCTTTATCCTTGGGATAACTTGTTTTCTCCATGGCAACCACTTATCAGAAGCTTTGGAATGTTTCTTATCCCGAGGATAACTTTATCTCGAGCCTGGCTTTAGAGTTCCTTTAGTTTGCAGGAGTTGAGGCCATCACCACAGCCGTCTTGGACCACTGGCCATGGATGCGCAGATACAACTACCTCGTCACCGCCACCGCCTGCTTCAGCTGCTTCGTCCTCGCGCTGCCGATGTGTTTCCAAGGCGGTGTCTTTCTCTTCAGTCTCATCATGGAGTTATATGTGAGGAGGAGGTCTAGCTCTAATGGGAGGGGCCGTCCACGATTGTTGTACCGGAAATGGCCGCCATATTTGTTGTTTACGAATTGTGAAGAAACTTCAGTAGGCCGCATAGGCCTATATGCTGTGCGCTACACAGGCTTACTACATTTGTGAAGTACTTTACACCAAGACTGACAATAAGAAACTCGTTAGGTAAGTAGATTGAATGGTTATTTAACTCCTAGGCCTAATTACCTAGTACTTAATTTAGGTTGTCTAGAAGAAAAGCAGCCGTAGTGGGCTATGGAGTAGGCGAGGGCCTATTGTCATGGGCTAGGTCTACTAGCCCTAGACCCGTACAGCCTAGCCCAGGTATTTTACCGGTACGGCGTAGGCCTAGGTACCAGTAAAAGATGAAGTTGAATCACAACATTGTAATTAAACCCTGGCTAGTCCTGAGGATTGGTAAGGTCACAGCTATGTAGAAAATATAGCCTAGGCAATTGGGCACGTACCATCAACTAGGCCTAGGGCCGAGGCCCCTAGCACTCACATATCCTAGTCTAGGCCATTTTAAACCCAATGTCTAGGCCTACGCTTTGATCTAGGCCAATATCTTAAAAATATTGATAAGTGGCAAATGAGCTCAAGCCAACAGCATCAATCATACATCCAATCTGGGCTAGGCCTAAGAGTAGACAATGTTAAGATAGACAACAGCATTCACTATCCCTATCCATGCATCCAACTTGGATAAGCCTACGTCCTATACACTTAGCTCATCTTGATATTATTGTAACATGGTGTGTGACAACTATTTGTGTACAACATTTATACACAACACCATGTCAAATAGCCTAGGCCTAGTAGGCCTGCCAATTATGCATTCAACATGGGCTAGGCTAGGCCTAGTCCGTTTGCATTTGCAGGACCTAGGGCCTCTAGAAATTATTGACAATAAGTTTATGCCAATTGTATCATAAGCGTCACCCATGCACCATGGTATTGTGTGATATTAGATAATGCACATAGGCCTATGTAATCAACTGTTTAGGGTCTAGCAGCAAGGCCATCGCTACCCTCTGTAGTAATGGTCTCGGCAGTAGGCCCTACCTACTTCTTTTGACAGAATACTCAAGCTTAGACTGGACCTATTCTTGTAATTAATAACCACATACCGTCATACACTATAGGGTATTAGTTCGGTCAATGTTGCAAGACTTGCAAAGTACATTTGCCTGTATTATGTAACATGTTTGAACTGATGTTCTCGATTGCCATAGTTCCATAACTAGGAAAAGGTTTTCTTGTCTAGGCATACTAAGCACTAGGTAATGTTCTCAAATAGCAATCACAACATGCTGGCTAGATACAATTTCCATGTTCATGTAGTAGCCATGGCTATGCATTGTAATTGAACTTGAGATGATCAACAAGTTATAATAGTTCTGTGCATGGACATTAATGGATTGTGAGAGGTAGCCTACTCTAATAAATAGTCACTTCTTAGGCCATACACATTTTTACATTGTACAGTAATAATGGTTTTTGTTGTAGATTGCTTAATCAATAGATACACAAATATTTTCAGATTATAGATACCGGTAGTTCAACTAGGCCTTAAACTTGTTGATAGGTCAATGATAAGGTCCAAACAATAATATATATGTATTTATATTTCAGCCAACTCAGACATGGAATTGGAAATAAAAAATATTTTATTGGAAGTTACATCTCTTCACTTCAAAGTAGCTGTAGCTGCTTCTGAAGATTCATCACAAGCTCTGGATGATTGGTGTGTTCAGGCAACATCTCTACTAAAATGCAAGAATATAGAAGACTTCTGGTCTACATGCCACAAGTTCCGCTTAAAAGATGAATTTTTACAGCCGGTCAAAAGATTCACATCAACACTGATAGTAAGTTATTTTCAGTACAAAACTTACAGTAGGTAGCCAAATCACACTCAGTGATTAGGCCTACTTTTTCATAATAAGAGAGATCAATCTTACATCAGATTCAGAACTGGTATGAATATGATCTTTGGTTGGTAGCCAGAGTACACACATAATAACATTATGGACCTACCATTTAGCTTTATTATTAGGCCTTCAATAATATAGGCCTAATAATAACAAATTCCATTTTATTCTCACACATTCAAGAATACATATAATTACAAACAGTAGTATTATTTATTTATTTATATATTTATTTAGGTATTTATTTATTTAACCCCCAGGCCTGGTTCAGCTCCAACCATCCTTAACCAGCCAGAGGTTGATGCTTCCACTACGCCGAACCACCAGGCCGAACTCCCAGTGAATCAACATCCTGGTGAATTAATGATTATACTTACAGAGGAACCATTCACTACTCAGGGTAAGTCATAGATATTAAAATAGTGCAAGTGCTACTCAAATCAAATTGTTTTATTCAGTACATGATACAGAATTGTAGCATACTCAATGATTGTAGGGCCTATATTGACTAAATTATCATTTATCAGTAACTAACAACTCAAAAATTTATTTTTCTATAGGCCTAGTAAAAAATGAATATGTATATACCTACGGTACCTACGTTAAATGTAGATACCCATGCTTTAAGTAATTCATTTTTAATTAAAATCCATCTTATTCATCTAAAGTTGTAATTGTAATCATGTTCTTTTTTTTAGGAACCATGACTGCTGTGGATCGGGGTGATCCACTGACTGAGCCAGGAATAATTTCCTCGGAAACCGAAACAAAGAGCTGTTAGAAGACGTACAAAAACGTCAAGAAGAAAACAATGACCTGACTAAAATAATTAATGAAAACCGTTAGAAAGCACACCAGATGTCAGACAATTTGGTTCACTTTTATACTAGCCTTGTTTCATATGAATTATTTCAGACTTTAGTTTCATATGTAGCCCCATTTATGGCCAATTTTCATTCAGTCAAGATTAAAGACCAGATAATGATCATTTCAACCAAACTTTGTCTCAGCTTATTAAATAAAGACATAGCATTTTGGTATATTATATGTCATAGGCCTATATTACATATACATATTATAATCTTCATATAAGGCCTATCAGCATTTTCTCGTGACGGAGTAGATTCTCCCGAATCGGAATCGCTGTCTAGTGTAAGAGCAAAATATACTGCAGTTGGTACTATTTTCTTTATTTTTGCTTCAAATAACTTTGTATTTTCTATGGTTTCCTTCAACTGGTGTCGGCTCTACATACACGAGTGGCTCGTTTACAGTTATTGATGCCACCTACATGGTGTGTATGTCTAGCAAAGTTGTATTTCTTCAGCTTTCTTACATTCTACCTGTAACATAAGAATAGGTTAGAGATCTACCTAGATACATTTTTTAGACTATTAAATTTTGCAAATATTGAAAATAAACATGAACTTAAATATGAGCTTATATTTTATTGATTGGAGTAAACCTGATCCTGTCATTTTGCACAAACTCGTCTAAATCCGACATGTTGTGAACTACACTGATATAGAATTTTTTGTTAGCCTGTGCTGTTGACATTCACCACACAGTACAATCATTGGGCTAACTAACAAACTCAATGGTACAATCCCAGTTTACAACGAACATGTAGCCTTCTATTCCTTCCAAACCTTCTATCAAAAATTGTATGCGATCTAGGTTTAAAGCTTTAAAAACCAGCCTACAGCTTGAGAATGATTAATCAACGGTTTATGTCGTAAACGAGTTATATGATCACCTAGTGCTGCTATCCTATCACTGACCTGGCTGGTGTGCAAACTAAAACTAGGAAGCACATTTAGCCCAGGTCTGATAAAGCTAAAGGCAGAGCAAACTTTTACATTCTGTATGCGTGTTATTTCCCATAAAGAAAACAAATCCTTACACCTATGCCATACACAACAATTATTGTTACCTGGCAACAACCCTAGGTGTAGGGGATAACTACGATTCTTGGGCTGCGTACCAACTTTGACTGCGTTCACTGTGGCTGTGACTGGTGGTGGGTGTAAGTGTAACCCAGTCAACGCAGTGAATGCAGCAGCTGGTACGGGCTGCAGTCACAGTCACAGCGAAAGCAGACAACAGTAGAAATTGTCATTCATAAAAGCAACATTTGCCATCTGCTAATTAACCTTACAACATTACATTCATAATTTAACTCTTACGGGACTTCTAAGTTGAGATTATATGGTGTTGTGATGTCACTTACTATTTAAACCAACCATATAATATTGTCATAATTCGCGGTACATATATTAGCTACGCCCCCCTTGACTGCGATAGCTGGATCTTTTCGACCCAGTCATCGTAGTGACTGGAGGGGTAACTGCGAGGTAAACTGATACGCAAAAAGCAGTGACTGCAGCTTGACTGCGAGTCAAGTTGGTACGGATCTCAGTTACTGCCAGTCATAGCTTTGGTACGCAGCCCAGATTGCAGCCCTTTTTTTCTATGCTTTTTGACAGATAGGCCTACGCCTAGCCTAGGCCTAGGTTAGGTAGGCCTAGGGCCTGGTATAATTTCTATGGCTTAGGAGGCCTAACCTGAACCTATTCATTTATCACAATATTACAATATTTCTTACCCTACCATGCATGTGCAATGAGCAGCACATATGCAGCCATCCGTTTCTTTATCCAGAACCCATATTTCCCGGGGCATGTCGTTCAGCCTCGGCCCGGCGTCACTTTGCACAGAGGAAATAAAATCTGGAATGGGATAGGCCCTAGGCCTTCGATTGGGTGGTAAAACACTTCACGCACTAAACCACACTTGAAGTAGGCTAGTTGTACGCGTGTCTAATGACTTGTATACTTTCATACTGTCTTTGGTATGTACGCATTTACTTCATTTACCAAATAATTGTAAATGTTGGCCTAGGCCTATCCGAACTCAGCTGGTGGCCACTTCGAAACCTGTGTAGACCAGTTATCTTAGGCAATAGTGTATTAACAATAACTTAACAGTCACATATTACTTATAATAAGGACATTTTCCTTTGAAATATGCACGAGAGAAACATGTGAAATGCAGCGGTCACGACGACTGTCAGAGCAAGTAAACAACAAATATGGCCGACTAGCTTTGCGGGGCGTGGTCCAAAATCTCGTACACTGCCCACTACACACCTGCCTATCCAGTACAAAGTACTATTATAAATCCATGGTCTCATCATGGATTTATAATAGTACTTCGTACTGGATAGGCAGGTGTGTAGTGGGCAGTGTACGAGATTTTGGACCACGCCCCGCAAAGCTAGTCGGCCATATTTGTTGTTTACGTGCTCCGACAGTCGTCGTGACCGCTGCATTTCACATGTTTCTCTCGTACATATTTCAAAGGAAAATGTCCTTATTATAAGTAATATGTGACTGTGAAGTTATTGTTAACTGGTCTACACAGGTTTCAAAGTGGCCACCAGCTGAGTTCGGATAGGTCTAGGCCTACATTTACAATTATTTGGTAAATGAAGTAAATGCGTACATACCAAAGACAGTATGAAAGCATACAAGTCATTAGACACGCGTACATCTAGCCTACTTCAAGTGTGGTTTAGTGCGTGAAATGTTTTACCACCCAATCGAAGGCCTAGGGTGCTATCCCATTCCAGATTTTGTTTCCTCAAGTGCAAAGTGACGCCGGGCCGAAGGCTGAACGACAAGCCCCGGGAACTAGGCCTAGGCCTATGGGTTCTGGATAAAGAAACGGATGGCTGCATATGTGCTGCTCATTGCATGGCAGGGTAAGAAATATTGAAGTATAGTGATAAATGAATAGGTTTAGGCCTAGGTTAGGCCTCCTAAGCCATAGAAATTATACCAGGCCCTAGGCCTAGGCCTACCTAACCTAGGCCTCGGCTAAGCGTATCTGTCAAACAGCATAGACAAAAAAGGGCTGCAATCTGGGCTGCGTACCAACTATGACTGGCAGTGACTGAGATCCATACCAACTTGACTCGCAGTCAAGCTGCAGTCACTGCTTTTTGCGTACCAGTTTACCTCGCAGTTACCCCTCTAGTCACTGCGATGACTGGGCCGAAAAGATCCAGCTATCGCAGTCAAGGGGGGCGTAGCTATTAATTTTACCGCGAATTATGAATTTATAGACAATATTATATGGTTTAAATAGTAAGTGACATCACAACACCATATAATCTCAACTTACAGTCCAAAAGGGTTAAATTATGAATGTAATGTTGTAAGGTTAATTAGCAGATGGCAAATGTTGCTTTTATGAATGACAATTTCTGCTGTTGTCTGCTTTCGCTGTGATTGTGACTGCAGCCCGTACCAACTGCTGCGTTCACTGCGTTGATTGGGTTACCCCCACCACCAGTCTCAGCCACAGTGAACGCAGTCAAAGTTGGTACGCAGCCCAAGAATTGTAGTTATCCCCTACACCTAGGGTTGTTGCCAGGTAACAATAATTGCTGTGTAAGGATTTGTTTTCTTTATGGGAAATAACACGCCTACAGAATGTAAAAGTTTGCTCTGCCTTTAGCTTTATCAGACCTGGGCTAAATGTGCTTCCTAGTTTTAGTTTGCACACCAGCCAGGTCAGTGATAGGATAGCAGCACTAGGTGATCATATAACTCGTTTACGATATAAACCGTTCATTAATCATTCTCAAGCTGTAGGCTGGTTTTTAAAGCTTCAAACCTAGATCGCATACAATTTTTGATAGAAGGTTTGGAAGGAATAGAAGGCTACATGTTCGTTGTAAACTAGGATTGTACCATTGAGTATGTTAGTAAGCCCAATGATTGTACTGTGTGGTGAATGTCAACAGCACAGGCTAACAAAAAATTCTACATCAGTGTAGTTCACAACATGTCGGATTTAGACGAGTTTGTGCAAAATGACAGGATCAGGTTTACTCCAATCAATAAAATATAAGCTCATATTTAAGTTCATGTTTATTTTAAATATTTGCAAAACTTAATAGTTTAAAAAATGTATCTAGGTAGATCTCTAACCTATTCTTATGTTACAGGTAGAATGTAAGAAAGCTGAAGAAATACAACTTTGCTAGACATACACACCATGAAGGTGGCATCAATAAATGTAAACGAGCCACTCGTTTATAATGTAGAGCCGACACCAATTGAAGGAAACCATAGAAAATACAAAGTTATTTGAAGCAAAAATAAAGAAAATAGTACCCACTGCAGTATATTTTGCTCTAACACTAGACAGCGATTCTGATTCGGGAGAATCTACTCCGTCACGAGAAAATGCTGATAGGCCTTATATGAAGATTGTATTATGTATATGTAATATATGACATATCATATACCAAAATGCTATGTCTTTATTTAATAAGCTGAGACGAAGTTTGGTTGAAATGATTATTATCTGGTCTTTAATCTTGACTGAATGAAAATTGGCCATAAATGGGGCTACATATAAAACTAAATTCTGAAATAATTCATATGAAACAAGGCTAGTATAAAAGTGAACCAAATTGTCTGACATCTGGTGTGCTTTCTAACAGTTTTCGTTAATTATTTTAGTCAGGTAATTGTTTTCTTCTTGACGTTTTTGTACGTCTGCTAACAGCTCTTTGTTTCGGTTTTCGAGGAAATTATTCCTAGCTCAGTCAGTGGATCACCCCTATCCACAGCAGTCATGGTTCCTAAAAAAAAGAACATGATTACAATTACAACTTTAGATGAATAAGATGGATTTTAATTAAAAATGAATTACTTAAAGCATGGGTATCTACATTTAACGTACCGTAGGTATATGTACATATTAATTTTTTAGTAGGCCTATAGAAAAATAAATTTTTAAGTTGTTAGTTACTGATAAATGATAATTTAGTCAATATAGGCCCTACAATCATTGAGTATGCTACAATTCTGTATCATGTACTGAATAAAACAATTTTATTTGAGTAGCACTTGCACTATTTTAATATCTATGACTTACCCTGAGTAGTGAATGGTTCCTCTGTAGGTATAATCATTAATTCACCAGGATGTTGATTCACTGGGAGTTCGGCCTGGTAGTGGCCATCAACCTCTGGCTGGTTAAGAATGGTTGGAGCTGAACCAGGCCTGGGGGTTAAATAAATAAATAAATACCTAAATAAATAAATATATAAATAAATAAATAAATAATACTACTGAATGTAATTAGGCCTATATGTATTCTTGTATGTGTGAGAATAAAATGGAATTTATTATTATTAGGCCTATATTATTAAAGGCCTAATAATAAAGCTAAATGGTAGGTCAAAAATGTTATTATGTGTGTACACTGGCTACCAACCAAAGATCATACCAGTTCTGAATCTGATGGAAGATTGATCTCTCTTATTATGAAAAAGTAGGCCTAATCACTGAGTGTGATTTGGCTACCTACTGTAAGTTTTGTACTGAAAATAACTTACCATCAGTGTTGATGTGAATCTTTTGACCGGCTGTAAAATGTCATCTTTTAAGCGGAACTTGTGGCATGTAGACCAAGAGTCTTCTATATTCTTGCATTTTAGTAGAGATGTTGCCTGAACACACCAATCATCCAGAGCTTGTGATGAATCTTCAGAAGCAGCTACAGCTACTTTGAAGTGAAGAGATGTAACTTCCAATAAAATATTTTTTATTTCCAATTCCATGTCTGAGTTGGCTGAAATATAAATACATATATATTATTGTTTGGACCTTATCATTGACCTATCAACAAGTTTAAAGCCTAGTTGAACTACCGGTATCTATAATTTGAAAATATTTGTGTATCTATTGATTAAGCAATCTACAACAAAAACCATTATTACCGTACAATGTAAAAATGTGTATGGCCTAAGAAGTGACTATTGATTACAGTAGGCTGTCTCTCACAATCCATTAATGTCCATGCACAGAACTATTATAACTTGTTGATCATTTCAAGTTAAATTACAATGCATAGCCATGGCTACTACATGAACATGGAAATTGTATCTAGCCAGCATGTTGTGATTGCTACTCGAGAACATTACCTAGTGCTTAGTATGCCTAGGCAAGAAAACCTTTTCCTAGTTATGGAACTATGGCAATCGAGAACATCAGTTCAAACATGTTACATAATACAGGCAAATGTACTTTGCAAGTCTTGCAACATTGACCGAACTAATACCCTATAGTGTATGACGGTATGTGGTTATTAATTACAAGAATAGGTCCAGTCTAAGCTTGAGTATTCTGTCAAAAGAAGTAGGTAGGGCCTACTGCCGAGACCATTGCTACAGAGGGTAGCGATGGCCTTGCTGCTAGACCCTAAAGGTCGGTGCACAATTGCCCGGTAACGATAACTGTAACTATAACGATAACGATAAAACGGTAACGGGAAGGCATTCGATGCACAATTGCCCGTTAAGCAGACGCTCGGCTATTTGCTAATACTTTTAACAGGCCGTGGACGCTTGATTCTGATTGGTCCCGGTAACGTACGGACGGGAACGGTAACGTTAAGTTAAAACTTGGCGAACTTTCCGTTACCGTTACCGGGCCCGGTAACGGGAAGCTCTTATTGTGCATCGTATCGTAATTTAACATGAAATCGAACTTCTTTCCCGTTATCGTTATCGTTATAGTTATCGTTACCGGGCTATTGTGCACCGACCTTTAACAGTTGATTACATAGGCCTATGTGCATTATCTAATATCACACAATACCATGGTGCATGGGTGACGCTTATGATACAATTGGCATTAACTTATTGCCAATAATTTCTAGAGTCCCTAGGTCCTGCAAATGCAAACGGACTAGGCCTAGCCTAGCCCATGTTGAATACATAATTGGCAGGCCTACTAGGCCTAGGCTAATTTGACATGGTGTTATGTATAAATGTTGTATACAAAGAGTTGTCACACACCATGTTACAATAATATCAAGATGAGCTAAGTGTATAGGACCTAGGCTTAGCGAAGTTGGATGCATGGATAGTGATAGTGAATGCTGTTGTCAATCTTAACCTTGTCTACTCTTAGGCCTAGCCCAGATTGGATGTATGATTGATGCTGTTGGCTTGAGTTCATTTACCACATATCAATATTTTCAAGATATTGGCCTAGATCAAAGCGTAGGCCTAGACTAGGAAATGTGAGTGCTAGGGGTCTCGGCCCTAGGCCCTAGGCCCTAGTTGATGGTTCGTGACCAATTGCCAATATTTTCTACATAGCTGTGACCTTACCAATTCTCAGGACTAGCCAGGATTTAATTACAATGTTGTGATTCAACTCCATCTTTCACTGGTACCTAGGGGGCCTAGGCCTACGCCGTACCGGTAAAATACCTGGGCTAGGCTGTACAGGTCTAGGGCTAGTAGGCCTAGCCCATGACAATAAGCCCTCGCCTACTCCATAGCCCACTACGACTGCTTTTCTTCTAGACAACCTAAATTAAGTACTAGGTAATTAGGCCTAGTAGTTAAATAACCATTCAATCTACTTACCTAACGAGTTTCTTATTGTCAGTCTTGGTGTAAAGTATTTAACAAATGTAAGAAGCCTGTGTAGCGCACAGCATGTAGGCCTATGCGGCCTACTGAAGTTTCTTCACAATTCGTAAACAACAAATATGGCGGCCATTTCCGGAACAACAATCGTGGACGGCCCCTCCCATTAGAGCTAGATCTCCTCCTCCAATATAACTCCATGGTCTCATCATGGAGTTATATTGGAGGAGGAGATCTAGCTCTAATGGGAGGGGCCGTCCACGATTGTTGTTCCGGAAATGGCCGCCATATTTGTTGTTTACGAATTGTGAAGAAACTTCAGTAGGCCGCATAGGCCTATATGCTGTGCGCTACACAGGCTTACTACATTTGTGAAGTACTTTACACCAAGACTGACAATAAGAAACTCGTTAGGTAAGTAGATTGAATGGTTATTTAACTACTAGGCCTAATTACCTAGTACTTAATTTAGGTTGTCTAGAAGAAAAGCAGTCGTAGTGGGCTATGGAGTAGGCGAGGGCCTATTGTCATGGGCTAGGCCTACTAGGCCTAGCCCTAGACCCGTACAGCCTAGCCCAGGTATTTTACCGGTACGGCGTAGGCCTAGGTACCAGTGAAAGATGAAGTTGAATCACAACATTGTAATTAAACCCTGGCTAGTCCTGAGAATTGGTAAGGTCACAGCTATGTAGAAAATATTGGCAATTGGTCACGTACCATCAACTAGGCCTAGGGCCTAGGGCCGAGGCCCCTAGCACTCACCTATCCTAGTCTAGGCCTAGGCCTACGCTTTGACCTAGGCAAATATCTTGAAAATATTGATGTGGTAAATGAACTCAAGCCAACAGCATCAACCATACATCCAATCTAGGCTAGGCCTAAGAGTAGACAAGGTTAAGATAGACAACAGCATTCACTATCACTATCCATGCATCCAACTTGGATAAGCCTAGGTCCTAGGCTATACACTTAGATCATCTTGATATTATTGTAACACGGTGTGTGACAACTCTTTGTATACAACATTTATATATAACACCATGTCAAATAGCCTAGGCCTAGTAGGCCTGCCAATTATGCATTCAACATGGACTAGGCTAGGCCTAGTCCGTTTGCATTTGCAGGACCTAGGGCCTCTAGAAATTATTGGCAATAAGTTTATGCCAATTGTATCATAAGCGTCACCCATGCACCATGGTATTGTGTGATATTAGATAATGCACATAGGCCTATGTAATCAACTGTTTAGGGTCTAGCAGCAAGGCCATCGCTACCCTCTGTAGCAATGGTCTCGGCAGTAGGCCCTACCTACTTCTTTTGACAAAATACTCAAGCTTAGACTGGACCTATTCTTGTAATTAATAACCACATACCGTCGTACACTATAGGGTATTAGTTCGGTCAATGTTGCAAAACTTGCAAAGTACCTTTGCCTGTATTATGTAACATGTTTGAACTGATGTTCTCGATTGCCATAGTTCCATAACTAGGAAAAGGTTTTCTTGCCTAGGCATACTAAGCACTAGGTAATGTTCTCAAGTAGCAATCACAACATGCTAGCTAGATACAATTTCCATGTTCATGTAGTAGCCATGGCTATGCATTGTAATTTAACTTGAGATGAACAACAAGTTATAATAGTTCTGTGCATGGACATTAATGGATTGTGAGAGACAGCCTACTGTAATCAAAAGTCACTTCTTAGGCCATACACATTTTTACATTGTACAGTAATAATGGTTTTTGTTGTAGATTGCTTAATCAATAGATACACAAATATTTTCAAATTATAGATACCGGTAGTTCAACTAGGCCTTAAACTTGTTGATAGGTCAATGATAAGGTCCAAACAATAATATATATGTATTTATATTTCAGCCAACTCAGACATGGAATTGGAAATAAAAAATATTTTATTGGAAGTTACATCTCTTCACTTCAAAGTAGCTGTAGCTGCTTCTGAAGATTCATCACAAGCTCTGGATGATTGGTGTGTTCAGGCAACATCTCTACTAAAATGCAAGAATATAGAAGACTTCTGGTCTACATGCCACAAGTTCCGCTTAAAAGATGACATTTTACAGCCGGTCAAAAGATTCACATCAACACTGATGGTAAGTTATTTTCAGTACAAAACTTACAGTAGGTAGCCAAATCACACTCAGTGATTAGGCCTACTTTTTCATAATAAGAGAGATCAATCTTCCATCAGATTCAGAACTGGTATGATCTTTGGTTGGTAGCCAGAGTACACACATAATAACATTTTTGACCTACCATTTAGCTTTATTATTAGGCCTTTAATAATATAGGCCTAATAATAATAAATTCCATTTTATTCTCACACATACAAGAATACATATAATTACATTCAGTAGTATTATTTATTTATTTATATATTTATTTATATATTTATTTATTTAGGTATTTATTTATTTAACCCCCAGGCCTGGTTCAGCTCCAACCATCCTTAACCAGCCAGAGGTTGATGACCACTACCAGGCCGAACTCCCAGTGAATCAACATCCTGGTGAATTAATGATTATACCTACAGAGGAACCATTCACTACTCAGGGTAAGTCATAGATATTAAAATAGTGCAAGTTTTACTCAAATCAAATTGTTTTATTCAGTACATGATACAGAATTGTTGCATACTCAATGATTGTAGGGCCTATATTGACTTAATTATCATTTATCAGTAACCAACAACTCAAAAATTTATTTTTCTATATGCCTAGTAAAAAATTAATATGTACATACGTACGGTACGTTAAATGTAGGTACCCATGCTTTAAGTAATTAATTTTTAATTAAAATCCATCTTATTCATCTAAAGTTGTAATTGTAACTGTTCTTTTTTTAAGGAACCATGACTGCTGTGGATCGGGGTGATCCACTGACTGAGCTAGGAATAATTTCCTCAAAAACCGAAACAAAGAGCTGCTAGCAGACGTACAAAAACGTCAAGAAGAAAACAATGACCTGACTAAAATAATTAACGAAAACTGTTAGAAAGCACACCAGATGTCAGACAATTTGGTTCACTTTTATACTAGCCTTGTTTCATATGAATTATTTCAGACTTTAGTTTCATATGTAGCCCCATTAATGGCCAATTTTCATTCAGTCAAGATTAAAGACCAGATAATGATCATTTCAACCAAACTTCGTCTCAGCTTATTAAATAAAGTCATAGCATTTTGGTATATTATATGTCATATATTACATATAGATAATTTTATCTTTATATAAGGCCTATCACTCAGCATTTTCTCGTGACGGAGTAGATTCCCCCGAATCGGAATCGCTGTCTAGTGTTAGAGCAAAATATACTGCAGTGGGTACTATTTTCTTTATTTTTGCTTCAAATAACTTTGTATTTTCTATGGTTTCCTTCAATTGGTGTCGGCTCTACATAAACGAGTGGCTCGTTTACATTTATTGATGCCACCTACATGGTGTGTATGTCTAGCAAAGTTGTAGTTCTTCAGCTTTCTTACATTCTACCTGTAACATAAGAATAGGTTAGAGACCTACCTAGATACATTTTTTAACTATTAAATTTTGCAAATATTTAAAATAAACATGAACTTAAATATGAGCTTATATTTTATTGATTGGAGTAAACCTGATCCTGTCATTTTGCACAAACTCGTCTAAATCCGACATATTGTGAACTACATTGATATAGAATTTTTTGTTAGCCTGTGCTGTTGACATTCACCACACAGTACAATCATTGGGCTAATTAACAAACTCAATGGTACAATCCTAGTTTACAACGAAAATGTAGCCTTCTATTCCTTCCAAACCTTCTATCAAAAATTGTATGCGATCTAGGTTTGAAGATTAAACCAGCCTACAGCTTGAGAATGATTAATCAACGGTTTATATCGTAAACGAGTTATATGATCACCTAGTGCTGCTATCCTATCACTGACCTGGCTGGTGTGCAAACTAAAACTAGGAAGCACATTAAGCCCAGGTCTGATAAAGCTAAAGGCAGAGCAAACGTTTACATTCTGTATGCGTGTTATTTCCCATAAAGAAAACAAATCCTTACACAATAATTATTGTTACCTGGCAACAACCCTAGGTGTAGGGGATAACTACAATTCTTGGGCTGCGTACCAACTTTGACTGCGTTCACTGTGGCTGTGACTGGTGGTGGGGGTAACCCAGTCAACGCAGTGAACGCAGGAGCTGGTACGGGCTGCAGTCACAGTCACAGCGAAAGCAGACAACAGCAGAAATTGTCATTCATAAAAGCAACATTTGCCATCTGCTAATCAACCTTACAACATTACATTCATAATTTAACTCTTACGGGACTTCTAAGTTGAGATTGTATGGTGTTGTGATGTCACTTACTATTTAAACCATATAATATTGTCTATAAATTCATAATTCGCAGTAAAATTATTAGCTACGCCCCCCTTGACAACGATAGCTGGATCTTTTCGACCCAGTCATCGTAGTGACTGGAGGGGTAACTGCGAGGTAAACTGCGAATCAAGTTGGTACGGATCTCAGTCACTGCCAGTCATAGCTTTGGTACGCAGCCCAGATTGTAGCCCTTTTTTTCTATGCTTTTTTACAGATACGCCTGGCCTAGGCCTAGGTTAGGTAGGCCTAGGCCTAGGGCCTTGTATAATTTCTATGGCTTAGGAGGCCTAAACTAAACCTATTCATTTATCACTATATTACAATATTTCTTACCCTGCCATGCATGTGCAATGAGCAGCACATATGCAGCCATCCGTTTCTTTATCCAGAACCCATATTTCCCGGGGCTTGTCGTTCAGCCTTCGGCCCGGCGTCACTTTGCACTTGAGGAAACAAAATCAAGAATGGGATAGGCCCTAAGCCTTCGATTGGGTGGTAACACACTTCACGCACTAAACCACACTTGAAGTAGGCTAGTTGTACGCGTGTCTAATGACTTGTATACTTTCATACTGTCTTTGGTATGTACGCATTTACTTCATTTACCAAATAATTGTAAATGTAGGCCTACGCCTATCCGAACTCAGCTGGTGGCCACTTTGATACCTGTGTAGACCAGTTATCTTAGGCAATAGTGTATTATTAACTATTAACAATAACTTAACAGTCACATATTACTTATAATAAGGACATTTTCCTTTGAAATATGCACGAAAGAAACATGTGAAATGCAGCGGTCACGACGACTGTCAGAAGTAAACAACAAATATGGCCGACTAGCTTTGCGGGGCGTGGTCCAAAATCTCGTACACTGCCCACTACACACCTGCCTATCCAGTACGAAGTACTATTATAAATCCATGATCTGATGGTCCTAGATAAATTCTGAAAAGGTCTAAAGACCATTTTAAAAATGATCCAGGTATCTTTTCTTGTTCCTCGCACGGCCCCCTAAATCGTTACAAAAAACAACGTAGAACAAACAAACATGAGCTGTCAAATGTTATATCATTGATGGACACAAGATCTTCATCTATTAACCTTGAATTCACATTGGTAATTGTTGTGTATTGTTGTTCTTGAAGATTTAGAGGACCGTGGGGAAAAACAAGAATAGATACCTGGATCATTTTTAAAATGGTCTATTACGGAGAGAAAATACACCAATACAAACAACTGTTGTAGTGGCCAGACTGTTTTTGATTCGGTTTCACCCTTCAAGAATAATGAAAGCAGTTCGATGAATAGTTGTTCAATCTAAAACATAGCTTAATTATTTAAAAATGGATTATATCTATGTATCTACTTGAACGCTTGCTATTGTGTTCTTCCAGGCGGTGTTGGCGTTCAGCCTCAACGATTACACCCCCGCCTACTACGGTACTTACATCTTCCCCCAGTGGGTCGATGTCTTGGGGTGGATGATCGCTGGATCCTCCCTCGTCCCATTCCCTCTCTTCGCTCTCTACGAAGTCTACAAGAACCGCAGACGGGAAAAGGTATTCATAATTGTTACTGAAATAAAGTTCATGCTTAAAAAATAGCCAAGCTCAATGGTACAAAACTTTCTCTAGTTCCTACTGTCTAATTCAAACAGATCCACTGGGGATAATTTACGACATTCCGGTGGTTAAATAAATAAATTAACATTTAGAGTCCACCCACTCAGTAACAAGATTGATTTTCAGTGGGAAACTTTAATTAAAAGCGATTAAACCAACCCTGTAGGCTCCAAACACCATCGACGAGTGAGCGATAACCAATCAAAGATCTATATTTCAAATACGACACATATGAATCAGTGATTGGACAGTGCGAACACCTCCGGACAAATGCCAGAATCAACAAGGCCGATTCAGAACAACTTTGAATTTATTGAGTGCTTCGTTGCTAGGACGGCTCCAAAGTCACCGTTTACTTATTCCTTAGACAAGAAGTGATGGAACCTGGAAAAGTGGGCGTGACTAAACAGGCCTGTGCACTCGCAGTTAGCTTAAATGTATGCGCGAGAGAACGGCACTAAGGAATCTGTTGATATTCGTGGAATAAGCGTGAAAACGACAGCAGATAATGATCTTAGGTACGACTACTTACGTGTGAGGCTTGTAGTACATTTATTTTTAGTGTAACATCTTTTGAACTTCCACCCCCTAGTTTTATATGACCAACGCCCAGCATAACAAATATGGAATAAGTAAACGGTGACTTTGGAGCCATCCTAGCAACGAAGCACTCAATAAATTCAAAGTTGATCTGAATCGGCCTTGTTGATTCTGGCAATTGTCCGCAGGTGTTCGCACTGTCCAATCACTGATTCATATGTTTCGTATTTGAAATATCGATCTTTGATTGGTTATCGCTCACTCGTCGGCGGTGTTCGAATCCTACAGAGTTGGTTTAGTCGCTTTAAATTAAAGTTCCCCACTGCAAATCAGTTTAGTTACTGAGTGGGTAGACTCTAAATGTGATTTTTTTAATTTTTTTATTTATGAATGATCTATAAATAATATAATATGAAATGTAAAGAAATGATATGATTGTCGGGTTGTCACGGGGGTCAGTGGTGGTCACATAGCGATGGAGGGGAGCAGAAGGGGAGCGTCAAGCTAAGAAAATCTCGTCTATCTGACCATTTCCCCCGATTCAAATGACTGATATTCAGCCAATCCTGGTCAGCCAGGGATTGATTGCGTTCGTGTAAAATAGTTGGAAGTTTTGTTGTTACGGTTGCACAACTGTTGGACGAGAGTTGCAGTAACCCATGGTTTATCTTGTTCTTGTATCACTGCGTGTAGCACTCTGATTTTATTAGCATTATCTACACACACACGATCGAATAAATTTACAAAGCCGGTACTGGTAGCACCTTATTTTGAAACCGATAGAGGTGGCTCAGCGGTAAGACGCGAGACTCTAATTCGGGAGGTCGCCGGTTCGATTCCGGCCACCGGAAGTCCTCCTGACTGAAGGTTTTTTCCGAGGTTTTCCTCAGTCGTAAAAGCGAATGCTGGGATTGAGTCATACTATCAGCCTTCGGACAATCCTTCCCAACTATCCAAACACCCTAATAACCTACTTAACCACCTGAAGAGGGGCACATCAGGTAAAGCTGGTGTGCCCCCTAGAACGGGTATTCCTACAAAAATTATTACTATTATTATTTTGAATTTTCCCCTTGAATCGCCTTTAGCCAAGTGGCTAAGAATGTAATAGAGCGTTTTCAAAATTGATCTAGCACCTTTAATCACGGCCCTCTAAATAATTAATAACAACAACAATAGTTAGTTTGAAAATGTTTTGTCAAGATTAATTTTATATTGTTGTGCATGGTTCACATTGAAGATTTAGATAACCTTGATTAACGCTATCAAAGGTCCGAATTCACCAAACAAAACAAACTTTTTAACCAGCAGATTTACTAATCTTGGATTGGTTACAATGGTTTCAACAAACATGATGGCTTCTACCGGGCGCCATTTTTGATCTCCGATTAACAGAAAATCGCCGGATTAAAGTTTGGTGAAACTGGCACTAAGGGTTCTAGATCAATTTTGAAAATGGTCTGTTGTTGCAACTCTGGCGTGAACCTGCCCTCAGCGAATATTTCACTTATACCGTATTATAGCCCGGTCAGACCTCAGCCAGACCTCAGCCAGCGAATAGTTTGTCTTTGTCACCATAAGTTCTCGTTCTCTTCCAGGCTGATTGGCGCGACCTTTTCAGGCCTAACATCACGTGGGGTCCAGTACAGCGACCTCAGAGCCATCTAGATTCAGACTTCCAAACTTTCGACAACTCTGCTTTCGAACTAGAAGACGAATCGTTGAAGAAGATTGTCTCTGACATTGGTCCACGCATCAGTGACCTGTCCAGCACAATAACCGGGCCGACATGAGTCGGTATATGCATACCGTTAATAAAAATACCGACGGTATGTCATACCGGTACAAATTTGTATTGATTTTATAAATATTGACGAATTATGTTGTACTTTGTATATTTGTATTTGCTCGTCCGATGTTTTTATGTAGTAAATGGTAGAATTTTTGTTTCCTTCCACCATTGAAGTGTTATTCTAGCACGAGTCCTCAACCCCCTTGAGCCCTTTTCAAAGATACGTGTTCGTAAAAACACTCTAAACAAAATTCTCTTGGGCAAACTGGGGGTCGCCCCCGTCCCCCAGCCAATGCGGGTCCGGGGCGCACAGCCCCGGAAATTTGTTCGATTCTTATAGTTTGATTGGAGTGTTTTCACGAGCTGTAGGCATTTTGTTTTGTATAGGGAGCTTTCAATAACGTCATTTCCGGTATCGCACGGTAGCCATACTGAGGTACTCTGTAAACATTTGTTTACGTTCTTCCGACACTGCATTGTTGCAATATTGCAGATGTCCTTTGACTGACACATCAACTGCTTTCAAACAAAGGTTCCGTATTATGACTGAAAACAAAATAAGAACGCGTAAACTCTGTTTGAAGACAATCATTTGCTTGTGCTATCATTTTCTTGAACTTTTACCTGCACACATCAATCTTTACGGCTTAAAACTTTGATATTTCCTAGAAAACCTATGTGTCTTCTATTGACAGAACAAAATGTAAACAAGCTATGTGTACCTCATAATGGCCGCCACGTGACGTCTATTGAAAGATACCTATAACATTTGTTACTGGTGACTGGTGTGATATCAACGGCGGTATTAGCAAGTCAAAATGGTCTCGTCCCGAATTTTTACCCGGGTATTTACCCGGGGTACCAACCCCTAGTTACAGCCCTGGTCATATGGCCTAGCTGTCGATTACAGTACATTCTAAAACAATAAACAATAAAACAAAACCAACACAGTTGACAACCACCAAACACGACGATTATCCCTACACATAGAATGATAGGCGAAATAAAATAAAATAAATAAATTAATTCATATTTAGAGTCTATACCCACTCAGTAACGAAACTGATTTTCAGTGGGGGACTTTCATTTAAAGCGACTAAACCAACCCTGTAGGCTCCGAACACCATCGACGAGTGAGCGATAACCAATCAATGATCGATATTTCAAATACGAAACATATAAGTCAGTGATGGGACAGTGCGAACACCTGCGGACAAATGTTAGACTCAACAAGGCCGATTCAGAAAAACTTTGAATTTATTGAGTAGTTCGTTGCTAACATACAACAGTGTTGTATTGTCTATACTTTATCTATACCCACTGTATTATTTCGTGGGGTGATGGGGGGCCGATTTTTGAACACTCACAGGCGCGTAGGAAGGGGGGGGGGGAGGGGACTGGGGGGAGATTCCCCCCCCCATTTTTTCCTGTGACCCACCCAGTTTAGCGTTTTAGCCACATCCCGACAAACAATACCTCACGGATATCCGGGTAAACATTCACCAACTAAATTTCATATTTCACCAGTGAATAATAATTGCAGAAACACAGAGGGCCCCACGCCCCGGAGAAAGCCAAGATCTTCGTCACAAGATACATTTCCTCTGCCTTTGTTTTGTTTGCACTTTGAAGCATTTCAAAATAAAACCGAATGGGTGCTTGAAGGTCAGTGGCGTAATTAGGGAAGGGGTGGGTTAAGGCCTTCAAAACGAATTTATTTAAGCCCAAAAATCGAGAAATAAGAAAATTTTTCGCCTTCGGCGAAAAGGCCTCCGGCGGCTGGGGCTCCGCCCCAGACCCCGCGAGTTGTTCGCGCTCACAATTCTTCCCCCTCCCTCTTGATTTAGAGTTCCTACGCGTCTGTTACACACACAAACATGCTATCATTGATAGCATGATAATGTGTGTGTACAAACACCGGCCATTCATGTAAGCTAAAGTGGCCAAGAACTGTTACGATTATCGCAAGAGACCTTGAGAGCTTCTGTGGTTGATTGACTGACGTGGGTGCCTCAGTCTACAGTGAACTGTGCGCGGATTGACTACAGACAGTACAATGGCTGGGCTCACTCTGTGATAACGTTGACATGGATTGGATCAAAGGAATAATATGAATGGTAAGTCAAACGTTTCTAATTTATTTTATAAACATATTAAACACATTCTAAAGCTAAAATTATTTATATATATTTGATTTCTTAGATGTTGTTGATTGCAAAATTTATATTAAAAAATGTAAAAGACGACTCTACAGTCGTTGAAACGTTGATAATTATTTTATAAAAATAAACCTTGGATTGGTTTCACCGTAAAAATGTTTTCGTTATATATATATATTATATATTATTGAAAATAAAATTGAATTTAATTGAATACGTTTAAAATTTGACTTTATAAAAAAAACGTATTCATTTATTTACCTAGTTTACGATACATTTTCTAATTTTTCTTTACATTACATAAGATTTATAGCTGAAAGTTAACAGGTTTACTCAATCAATGAGGTATACTCAATCAATAATCAATGAATACATATTTGTAGTCTATCTATATAAAAGAACTGATTTTCAATGGGGAAGATTTGTAAAATTTATTGTGTGACTATGACGGCTCCATAGTCACCCGAATTGTAGATAAGAAATATATAAAAGTTATTTCCAAAGTTAAAAATACCCAGTGCGAATTGGGAACTTGATTGTAATAGGAGTCTATCACACATCATCGTGGGGGGAGGGGGGAACCAGTTGGGGGGAAGGGGGGTGAAAACAATCTTAATATTTTTAACAAATATCAATTTTATTCACACTGAAGGTACAGAAAAGAAAATACATCATAACCACCATTTATATATCATATATTATGATGTGACGTCACGTGAATACTCTCATCTCTCTTCTCTTTCATTAAGTTCTTCTTTCAAATTTGTTTCAATTTCTATTTGTCTCCTTTTCTCATTTTTGTGTGAAGTGATTAATCTTACGTCATTATTACACTTGTGTGTGTTTCTGTTATGTGTTAAACAATAATCATTTGATTTATTTCTTTAATCAATTTTAAATAACAAATTAAAATTTTACATTGGTATTCCCTTTGCTGACATTTTCTTTATTTGTTGTTGTGTAATCTTTTGCCATTTTCTTTTATTCCGTGTTTTGTCTATTGTTTCATTATTAATTGTCTAGTTTCATTTATTTTCCTCCTTTGAAAATCAGTTTTACAGTTAAATAAATAACTGGGGGGGATCTGTTATGCAAAGATTAATTTGTTATGCAATAAAGCTTAGTGTCCTATTTACTGCGTGCAGCGATAGCCTTGAACTGTTTGTATATATATTGGTCATGTTCTACAAGTCGAGTAACTTGCCCTAATCACTGAGACCGCCCCCCTTCCTCAGTGTCTACACTAAAAGCCATGAGGTAATGCAAGCGAACATGAATCAATAACCCCTGAGATTAAGGTGTATAGTAATCCAATGCGCGGGGGACGAGTCTACAAAACAGACATCTTTTCCTCCCATTTCCCTTTTCCTCTCCGCCCTCCTACTGGCCCCTTTCCTCCAAACACAATCGGGATCGGGATCGCAATCGTACATTTTCTCATGGTAAATCATTACGACATTACGATTTTATTGTGAACAGCGCCATACGAACTAAGTAATTTTTGTCCACGATTTCCGGATTCCGATTGCAATCCCAATACCAACAATGGTGGGTAGAGTACCAAAAAAGTATTTAAAGTGGAATATGATTCTCCTACACTGGACAATAAACTGTCATCAACTAACACTTACTATCATTAACTATCATTTACTAACTATCATTAACAAACTATCATTAACTATCATTTTTCACCCGTTAAGTACTGCCAACTGATTAATTTATGTCAAATTTCTCTAAATGATCATGCTGTGTACCTTGTGATATCCAAGTTGTTTTTGTCTACACAAACCCCAAATTTAAACAAATACATGTACCGACAACTGGCTAGGATGAATGACATCAGAAAATATAGTCTTGGATCATCAGGTAAATTGCTAACGCTTCAATTAGCTGTTGTAAGAAAGCAGGTGAGTAACGCATGATCGAAATTAACACCTTAAGTGTGAATGAACATGGCGATAATGACCGCTTAATTTACTGTGTCTGGATGAATATCACGACTTGAGTGTAGCGTTCAAAATGGGTGACCATCTCCTCAGTAACATTTACTTTATTGTAATTAAGGCCAGTGTAGGGCACAATGCCCTCTTTAGCCCGGTGAGCGATGAACGAATGATAATGAGGAAGGGAGGAGGGGAAGCCTGGTACCGGCACGTAGCCTTCTCCCGTCGAAAAGTACCAAGGGGACCATCGGCTTTACGTCCCATCCGAAAGGACGTTGTTACCTTGAAACACTAGTTACCGTTGGTTAGAGCGATTGGAGGGTTTGAAAGCTTGTGTAACAATTTCGTTCTTCTCGTCAGCTGCTCGGCAGTTCAGGTTAGTAGAGGAACCTGTAGAACTGGTCAAAGTAACATCGTCCTTTCTGATAGGACACGTAAAGCCGGTGGTCACCTTGGTACTTTTCGACAGGAGTAGGCTACGTGCCAGTACCCAGGCTTCCCCTCCTCCCTTCCTCATTATTACTCGTCAGGCTAAAGAGGGAATTGTGCTCTACACTGGCCTTAATTTCAAAAAAAATATATAACGCCAGCATTGCTTACAACTGTCATATCTTTCTCTTAAAATATCAATTCAATCAAGATAATGGGATTTATAGACTGTCTCCGAATTTAGTTAGGCAATGATACTTTTCGCGATACTGAGTTGTTGATAAATGGTGAGATTATGAAGAAATTTACGTTACATGATATCTGTGCCAGGATTCGAACCTGGACCGTAGAAACCAGACATTCCTTATTCGACAACGGCCGATGGAGTATTGAGATGATCTTGAGTATCTCTTCACTTTACTCTTTACTCTTTAGTTGTGACGCAGAATACTATACTTCTCCATAGCTTACAATAAAATGCATTTAATTTAATTGATGGACTTTGAATTCATAATTGATGATGTTTTATCATGGAATGTTATTTCTTGCCATAGAGCTATCATCTCTTTATTAATATGAAGTATTTAGATAACTCATTTTACATTAATTAAGACATTTTAAGACAAATTACGGCGTGTTAAACGAAACCAAAGTTAAACTTTTGTATGTTGTGCATATTTAAAAAACTGAAAACCGTGCCCTCGCACAGACTTAATCATGATGCATCATATAAGTTTATTTTAATGAGATGCATTTAATTGATGCACTTTGAATTCATTGATCATGTTTTAATAACATGCAATGTTATTTTTTGCCATAGTGCTATCATTATCATCACTTGAAGTTTTTACATAACTTAGTTAACATACATTTGTAGACAAATTACGACGTGTTAAAAACATCAGCAGATATAGGCATTACTCAGAGGCCCAGTCTATAACATCAATATTATTGTTTACTCATCTACTTGAACATAGAAAGTGTTAAGAGTTCTGTAAGTCTTAAACACAGTGGGCGTGACTTATGAGGCTACGATCACCTGAACGTGGAATCGTTGAGTGAGAAATGTAGGGATTAACCTCATGAATTAATATTTATACTTTTGTGTAAAAAGCGAGAATCTGAAAGGCATCTCCTACGGTCCGACACTAAAACAGTCAGTATGTTAATTGTTAGAGGAGGACAACTGTTATTTGTAAACAGAACAACAACATGTCAATTTCACAACTACTTTTATCAACATAACATGTGTAATATAATGTTATGTGATGGTTGTAAGGCAGATAGGGGCACTTCGCCTTGGGCGCCACCTAACTCTAGTACCGCCACTGACCCAACATGTGCTCACTGCTTAACATACGATAAGAAAACACGTTGACAAGTGTCTTGCAGTGTTGCATGAAGCAATGGTTTACAGTAAAACACCTGTTTGTATCTGGAGGAAAAAAGTTACAACACAAAACTTCCTCCTTGATTTTCTCTATATTATACTTTTTTCTAGAATATTAGATGATTGTATTTTAATTCGTAGTGTCACAAAACAAAATATCTATAATACGGCAAGGAAGCGTATTTTGTACAACATAATAGTGGATTTTCAATTTGTTTCCTTGTATTCTTTGAATACTGCTAAGGTTTAATGACGGTCAAAAGTGGAATATGTTCAGAAATGTGTTGTTTTTTGGTTTTCGAAATGTATATTGAAATAATGGAAATGTGAAAATTTTTGTAATAATGATCTAAGAGATATTGTCAATTTTAAATCAGTCTTATGAAAAAATCAAAAAAGGTTCGGTTTACACATTTAAGGTTTAAGATTTTATTTTTCTCACTGTTTCGATCGCTACCATTGGCCGGATTTATAAAACGTCGCCTCTCATTGGCTGAGCTAAGAATTTGAGGTATTAGAGCTTGCTATGGTTTCCTTAAATCTTAAACCTTAGGAAAGTATGTAAACGATATAATCCTTTTGGCTAGAATTGAAACCGAGCTTAAATGGATAACGGTTATACATTTCATTTATTTTTGAAATTCTAAACAAAGAAGAGAATAAATATGATAATTTTCCCCCAGATCTCAAAGAAGAACAAATGAAGAAGCCGCTAAAGGAGAAGATTGTGTTACCGAAGATCAGCGCCAGAGTAGTTCCTGATCGCGCCGCTTGGGGCAGCCACATCGAGTTCATCTTCTCCTGTCTCAACTATGCAGTGGGGATCGGCAACGTATGGCGGTTCCCCTACCTCGTCTACAGGAACGGAGGGGGTGAGTCCCCCCCAC
The DNA here is from genome assembly GCA_945910005.1 of Isoperla grammatica. Classification (NCBI taxonomy): domain Eukaryota; kingdom Metazoa; phylum Arthropoda; class Insecta; order Plecoptera; family Perlodidae; genus Isoperla; species Isoperla grammatica. The sequence goes on from OX246750.1 coordinate 5,196,392, forward strand.
CCCCCGACATCATCAATACACCGACCAGTTGATCAGTATCATGTATTGACGGCCCTAATAATAGGTTTACCAGAGAAAGTTTTAACACATTTCTCACATTAAATTTTTTTATAATTTTATAATTTTTTTCTTAGCGTATTGTTGTGGAAAAGTAGACATTGTCTCAATGTTATTCACTTCCCAGTTTAAATCAAATTTTGGTGCAAGAATGGTGTCGCTCCATAAACTAGGTATAAAGCTAGTTTGAACTTTATTAATCATATATTTCAATACACGAACAGTTGCGATTAAACATGAATGTTCACTAGTCCTAATAATTATTAAAATATAAAAGATTTAAGATATAAGATTTGTCGTTTAAATGTTTACATCATATTCTTGTATAGGGTGTATTCACGTATTGCGCATGGCGGCCACATTGGAGGCCACATTGCCATGTGATTGGTAGTTCATTTTTACGTTTCAGCTGGGGTTTGATGCAAATTCAACTGTTCTCTAACTTTGGTTTGCTATTATTACTTAAAATCAACATAAACAAACTCTTTTGTCTCGATTACTCTTTTAATCGTTTAGAAAAGCATACAATAATCATTTTCGTACACTTTATGGGGGGATATACGTGTTCAATTTGTCATATTTCCCCGTAAACAATATTATTCGTTTTATTTTGACAGTTAAATTAACCTTGAAATAGTACTATAGGTGGCCTCCAATATGGCCGATGTGACGTCACGTGAATACTCCCTATAGGCAACATAACAGTGATGTATGAGGCGGCAACAAACAACCACTGTCATTGATCTCTACCCTGGGCTTTGTGCTCAAAGATCGTAGTGCGCAAGGAGAGTTGACGAAGATTCTCTTGTTCCAGGCGCGTTCCTCATCCCCTTCTTCATCATGCTCTTCACGATGGGGGTTCCCCTGTTCTTCCTGGAGTTGATAGTCGGCCAATACTCCGGGCTGGGCCCCAACACGGCGTTCAAACGGATGGCGCCCATCTTCCACGGTGAGTACAGATAGGTGTTCGTTAGGGGGCTCTAGGGGGGCTCGCCCCCAGCCCCCTAATAATCATTAACGGTAAAGGTCAGGGTCTGGGTTGGGTTACCAAGAAGTATGATAGTTTCAGGGGAGTCAGGACCGCCCACAATTAGTTTCCAACTTAACAAGTGCGAATCACCAAAGTTTTTCCCGGTTATCTAGTATAATTTGGTTACGTTAAGTTTCTTGACGGAAACCTGTTTGCACGTTTTCTTGTACGTTACCGTCAAAAAACATACCGCAAACAAAATTGTACTAGATAATCGGGTAAAACGTAAGTGATTCGCGCTTGTTAAGTTGGAAACTAAATGTGGGCGGTCCTGATACTATCTTACTTCTTGCTGTGAGGGACCTATACCAATATTTTCTTTAAAATATAATCCAAGGTTCGTCTAAACCAAATTAAGGGTTGAGCATTTTTGTAGTTTCAAACCCAGGGCCTGCATGGATTTACAATAGGTCTTATAAGTCTCTTTCTGGTCTTAGCTCTACCGTCATAACTTTCGACCTCTTGTGAAACCAGCTCCGTCACATGAAGAAGAAGTTACTATAATTGCTGGTCGGGACCAAAACGCAACGAGCATAACATTGCAATAATATGTTTTAACAATCTATTCTCAGTAATTGGCCTTATTCACAATAAAATTAAAGGTAGACCAATGTATAGTTAAGTACAAGAAAAGGTCTTAGGACCCCTTTTCTCGATTAGCCTCGTTGCAGAAATATGAGACGTTAAGCCCAAGTATCAATCTTAGGACCCCTTTTGAATCCAGACACAATATTTATATTATATTTTTATGTTGAGATTACTTAAAAAAAGTATTATTCCAAAAAGTTCAAGGTTTCTTTCTCAACTTCTAAGTTAAAATGTCGTTAATATTAAATATGTTTATGGTGGTCATGTCTCGTTTTGAATCTCAGCTCCACAAATATGAATGTATATATTTTGTGTTGCGTCCAATGAAACGTGTGTGTAACTGTCTGTGTTCTCCAGGCCTGGGTTACTGCGCCCTGTTCCTCGTCACCATCTTCTCCGTGTATTACCAGGTGATCGTGGCGTGGACACTCTTCTACGCGTACGAGTCGTTCAGTTACGACCTGGGCTGGGCTCACTGTGTGTCTGTGTTCTCCAGGCCTGGGTTACTGCGCTCTGTTCCTCGTCACCATCTTCTCCGTGTATTACCAGGTGATCGTGGCATGGACACTCTTCTACGCGTACGAGTCGTTCAGTTACGACCTGGGCTAGGCTCACTGTGTGTCTGTGTTCTCCAGGCCTGGGTTACTGTGCCCTGTTCCTCGTCACCATCTTCTCCGTGTATTACCAGGTGATCGTGGCATGGACACTCTTCTACGCGTACGAGTCGTTCAGTTACGACCTGGGCTAGGCTCACTGTGTGTCTGTGTTCTCCAGGCCTGGGTTACTGTGCCCTGTTCCTCGTCACCATCTTCTCCGTGTATTACCAGGTGATGGTGGCATGGACACTCTTCTACGCGTACGAGTCGTTCAGTTACGACCTGGGCTGGGCTCACTGTGTGTCTGTGTTCTCCAGGCCTGGGTTACTGTGCCCTGTTCCTCGTCACCATCTTCTCCGTGTATTACCAGGTGATCGTGGCATGGACACTCTTCTACGCGTACGAGTCGTTCAGTTACGACCTGGGCTAGGCTCACTGTGTGTCTGTGTTCTCCAGGCCTGGGTTACTGCGCCCTGTTCCTCGTCACCATCTTCTCCGTGTATTACCAGGTGATCGTGGCATGGACACTCTTCTACGCGTACGAGTCGTTCAGTTACGACCTGGGCTGGGCTCACTGTGTGTCTGTGTTCTCCAGGCCTGGGTTACTGTGCCCTGTTCCTCGTCACCATCTTCTCCGTGTATTACCAGGTGATCGTGGCATGGACACTCTTCTACGCGTACGAGTCGTTCAGTTACGACCTGGGCTGGGCTCACTGTGTGTCTGTGTTCTCCAGGCCTGGGTTACTGCGCCCTGTTCCTCGTCACCATCTTCTCCGTGTATTACCAGGTGATCGTGGCATGGACACTCTTCTACGCGTACGAGTCGTTCAGTTATGACCTGGGCTGGGGTCACTGCAACCACGACTTCAACACACCAAGTGAGTTACAAGTAAAGTAGCGTTAAATATAAAGAGTAGATAGGGTAGAGTTTTAGTATTTTTATTTTTTAAATATTGCTTTTCACATTTACAATACTTAATAGTGGTTGCTAGATAAAACACAACTCTAAACATAAAGAGTGACTGCCAACCCATATCAAAAGTAGTTAAAAATTAGATGAATATATTTCATAATATAATATAACCTGGAATAGATAATGAAAACAAGTTAATCCTGTCAATACGCGAACCCAAAATAATGATATATAGAAGAAACAAAATGAAAAGTAGAAAACAGAAAAAAATAGTTACTAAACTATTATTGTGATTATATAAGACAAACCTGCATTAAAATGCAGTATTAAAACTATTGCGGACGACGTTAGGCGTCAGCAAATATTTAAAATTGTCAACGCTTTTTCGTTTCCATTACTGATATCTGGACAATGGTACCACATCAATCGTCGTCACTTCTATGGGATGGTCACTATCAATGATTGAGGGTGAGGGGGGGGGGGATTGTTTATAAAGCTCAATCACGTATAGGTGACCGTTGATGACCATGAAGCGTCGCTACTTTCAAGCAAGGTCTACTGGATTTACTCCTAGCGGAGTAATTGCGAAGCGCACGCTGCGCGCGCGCTACAAGCGATCTAGTGGACCTTGCTTTCAAGTAGCGAGGTAATGTGTTTTTTTGTTTTTATGTCTTTTTTTTTAAAGAGTTAAATATTTGTTTTATTTTGGTTTATTAATATTAATTTTTATGTCGGTTTAATGTCTATTTAAAAAAAAACTAAAAAAATCTCCTTTATCTTGAAAATTCACTCTTCAGGAGCATTTTGGGGAATTTGGGCCGGCCGTAAGAGAATGTGCTTAACAATCGGTCGAAAAAGGAGCCAAAAATTTTGAAACAATTACCCCTTAATATTAAAGTGTTGATGTATGTGTGTACAAAATTTCAGGTTGATCGGTTACAGTTTGATAAATTTTAAATTTTTCTTTTTATAGTGTCTCCTTAAAAGCTAATTTTCTTAACCTTACCCCACGCAGATGTTAGTGGATTTTTAATATGTTATAGAGCTTAGTTTTACAAAGAACTCAATCATGTTCTTAAACCTACTATTACAATTTAGTTTTGGGTTCATTACACTCACAGGACCAGCTGCGTTCAAGAGGAGACCGCACGTATAAGCAGGACACTCCTATCTGATCATTGCGGGTTTCATTTGAAGATTTTAAGACTCTTTCTTTCACGATTTGAATACAATTCACGTCGAAATATATATCGTGAAAACCCCGTACACTACTTTTTTCTTTGGTAGAGACCTGTGGAGGTCGGAAGTGTGTTATCTCAACCGGCCTTCCACCGACAAGTTAAAACTCAACCGGCATCCGCAAACGCGATATCAAAACCGCAACCGCACATTCACCGGCAACCTCTCATACATTCTTGGTTCTCTGTACATTTTTGTGAAAATTTGGGAGGTACATTGCTCTTATAATGAAACCATAATCTGTCCCTAAGTGGTTGAAAGGGGGGGGGGGGGGGGGGGGGTCGGAAGTGGTTTTCTAGACCACTTATATCACAACAACCGAAGATGTTAGAGACGTGAAAATTGGTAATTATATTCTTCATTAAAAATAATGAAACATAATTTTTTTTATAAGCAAACGGATATCTCAAAACTCGAACTTGGAAGATGTTTTTTAAATTTGTTATATAGATTCTTCTTTAGAAGTAAAGGAACAAGCATTTTATTATCTTCTGAAAATCCAGTTAAGGGGGTGGAAACGAGGGGTATTTTATATCTTAAAAACCAAACATTTCACAGACGTAAAAATTAGTTATTAGAATCTTCTTAAAAAATAAATAAACACGTTTTTTAATTCTTTCTGAAAACTCAGTTAAGGGGGGTGAAAAGAGGGGTTGATTTATTTTATGAAAAATTGTTTTATGGTGTCATATCAGTACTCGGATTTATCTTGGAACAGAGTCAATGCAAGGTACCGTAGACACTGGGTTCAACTTTTCTCCGCGAGGTAGCAGCACTTGTCTTAAAATTTCGCCGGCAACTTTGAAATTTTGACCAACCGTATCTCCATGAATATGGCACGTAAAGCAATGTCCTTCTAGGGGCAGCTACAATTTCACGGGAAGAAAACAAAAATAAATACAATACCCCCCCCCCCCCCCCCCGACGCGCAGGTTTTCAATTTTAATTCATTGAGACTCATTACTTGGTATACAAGCATAATCTTTCCTGGGTAAGTGACTGACCCATAACTTAAGTACAAAGTACTGTGCATGGATTAATCAATCTTAATCATGTGAACCGTCCGAAGATATCCGAGTTTACCCAAGTGGTAAAGTCAGTGTGTTACAGTCAGTGTGTTACAGTCAAGAGTGTTACAGTCAGTGTGTTACAGTCAAGAGTGTTACAGTCAGTGTGTAACAGTCAGTGTGTTACAGTCAGAGTGTTACCGTCAGTGTTACAGTCAGTGTGTTACAGTCAGTGTGTTACAGTAAGTGTGTCACAGTGTGTTACAGTCAGTATGTCACAGTGTGTTACAATCAGTGTGTTACAGTCAGTGTGTCCCAGTGTGTTACAATCAGTGTGTTACAGCCAGTGTGTTACAGTCAGTGTGCTTCAGTCAGCGTGTTACAGTGTGTTACAGTCAGTGTGCTACAGCCAGTGTGTTACAGTCAGTGAGTTACAGTCAGTGTGTTACAGTGTGTTACAGTCAGACCCAGAGCGACATCTGTCAGCGAGACAACGTACTAAACGACACTGATACCTTCAAGACCTTCTACAACAGACAATGTGTCTTCATGAGTGAGGTGTGTGAAAACTTCAACCTCACGGTGCTGGATGAGCGAGCGTGTAAGAACGATACGGAGGTCTACCCTCTCATGAAGCTGCTCAAGAGAGTCCTGGCGTCCGAGGAGTACTACAAGTAGGTTTTATCGGTAGTTCACGTATCTAGGGCGGGGCGGAGAGTACTAGTCTATAAACTACTTTTCCAACTTGATATTTTGGATGTCAGCTGACAGGATTTCAAAGACTCAGATGGTGAGAATCAAGCAAAAATGTGTGGCCAAATAAAACTGGTAGTTTCCTGTGTGTTAAGAGTGTTTGTGTACTCATCTTCTGCTCATTGTTACAGCGACTACGCCATGGGTATCCGTGGCGCGACCTGGGAGAACTGGGGCAACGTTCAATGGGAGATGGTCGCCTTTCTCTTCCTCGCCTGGCTCATCACCTACACGTGCGTCATAAGGGGCGTGGCTTCAGTCGGCAAGGCTTCCTACTTCACCGCCATCTTCCCGTACTTGGTTCTCACCGCCTTGCTAATCAGAGGTAAGTGAAGTGGCTTAACTGCGTCATAAGGGGCGTGGCTTCAGTCGGCAAGGCTTCCTACTTCACAGCCATCTTCCCGTACTTGGTTCTCACCGCCTTGCTAATCAGAGGTAAGTGAAGTGGCTTATCTGCGTCATAAGGGGCGTGGCTTCAGTCGGCAAGGCTTCCTACTTCACAGCCATCTTCCCGTACTTGGTTCTCACTGCCTTGCTAATCAGAGGTAAGTGAAGTGGCTTATCTGCATCATAAGGGGCGTGGCTTCAGTCGGCAAGGCTTCCTACTTCACCGCCATCTTCCCGTACTTGGTTCTCACCGCCTTGCTAATCAGAGGTAAGTGAAGTGGCTTATCTGCGTCATAAGGGGCGTGGCTTCAGTCGGCAAGGCTTCCTACTTCACCGCCATCTTCCCGTACTTGGTTCTCACCGCCTTGCTAATCAGAGGTGAGTGAAGTGGCTTATCTGCGTCATAAGGGGCGTGGCTTCAGTCGGCAAGGCTTCCTACTTCACCGCCATCTTCCCATACTTTATTCTCACCGCCTTGCTAATCAGAGGTAAGTGAAGTGGCTTATCTGCGTCATAAGGGGCGTGGCTTCAGTCGGCAAGGCTTCCTACTTCACCGCCATCTTCCCGTACTTGGTTCTCACGGCCTTGCTAATCAGAGGTGAGTGAAGTGGCTTATCTGCGTCATAAGGGGCGTGGCTTCAGTCGGCAAGGCTTCCTACTTCACCGCCATCTTCCCGTACTTGGTTCTCACCGCCTTGCTAATCAGAGGTAAGTGAAGTGGCTTATCTGCGTCATAAGAGGCGTGGCTTCAGTCGGCAAGGCTTCCTACTTCACCGCCATCTTCCCGTACTTGGTTCTCACCGCCTTGCTAATCAGAGGTAAGTGAAGTGGCTTATCTGCGTCATAAGGGGCGTGGCTTCAGTCGGCAAGGCTTCCTACTTCACAGCCATCTTCCCGTACTTGGTTCTCACCGCCTTGCTAATCAGAGGTAAGTGAAGTGGCTTATCTGCGTCATAAGGGGCGTGGCTTTAGTCGGCAAGGCTTCCTACTTCACCGCCATCTTTCCGTACTTGGTTCTCACCGCCTTGCTAATCAGAGGTAAGTGAAGTGGCTTATCTGCGTCATAAGGGGCGTGGCTTCAGTCGGCAAGGCTTCCTACTTCACCGCCATCTTCCCGTACTTGGTTCTCACCGCCTTGCTAATCAGAGGTAAGTGAAGTGGCTTAACTGCGTCATAAGGGGCGTGGCTTCAGTCGGCAAGGCTTCCTACTTCACCGCCATCTTCCCGTACTTGGTTCTCACCGCCTTGCTAATCAGAGGTAAGTGAAGTGGCTTATCTGCGTCATAAGGGGCGTGGCTTCAGTCGGCAAGGCTTCCTACTTCACCGCCATCTTCCCGTACTTGGTTCTCACCGCTTTGCTAATCAGAGGTAAGTGAAGTGGCTTATCTGCGTCATAAGGGGCGTGGCTTCAGTTGGCAAGGCTTCCTACTTCACAGCCATCTTCCCGTACTTGGTTCTCACCGCCTTGCTAATCAGAGGTAAGTGAAGTGGCTAATGCTTATAGTTCATTACATGGACGTCGACGAGCGCCGAGCGTCGGAAGTGGATGATCCGACCAATCAGGGCGAAGCGGCGCTTGCAAGAGCCGAAGGTGGTTGGTTCCAACTTCTTCGAATCATCTACTTCCTGTGTTCAGCGCTCGTCGACGTCCATGTAGCGCAACAAGCATTATCTGCATCATAAAAGGTGACAAATGAGCCTAAGTTGTCCCAAGACTACCTTGCGCATGCTTCCGTCACAGGGTAGCAGTTCGTATCCAATCAGCGATCGGTATTTGCGCGGGTTGTCTCGGGCGGATTGCTGGTTGGCTACGAGTGCCTCGCCTGTGACGAAAGCATCTGTAAGGTAGTCTTGGGACAAGTATACTGTTATTTTCACTAGGCAGATGCCCTTCAGTGGTGTATTCGAGCCTAGGTGGGCTAAAACGCCGCCTAGGCACTTTTATTTTGTTTAAATCTCAAGTATCTATGTAGTATTCACAATATCTATAATTGATAAAAAATATTTTACCTCAACGTCGTCGTGTATTCAGGTTTAATTTCTTTAAAATCTTTTTCCGGCCACTTAAAACAATCGCCCCCTCCCCCACACACACCTCCACCCCATGCCCACGTAAATTCGACCGCCTAGGCAATTTATATTCTACGAATACACCACTGCCCTCCCTTATAATACTTCATTACACTCTGGTTGTTGTGGTGCCGGTTGTTGCCACTTGAGAACATGTCCTCCGTGCAGGTCCGACACTGCCCGGGGCCTACGAGGGCATCTTGTTCTACATCACTCCCCAATGGGAGTACCTGATAAAGCCGTCAGTCTGGGGCGACGCTGCCAGTCAGACATTCTACGCGTTGGGCATCGGATGTGGCTCCCTGGTCACTCTGGCCAGCTATAACAAGTTCGACAACAACTGTCACAGGTGAGCGAGCTTTATTGGCTGTATCTCGACCCTCGGCTGCGAAAAGCCCGGTTTCTGTCGGTTTACATTGCTTTAAAATGTTGCTTTAAAATTGTCGAAACTGGATCAAAAACAAAAGTCGAGTTGCATTGCCAATGATTAATGGAAAAATTGGTATTTAGCATAACCTATCAAAACTCACTCGCCAGTTGCGAGCTAGCAAGTAGAATATTGTAGAGGTGGTTATAGATCACATTACAGTGGCGGCTCGTGGGGTTTGAAATAGGTAGGGCACAAATCAGTTAACATTTAAAAAGGGTAGGTAGTCGCAATTAAGAGTAACATTTAGAGACAGACCCAGATACAGAAGATAGGCCTAATAAAATAACAGCATAGGCAAACTTCTGTGTCACTGTGTTTACGAACAGAAATTCTTTAGCCATCATCTATAGTAACTGTTGTTGTCTTATAATATTCCTACCTATCAACGGTAGACTCATTTCATTGTCCAAATGACTTTCAATAGTCCACATGTGTTTTGGTTTTCTCACGCAAGTGTTTCAAATCTTTGACACCAATCCCTACCCATCCCATGTATAATCACCGCCAAACAAATGGCATGGAAAACAGTAGAATGCATTAGCTACAGGACACTCGCAAATCCATTCGTGTTATTCGTATGCTGATTTGTTAAATGTTCTAGTACGAGTTCCATTTTTGTCCCGGCATAGCTGACTAATGCACAAGTCTGGTCTTAGTGGACCTACACATTACATCTTAAAGCGACGGAGCTTTAGATAGTCGAGGAAGTGTAGGCTTCGTTAATGACGTCACTGTTTCCTTAGAGACGCGCTGTTCATCACCGTCGTTAACACTATGACGTCAGTGTACGCCGGGTTCGCCGTCTTCTCCATCCTCGGCTTCATGGCTCACCAGTTGGGCGTGGACGTGGCTGACGTGGTCCAATCAGGTCCCGGCCTGGCCTTCATCGCCTACCCCGAGGCTGTGTTGCAGATGCCGCTGCCACAACTGTGGGCAGTACTCTTCTTCGTCATGTTGGCTATCCTGGGCATCGGCAGTCAGGTTGGTATATACTGGCGACGCCGTAAGAAGCGAGGTGTCCCTTAAAACTCTGAGAAGAGACAATCGCTCCACACGGTCTATTTCAACGGTATTCAACTCGAGATTGCCTGATACACTCGTCGTACAACATCTTCGGTAATGCTTTCGTCACGGGTGGGTGAGCGGCAGCCAACCAGCAGCCGCGTGGCTAATTCAAATACCTGCTCGGGTTGGCCGAGACCGTAAACACGTCATTGATTGATGACGAAAGCATTACCGAAGTTGTTGTAAGAGACCTATACCTGCATTGTTATTGTTCACTGTATTGACTGCACCGTGAATGAAATGCGACCCCACCACGTCTGACAATATACGGGAGATATCATCACTACAATACTTGAGGCAGGAGAACAGGATGCGACTAGATTTAGGTTGGTAGTTGTCACACGCGTCACTTCACTATTACATAATCCGTGACGACAACACCTTGCAAGTTAACGCGACGCGACTTTATATTCATCGTACTACGGTAATGCTTCCGTCAGGGGTGGGTGAGCGGCAGCCAACCAGCGACCGTGGCTAATTCGAATACCTGCTCGGGTTGGCCGAGACCGTATAAACACGTCATTGATTGATGACGAAAGCATTACCGAAGTTATTGTAAGACGACTTTATAGTCGCGTCAAATTAACTTGCAAGCAGCAAGGTGTTGTCGTCACGGATTATGTAATTATGAAGTGACGCGTGTGACAACTACCAACCTAAATCTAGTTGCATCCCGTTCTCTTGCCTTAAGTATTGAAGCGTTGAGTGAGTAATATAGGGTAGAGGCCCAACGCCATAGGAAGTTTGTCTACCGTGTCTTACCATCCAACATACTTCATTTGGATAGTAGAGTTCGGCAAGCGTCAATGATTTTCAACATCTATAGGCTAGATCGCCAGGCTAGCAGCAGTAGGCGTAGCACTTTGATGCCATCTTGAAATGGGCAAATAACACAGGCGGGGATAGGAGTTTTTAATGCGACTTTCTGCCATTGGCAGCGCTAGCAGTACTAAAAGGTCCAAATTAGCATGTAAATTGCCAGTTTCAAGATTGCTTCAAATCGCTACGCTTGCTACTGAGGGGAAGGTTGGGGGACTGGCGATCTAGCCTACTATAGATATTTAAAATCATTGGCAAGCGTACACAACGACAGAGCTTTCGGCTGTCTTCGCATATCTTCGGCGAAGTAGCCGACCAATCAGGCTCTGTCATCGCGTCGCTTGGCGAGCCCCTACTACTCGACTATAGTATGTTTGGGAGTTAAGGGAGGTAGACAAACTGCCGATGGCGTGGCGCCTCTACCCTACATTACTCACTCAACGATTGTAGTGATAATATCGCCCACCTGTTGTGAGACGTGGTGGGGTCGCATTCCATTCACGGTCGGTGCAGTCAATACAGTGGACAATAACAATACAGCTATCGGGAAATTCCGCGGTGAATACCGTTGAAATAGACCGTGTGGAGCGACCGTCTCTTCTCAGAATTTTAGGGGACCCCTTCTTACGGCGTTGCCAAAATATGAGACTTAGGGCCGGTCTTACAATCTCCTAATAAGGAAGTTATTTGTAGCAATTAAGCTACTTGGAGGATTTCAAGGGTTTTGATTGGTGGTTGTCATGGAGAAAACAAGCTATTCAACGAATAAGTAGTTATTGGAATATTGTAAGACTGGACCTTAGGCGACTGATCGAGTAATACGGGGTGGAGCCGCAACAGCATTGGGTTTGAAAAACCCAATGGCAACAGCGAGCGGACAACGGGTGCCCCTAGGTCATTGGGTTTGAAATATGCCTAGGTGTAGTGGATGACCTTGAAGGGGCGCCCGCTGTTGCCAGGTAACAGTTACATGCATGTTGTTTCCCATATAGAAAACAAATACATAGCAACAACGGGCTTCCCTAGTTCGAGCCGTCCTAGCAACGAAGAACTCAATAAATTCAAAGTTGTTCTGAATCGGCCTTGTTGATTCTGGCATTTGTCCACGGGTGATCGCACTGTCCAATCACTGATTCATATGTTTCGTATTTGAAATATCGATCTTTGATTGGTTATCGCTCACTCGTCGATGGTGTTCGAAGCCTACAGGGTTGGTTTAGTCACTTTAAATGAAAGTCCCCCACTGCAAATCAGTTTCGTTACTGAGTGGGTAGACTCTAAATGTGAATTTATTTATTTATAATATCTCCTCAGTTTGCAGGCGTGGAAGCCGTCAACACTGCAATACTGGATCACTGGCCCTGGATGCGGAAGTACATCTACCTCGTCACCGCCGCCGTCTGTACCGGATACTTCGTCCTCGCGCTGCCCATGTGTTTCCAAGGCGGTGTGTTTCTGTTGACTCTGATGGACTGGAACACGGCCGCCTGGAGTGTCGTCTTCATCGGCCTACTGGAGATAGTCCTGGCGTGCTGGTTGTACGGTGAGTCGAAACCCCATAATAGACTATTTCAAAAACTATCTACATAGGACCCTTTGTATGATTATCATCACGGTCCTCTAAATCGTTATTAGCTTGGATGGTTCAATCATGGAGTTGTAGGTACTATTATAAATCTATAGGCACCGAGATGGGCCACTGATGGCGCTAGTGAAAACGAATGAAGCGCTCAAAGTGGCAAAGTCGCGCAACAATCTGCTGAAGCAGCGTCGTTCTTCCTACCAATTCCTACGTCGGTAATGGCAAATTGTGAAAATTGTTTAATTAAATACGGCTTTTAAAATTTTTGTGCAGATTATGAATCCCATCAGTAAATCTTAAAAAGGCAAGCTACCATTTTAATCAGGACACGTTTTAGATGTAAAAACAACAAATAACTCACAACAAACACAAACAAAACAAGACAATAAAAGCCAAAACAAAAACATGAAACAAAACAACAAAACAAAATAAATACACATCAACAATAAAAAACAAAACAAACACCAAACAAAAAACAAAATATCACAATAATATCCAGCACTATTTTCAACCGCGGAATGAAATCTTCAGCAGTTTGTTGCTAAATTTGGCCACATATAGCGCTGTATGTACTAACACACGGTGCCTATGGTTCAATGTTCCTTGAATTCAAGAACAAAACGCACCAAAACATAAGTTGATAATAAAATACAACAATGCTCTACTTCCTTTTATTCGTTTTTGTCCTTGAATTCAAGGAAACTATATCTAAACGGAACATTGAACCGTCTGAAAGCAGCATAAGCAAATACTGTGGCTAGGCTGCAGTGTTTAATTTCTAAAATAATAAGTGGGGGGGGGGGGGGGGGGTTGCTATGTTTGTCACTCAGGGAGGGATCTTTTCAGGACAAAGAAAGCACGGTGGGTTTGGCTATAGGTAGGGGCGGAGACCCCAACAAGAGCGCCGCAGACGAAAATGTTTAAATCGGGTTTTTCGAATGCTTTCTGAGCGTTTCGGGAAAAATACCGGACTGAATGGAACCGAAATACTGTCGTGTTTGTAACGCAAAAACCAGAGAATCACTTAAAAGAATTGGAACATTGACGAGAACTACTTGGCTGTTGATAACTGAGCACGTTTTGGACTGCAGACATCTGATATTGTAAATTAGATGTCGCAACATTGTATACTGCGGGACCCGGGAGAACTAAAACTCAATACCGGGACATGATCCTGCTGCAAGCGGGACGTATGGCAACCCTTGGTGGGGCGAAGGGGGGGGGGGGGGGGGGGGGGGTCGAGGGGCGTCATTCTCGTGTTCTGCAATAAAAATAATCTTTTCTTGTCGGCACCTGTTTCACTTCCCAACACCACAGCCTCAGTACCCGAGCAAGTTAATCCCGCAAGTCACTCCCTACAAAGTACATATTTACACAAAGTACATATTACAAAGTACAATCACAAATACAAGGGGCAAATTTTTATGGGAGATACTTTGTCGGGAGTGATGCAGGATTAACTTGCTCGGGTACTGCGGCTGTATATGTGGTTACTATAGATGACAATGATAATGAATGATGATGATAAATCAAGGACATAAATCGGAATCGATCGATATCGGTCCTAATCGTTAGTTATAGTTGTCCCAAGATTACTTGACACATGCTTTCGTCACAGGCGACTGGTTCGTAGCCAATCAGCGATCGGTATTGGCCCGGATGAGTCTCGGGCGGTTCGCTGGCTGGCTACGACTGCCCCGGATGTGACGAAAGCAGGTGTAAATTAATCTTTGGACAACTATATTACCTGTGACTAATCCCACTTTGTCTTGGACTACAGGAGCCGACAGACTTCTAGGAAACGCAGCCGAGATGGGTATGAAGCTATCGAAGCCGGTTTACTCCTATTGGTGGATCATGTTGGTCATAGTATCGCCAGTCTTCATCATAGTGAGTAGAAATAATTAATAATTGTTGTAGGAGTACAGTACCTGTTATAAGGTGCATACCAGCGCTACCTGATGAGCCTCTCTACAGCGGGTCCGTGGCTTAGTTGGGAACAAGAAAATCAGTCGAAGAAAATCTTTCGTCGATCATGGCATTTCACAAATGATGTACACTCCCACTACCTGGCTAGCACAAACATGAGACGAAATCCCCGAATTCATTACCAGAAGCCATAACAGAAGTTCAACCATGCGCACATTTCTTCGTAACTAAACATCTAGTCAAATAATAGGCGTCCACATAACAAACAAACGATTACATTTGATTACTTTTACTATTTATTTATATTACTACATTTGATCGTGAAACAGTAGAAATAAGTAATACAAAATATTTTCAACTCAAATTCTGTTTTTAGTTTTAGATTAATTTTATATGAATGCTAAAGATGTAATGAAAGAATATTGTGAATCTTGCATTCTGTTTCTAGTCTTAGGTTAAATTTAAGTAAACATTAATCTAAGTGAAATCATTATTTTTCTATAATATTGTAAAATTATGTACAACTAACCTAACTAGACTAAATCCATAGCCAGAGGAACTGCTACCCACCCACAAGTGAAATCTTCTGTGGGTAGTGTAATCGGTTAATGTCAGGACGGGACGGATACGGGTAATTACTGACGGAAACGCAAGCTTGGTTATTGATGAGTATTTAATGGTTCAAGACACGGATAGTTACAGACACTCGCGGATATGATCGGATACAACGAACGACACCACCTCTCGTCATCGCTGTCTGTATCGAACTCGCTTCCTGCTCTGCCCACTCTGCTCGGTCACGCTCAGGGCGCGATCGGAAAACGTCAACACCGCTCCGCTCGGGTAGCGCTCAGGGCGCGATCGGAAAACGCTAACACTCGGGCATCCTGATTATTGTAATTGACCTCAATTTTTCAAGCTGTATCAACTGGCATAAGGCCTTACATAACATATATGATACATTAAAAATAACTCATTTAACATATTATTCCTAAACATAATCATTTAAATAACTTGGTCTTTTAGCAGACCGCTGAACTCTAGGGTTCATATTCGTCTCAGATTGTTCGTTATTGACATAATTCTCATGATGATCTTCGAGACACTCGGGGTCACCGTCATCGACTTGGTGACTTGATTACATATTTAGCACTGGTATCTCGAACAGGATACAAATGAACGTACTTCGTCAGATTATCAATCATCACAAGAAGATCTTGGTTACCTTTCTTGCTTCTTACGAACGGTCCTAAATGGTCGACATTTATAACTTGAAACGGTCGGTCACCTGGCGGTATTGGATTTAGCAAACCTTGCTGTTTCCCGGCTGGCACTTTGTTTAGTAAACACTCAAAACAATGAGATATATGATGCTTAATGTAACGTCTCATTGAAGGGAACCAGTAATGTTCGTATATTTTTGATATTGTTCGGTCTAGTCCAAAATGTCCACTCATGTCATGTAATTTCACAGCTATACTTTTGCGCATCGTTTTTGGTATAACGAACAACCATCGTGGTTCATCATTTACGATTATCCTTTTGAACAGTAGTCCTCCCTTCAGTTCCATGTTTTCAATTAGCGATCTTTCTTGTCTCGTTCTTTCTTCTGTAGTTTTAGATAGAATATTGATGTACCTCTGTAAATCCTTGTCGGCGCGCTGCATCATTAGTACTTGGTCTTCGATACTCATCGTTAGATAGACGTCAAATCTAGATTCAATTATCGACTCCATTGTATCGTTTTCTTCTTCAGTCGGAGCTCTACTCAGGGCGTCTACATGACACATTTTAGTACCTGGTCGATGTCTGATCTCAGCGATGTCATACTCCTGGATTAAATTGTACCAACGAGCAATTTGAGGGTTACGCGTCTTATTCGCGTTCATATAAACTAGTGACTGGCAGTCTGTTACAATCGTGAATGTTATTCCCAACAGGAACTGTCTCAATCTATCCAATGTCCACACGATTGCCATGAGCTCGAGTCGTGACGAATGATACACTCGCTCTGTTTCGGTGGTTTTCTTGGAAACACAATAAACCAAATGGAACTTTCCATCATTTCCCTTTTGCAGAATCATTCCTCCAAGACCATCTGCTGACGCATCTGTATGTACTTCTGTTTCAGCCTTAGGGTTGTAAAGCATTAGGTTCGGTTTCGTCAGAAGCGCACTTTTTAAATCAAGGAAAGCTTCTTCTTGATCTTGTTCCCAACGGAATGGACACGTTTTCTTAGTCAGTCGAGTTAAGGCTTCAGCTCGTTTAGCATACATTGGGATGAATCTTCTGAAATATCCGGTAAGACCCAACCAACGTCTCACTTCATGCACGTTCACCGGTTGTGGAAATTCTTCGATCGCCAGTATTTTGCGTTTACCTGGTTGTAACCGATTGTGAGAAATCACGAATCCCAGGTACTCTACCTCACTTTTACCAAATTCACACTTGCTTATTTTACAGGTTAGCCTTGCCTTTCTCAGTGCTTTAAGTACAAGTTCAAGTCTAGTCATCAATTCACTCCACGAGTTCGCAGGAATCAATATATCGTCCAAATAGCAAAGAGCAATAGTGTTGCGCAATTTGCCCAACGCTAAGTTCATAACACGTTGAAACTCACTTGGTGCGTTACGGAGTCCAAACATCATCCGCTCGAACTGACCTGTTGTATCGGGTGTTATAAAGGCCGTTTTTGATTTGGCACTTTCACTTAACGGAATTTGTAAATAGCCATGAGCTAAATCTATTACAACAAACATTTTGCAGTTTGATAGCTGCTCGAGCATATCGTCAATATTCGGAAGCGCGTAGTTTGTTTTCACTGTTTGTTTATTTAGTCGCCTGTAGTCGACGACTAACCGCTGCTCTCCTGTCTTTTTCTTCACGAGTAGCACAGGGCTCGCGTAAGGCGATTGTGTTTCAGTTATCACTCCATTTTCCTTCCACTCAGTCACGATTTTGCTGATTTCCTCTCGTTCAGATGCGGTTGTTTTATACGGTTTATTTGAAACGGGTTTACTTCCCTCTTCCTCGATTATTTCCATTTCTGTAAGATTGGTACACCCTAGTTCTGTCATGTTCAGGGCAAAGCAATCACGGTATTCGTTCAACAATTTCAGCAGTTCTTCTTTATTATCTTGCGTCATTAATTCGCCTATTTTCAAATCTTCTGCAATAATTGGACGGCGGCAATTATTTTCTTCAACGGTATGGATCTCGTACTCTTCATTACTTGATGTCTTGGGACTCTTCGGTTCGAACTCCTCATCTTTTTCAACAATCGTAACTATTTCTCCTCGGCCAATCGCTTTGTTTTTCGCTACATACATATCGTTACACACAGTGTTCATTATGGGTACGTTGATTTGTCCATCGGTATTTTTAAATAAACCACCATTGTACATCAACAGAGAATCTTCTGGTGCCTTATTTTTCACATTTATGAAGTTAACACTGTTTGCTGCAAGAATAGTGTCCGCGCTTGCAAGTAGTTTCACTTTAACGTTAGCTGTACATGGTAATTCCATTTGCGAGAATGGTTCGTCCTTCTTATCTCCGATAATAAGTTCTTCTCCCATTTTTAAGATAGCAACGTGGGCAAGATCTGTCCACGTCCTTCCGATCAGCATTTCAGTAAGTTGTGATTTATCAGGCACAACTAGCACTTCAACGTTCTTTCCAATGACACTGTCTATTACTATGTCAGCAGTTGCAATACCTATTGGGTGTATTGGGTCACTCGATGCATTGCCAAAACTGTACAATGTTTTCGAAGTCTGTCCTATTTTCAAACCACACTGAATTGCAGCTGTGGCCTGGATAGTGCAACATGAGCTACCTGTGTCTAGTAAGGCACTCATCACATGATTGTTAATTTGCGCTTGTTTCACATATTTCGAAATATCACCAGTTACACTGACATTAGAGAATGTTGCTTGCATATTTTCGGATTTAGGTGTAAACTGATTATACATACTCGGCTGCTGCGGCTGCATCTGCGACGTACAATTTCTTCTTGTATGTCCTTCCTGCTTGCATTGTTGACAGCGAAGAATACGTTTAGGTTCTTGACAATCTCGCGATATGTGTCCATGATTGTTGCAATTGTAGCACCTCGGCTCTCCTTTCTCGTTGTAACTTGGCGGTCTTACGAAACGTGGTAGGCCTAGGCCTACAGGCTGTTTCATGGTTTCATTTTTACCGTAGCGAGTTTCTTGATTACGATTACTTGTTTCACTTCTTGGCTCTAACGGTGTATTCCGCTTAGTAGTTTCAGACGATGTATGATTAGAAATAAACTTTGGCTTACTGTTATTGTCTTTCCTGATCATTTCCAATCTTTCACGGTCAATCTCTTCAAATGCTCTTATATCGTGTAGGATGTCATCATCAGTAGTATGGTTTTTGGCTAACAACATACTCGCGAGTTCTCTCGACCACAATCCGATTATAATCTGGCGTTTCATATCTTCTAAGTTCAGGTTTATACTTTTGCAAAGTCGCACTTTATCATGAAAGTAACTTTGTGTATTCTCTCCTTTCACCTGGACTCGGTTCTGCATTTTCTTCCAGCGTTCTGGAAGGCTCGATTCACTGACGAATGTAGCTCGGAACTGGCGTGTAAACTCTTCCCATGTGGTTAGGCTATGGCGACGGCCTTGAAACCAGTTTGCCGCTCCTCCAACTAAATGCGAACGGGCCGATTCAATTTTGAACGAGTCTGGCCACTGATGTAGATTTGCGGAACTCTCCAAATCGTGCAGCCAATGTAGTGCTTGACCACTCGATTGTTCTCCATCAAAATTACCGATTGCCTTATCTAGGTCCGGCATTATGTGATACTGTTGTGGCGCTAGGCCTAGGCCTACACCTCTTCCCTGCTGTAGTAAGTTAGTCATAAACTCGTCTCTTACACGATCACGTTCCATCATCATTCTTAAAAGTTCTTCAGTTGTTAATGGTGGTTGAGCTTCTCCATCATCCTGTGGTGGATGGTTATCAGGCATCGCGTAATTGTAGCGTAACATTAGCTCGTGGTAATTTGTAGGTTAGGACGTACCTTATTCGCGGGACGCGTGATTTCGGCAAATACGGTAGGCTTTCACTGATGTGTTCTCATCGCACTTCTGATTTGTAATCGGTTAATGTCAGGACGGGACGGATACGGGTAATTACTGACGGAAACGCAAGCTTGGTTATTGATGAGTATTTAATGGTTCAAGACACGGATAGTTACAGACACTCGCGGATATGATCGGATACAACGAACGACACCACCTCTCGTCATCGCTGTCTGTATCGAACTCGCTTCCTGCTCTGCCCACTCTGCTCGGTCACGCTCAGGGCGCGATCGGAAAACGTCAACACCGCTCCGCTCGGGTAGCGCTCAGGGCGCGATCGGAAAACGCTAACAGTAGTAGCCTCGATTACCAGTTTAAAGTGTCAATACCTACTGTACCATTCATCCTCACCACCTATTGTATATTGTACTGAACCGATGATAATGTGCAATTATACATCTTCAGTACATGTACTGTTATATGACTGTATGTACACAATGATCAAATGGAAATAAAATTGAATTGAATTGAATTGAATTGAACTTTTTGACAGTTTGGACCCAACAATTTCAAGGAAACTGCGGTCGCACTCGGGGTGTACAAACAACTTATTATAAATTCAGTGAAAAAAATGCCCTGCGGCGTTCTCAGCTTTGCCACGGACAAAGTTTAGTTACGCTGGAGAGTTTGGACAGTTTGGAAGGAATGATTCGCCTTTATGACTGAGGAAAACGTTGAAAAAACCTCCCGAATATATGTACGTTTACACACTTATTTAAGGGTTAACAAAGTTTAATCAAGCCAAAAGCATTATGGCGATCACACAACTTCTTAAAATTTAAGATTTAAGTAAACCATATCAATGTTAGCTCTCATACCTAAGATTCATAGCCCAGCCAACGAGAGTCGACGACTTTTTATAAAACCGGCAAAATAGTAGCGATCTTAAGTACAACAGTAAATACGTGTTAGGAACAAAAAGTATTAAATCGTAAATCTTAGGAAAGTGTGTAAACCGAACTTAAGAGTTTCGTGTCTTACTGTTGAGCTACCTCTATTATTACTGCGAGTAGTCAGTAGACAGTAGACAGTAGTCAGTAGACAGTAGAAAGTAGACAGTAGACAGTAGACAGTAGACAGTAGACAGGAGACAGTAGACAGTAGACAGTAGACAGTAGTCAGTAGACAGTAGACAGTAGACAGTAGACAGTAGACAGTAGACAGTAGACAGTAGACAGTAGACAGTAGACAGTAGACACATGTGTTTAGATAATTGAAACTAAACTTCGATTAATCGATAAATCGTTCGCATCCTTCTTAATGTTTCCAGGCGGTGTTAGCGTTCAGTCTCCATGGCTACACCCCGGCCTACTACGGTAGCTACATCTTCCCTGAGTGGGTCGATGTCTTGGGGTGGATGATCGCCGGATCCTCCCTAGTTCCATTCCCTCTCTTCGCTCTCTACGAAGTCTACAAGAACCGGGCAAGGAAAAAGGTATGAATAATAATATTTATTATTATTATTATTATTATTATTATAATAATAATTATTATTATTATTATTTTTATTATCATAATCAGTTATTTTGAGCAAATTGTCACATAATTCGTAACTTTTTAAAATCTAACGTGGAATGATCTATACAGTCCGATGACGAGAAGTGGCGGTTTGGGAGATAGTCCTTGCCTAAAGTAGGGGCCCTGTGGCCCTGAATGGTTCAGCCCTAGATTTGGGACACCTATCCTGTCCTCTTCTCTCGTGGGAGGGAGTTCACAAGTCAACGCTCAATATTAGAATCAACAAGATGTAATGGTTGTTCTTTTTTTTTGTATAAAGTGCTGTACCATGCTTGGATCGTAGATTCCTGAACTTACTGTAAGCCACACAATCACCGGTGATGAAAGTGAGCCGGGATCGCCGTACCGTTACTTTTTTCAATACTGGAGCTGACCTCCGGTACTTTTTATGTGTGCACACAAATTATAGCGATTCCTAACATCTAAAACTAAACTAAAACTAATTAGCTGAACGAACAAGTACCACTGATACTACAACAATAGAACAGTTCAACAGTTTAAATCAGTAAATGAGAAGTCAAAAACAAAGTTTTTTTTAACTGAGGTCACGGAAAACTGGTTTATTTTAATAAAAGTCTTGTAAATGTTTGCTCAAAACTAAAAATTGCACCGTATTGTCTCTTTAAACCTCTTTTATTGGAGGAGAGCAAGTTTTTTGCAGGTTTTTTGTGACCACTTTCATCACTGACAACCACCACAAACTTGTCCCGTGTTCTATGGCAACATCCTTAAGGACCTGTCTTGGGGTTTCAGCCTGACTGGAGCGACCTAGTCCGCCCAAACATCACGTGGGCTCCCGCTCAAAGTTGCAACAACCATCCGAACACGGATTACCGACCAGCCGAAGCAGCGTCGTGCGAGCTCGGATATACTCGGAGATGACGTCATCATCGACAGAAGTCTATGTCATAATGTATTCCACAACAATGCGGGAAATGATTCCGAATAGCTAATTATTCTTATGCTGAGTCCAATGGTACCGGTACCAACTTAATTTTACAATTATCTGCTTCGTAACGTCTTCTTTAAACTGATCCATTAAGACTGTGTATTGAATACCTGTAAATCCCAAACACAGAGGGCCCGACTATTGAAGCTAAACTTTGTCCGAGGCAAAGCTGAGAACGCCGCAGGGCATTTTTTCACTGAATTTATAAGTTGTTTGTACAGCCCAGGTGTGACTGCAGTTTCCTTGAAAGTGTTGGTCCGAACTGTCAAAAAGTAATCAAATGTAATCGTTTGTTTGTTGTGTGGACGCCTATTATGTGACTAGATGTTTATTTTCGAAGAAATGTGCGCATGGTTGAACTTCTGTTATGGCTTTTGGTAATGAATTCGGGGATTTCGTCTCATGTTTGTGCTAGCCAGGTAGTGGGGGTGTACATCATTTGTGAAATGCCATGATCGACCAAAGATCGACTGATTTTCTTGTTCTCAACTATAAGCCACGGACCCACTGTATAACTAGATGAAATCCATTATTTATTTTATTATTTTCGTTACGATTAGAGACGAAGCAAAATTCTTACTTGCAAAAAGCGTTAAAAACAAGAGAATTTTGGTGACCCGGAAATTCGATTAATTCATAATTTTCCTTGAATATGAGAGATAAAAATATGAAATATGTATATTTAAAAAAAATGTATTGTTAAATACGTTTGTTTAATAATTCTTTTTATCGACTATGTTACTGGCCATTTAATAATGAATTTTATGGATAGTCACCTTATTTCTTTGCCAAACAAACTACTTGTGTAAGCCACAGATAAGGGACCAGTTGTCTGTGGTGTAAGCTTTAGGAATCATCTGGCTTCTGATGTCAAATCCGGAAATGTAATAAACAAAACTATCTAATAAGAAAGTAAAAGTATTAGTTTTTGGACACAGCCTATGGCTACTTACTTTTACAATTCACTGTCACTTGATTCAACAATTCAAGGCCATGATTTATATGTTCAGTATTTTGTTAAAAGTTGCATAATAACTATACTGTAAAGATGGTTTAAACGATTGTCAATGCATACCTGACTATAATAACGTACTTGTGTTGTAATGTAATTTATTTTTTAAATAAACAATAATTTAAAATAAATTTATGTGTTGTATGATTTTTCCCGAAATCCACTTAATTGTATATATACTAGAGGTTTAATTTAATTTTAATACATACATATTTTTGACAATGTATTTGAGCCGATGCCTTTGAAATAGTAAAAGATCGTACTTATCAACAATGATAGTAAGTCGAGGCGATATCGAGGTGATACATGAAGATGAAATCCACTAAATGAAAAGGAGGAGGAAACTTTGAAGCAGCAAAGCCGTTTCTTTCTAAACCACAACTCTTGGTATCACGATCGCAATTATACATTTTCCCTTGCACATTAATTATGATATTATACACATTATGACAATTTGACAAAATGCATTTTTAGAGGCTCTCCCAGAAACAATTAAAACCACCCCAAAAACAAACATTTCCTCGTTAGGGAAAAGTAATGACGATAAGGTAGATGCCATTTAAACTTCCCCAGTTACCATATGAGAAAATGTTACTATTCTTTAATAACCAAACGTCACTTGAAATAAGTGTGTCTATTAACACATGTGTCATTCATTTAAATTCTTGGTCATTTTTGCAGTCTATATAAAAAGTTTTAATAAAATTTCGACAAAAAACTGTCGTTTAGAAATAAGCCAAATTGGAGGTATTTTATAATTGGAATGGAGTATCGTTATCAAATAAAACCAAACAAAATTGCAAAAAAAATTGCCAAAAAAAGAAACGGCCAAGCCCAAAACGTAGAAAATCAAAAAACGGCACACTTACAAAAACGTCCATTCAAAAGAGGCTCAACATTTAAAGTGGTGATATCTAAAATTGTGGCCAAGCCCATTTTTTTGTTACAAAATACATTAATATAGTACCTAAAGATAAATGTTTATATTACTTATGCAATTAGAAGCCGAATGAATTGATGAATTTGTATTCATCAATTTGATTTTCTAAGTCCTGAAATGTTTCTTGAATTACATAAATTGACAAAAGTTTATTAACTTGACATTAGTATTACCTCTATTAGTTCCTAGTGCATAATAATATAAATAAATAATAATGCATGACCCAATGCCAAATTACAAATTCATCGACCAGTGCGTTTATTTTGTTTTTCCCAGCCCGAAATGTTAAATATATTAATTTAACTTTGTAGTTGTTATAAATATATATTTCAATCATCAATTATTAACTAAACGTTTATATATTTGTTTATTTCATTGATTGCTGTTTTATTATATTGTTAATCAAATAATGGGCTTGGCCATTATTTTATATACCACCAATTTAAATGTTGAGCCTCTTTTGAACTGGTTGTTGTAATTGTAAGTGAGCTTTTGCTTGTTACGGTTGATCTGCCACGTTTTGAGCTTGGCCGGTTGTTTGGAATTCTTTGCATTTTTCTTTGGAATATCAATGCGCTCTATTAGAAAAGACATGACTCTTTTCAAAGTTCACAACAGCATCATCAACCCGAAGTTCGAATACAACAGTGTGTGACTCACTGCGTGTAAGCAGACATGCAGAGCTGTAGATAAGACATCATGCGATGTCATGTACACCCAGGATTCGAGACAAACAGAATTATCTAGACTACACTTGCTAGAGTAGACATTGTTGGTATAATTTCTATGATCACGTTTTTAAATCAATTGTTGGTGATTTTCTATCCCGTATTTAAAACTTATTTTTTTTTACATGGTGACTATCTAAGATAGGGGGGGGGGGGGGATTAGCTCTATCTGGGGGTCCTAGATCAATTATGAACGATCCTTAGCTGTCCATATCGATGACAAAAACATTGGGAGGTATTCACAATCCCAGATTCATTAAAAGAAAACAAAAATGTAAATATCCCTTCCCTCCCCACACCCTAAATGAACATTATACCAACAACGTATAATGAAACTGGATCCACCTATGAACCTCCGTATTTACCAGAAACCATTACCAATTTAAATACTTGTACAGCCACATTATTTTCTATATTTCATGTTCATGTACTTTTAAGCTTGACTGTTACTGTATTATGTTATGTATTGTAAACTACTGTACTGTTATAAAGGAGGCTAAAGAGAGTCCCCACCTATTAGGGGCACTCTGCAGTCTGCAGTAGCCGTCTTCCCACTAAGGTGGGAAGACACGTTATAAAAAAAATATGAATCGGGAGGTAAAATTAGGTATGTTTTTCCTTCGGGAACTGTTAATAAAAACTGATTTTTGGGAACTTTTATTTTTTTTAATGTTGGCATTCTGTCCAGGTAATTGGTGGTATGGTTAATCGAATACTATCCACTTTTTTCGCTTCTTTACTCGCATACCCAAAAACTGGCGGTAGGGCAACCATGCAACAATGCAACAATGCAACCGCGGGCAGAAGTCGAGGCATTGACATTTCTACTGTGTTGTGACTTGTGAGCAAGACCTTACTTAATACGATTTTCCAATCTAATGCCCCATTACTTAATAAATTAATTATTTTGGATATTTCGAAGTGAGCCCTTGTTTGTTTTTTCCGGTTGATCAGCCGCGTTTTGGGCTAGGCCGTTTATATTTTAGAATGTTTTGCCTTTTTTTTGAATATCAATGTTTTTTATTTGAAAAAATTTTCAAATAAAAAGCAACTGCTTGTCACATTCATGTGTGACCCAATTAACTGACTTCGGATGATGCTGGAATTCAAATGGAGGTAATTATAATTACGTGTAATAAGACCGATTATTTTAAATGTGACTCTCCTTTCAAAGCTCACAACAGCATCGTCAACAACAGGATATTCGAACTCAGCATGTGTGACTCACTGCGCGTAAGCAGACATGCAGAGCTACAGATAAGCACATCATGCGATGT
Source organism: Isoperla grammatica (assembly GCA_945910005.1). Classification (NCBI taxonomy): domain Eukaryota; kingdom Metazoa; phylum Arthropoda; class Insecta; order Plecoptera; family Perlodidae; genus Isoperla; species Isoperla grammatica. The sequence continues at coordinate 5,222,401 of OX246750.1, forward strand.
CATGTACACCTAGAATTCGAGAAAACCATAGAATGGTCTAGACTTGCATTCCTTTTACGTTCTATAGACATTGTTGATATTATTTCCATGATCACGTTTTTATATCATTTTGTTGGTGATTTTTTAACCCGTAATTAAAACTATTTTTATTTTTTTACATGGTGACTATCCAAGATAGAAATCTAAAAATTTCCTTAGTTGTCCACATCGGTGACAAAAACATTGGGAGGTAAAATTATGTTTTTCCTTCGGGAACTTTTAATAGAAACTGATTTTTGGGAACTTTCTTTTAAAGTTGGCATTCTATTCAGTTAATTGGTGGTGTAGTTCACCGAATACCAGTGGTGTATTAAGGGAGGGAGGGGGACGGGGGGCGGGGGGGGACGGCGTTCCCCTGGAGAAAAGTTATTGGCTATCGTTCTCTCTGGAAAGTTTCTCGGGGAACGCGCAAGAACGCCATTATGGTTCCTGGCACAAACATATTGCTGTACAAAAATATGATGTGCGTATTTGCACAATAAAGCAGCAAGGTGCTTGGGAGGGCTGGTTATTGTAGCACAGTAAACGACGCGGAAAATGTCGGACCTATGGAGACACCTGCATTAGGTAAACTTCTTAGAAGCCATTAAATTGCATACGCTGTTGCATTCATTGAATACGTGTTAATCCTTAAAGGCAGCATCTTTGACACAAAATGTGACAGGTTGGCTGCTTTTTGAAGTGTTAGTATTGCAAGAGCAGTCACACAGTTCGTATGTGTGTTTTGTTTTTCTTGTGTGTATGACCGTGTGTTACAAGTTTGAAGCCTATTTAGGCCTAACATTTGAAATGAAACGACAGAAGCAATTAATTAAGGATCGTTATTAAATTTTTTCTCTAAACAAAGTTGCGTTCCAGATAAAGAAACATCTATCGAATATTCAACTTCAAAGTCGCCTCGGTCTAAATGTAAGTACAAGCAACATCATACTGCATTTTTTGAATTGGTGTTTTGTGACAAGCAATTAATTAAAACTTGATTAGTGCATTAATTAGTACATTACGAAAAAACAACCTTATATAGTTACATACATTCCAAAAATAAAAATGTGTACAGATCAGTTTATGTTTATGCAATTGATACTCAAACAAAGAAGAGAAAACAGGAAATAGACTCTTCAATGAAACATAGCATGTGGGCTCTTTTGATTGAGTAAATTACATGTCTACATTTTACGTTGTACACATTGATTGTAGCAACATAATATGCACATGATAAAACTACAATTTCTGAACTTAATAAAATTGACTGCGAAGATAATTACCAACGTTCCTAATGGTGTACAATATTTATGTAATTTTTCTCACAAGTGGCATGTACGTATAAATAAATTAAATAATCATAGAAATAAAACATCATCATACTATCATCATCTTTCATTTAATAGTATTTCATTTATAGTTATTTTGGTAACATATGAAACTTATCACCAAACATTTCCATTCCACCTAGCATTATTAGGATTACACCACTGCCGAATACTATCCACTTGTTTGTTTGTTTACTCGCATATACCCAAACTTTTGGCGGTAGGGCAACAGTTGATGTTGAGGCCGGTCAGCTCATTCCAACGTCAATCCAATCAAGGGTTTCAGTTAAGATTAAAACCATTATGCCATACGTCATCATTTATGTCTCCCCTTAGGACAGGCACTGTCCCTGGATCTATTCTTACCTGGGTCAAACGGGAAATACAGTTGGGGAAACAGTGAAAGTTTGAGGAATATATTTATTGTGAGGGGACATTCGATTTTTTATGAGAGGAGAGAGATAGTAACAAGTTTTAAACGTGTATGAGTGTGACACGAAAGAGTGTGACAGTGTGACACGTAAGAGTGTGACAGTGTGACAGTATGACCGTATGACAGTGTGACAGTGTGACAGTGTGACAGTATGACAGTATGACAGTATGACAGTATGACAGTATGACGTGTATGAGTGGGACACGTAAGAGTGTGACAGTGTGACCGTATGGCAGTATGACAGTGTGACAGTATGACAGTATGACAATATGACAGTATGAGTGATGAGACACGTAAGAGTGTGACAGTGTGACAGTATGACAGTATGACACGTAAGAGTGTGACAGTGTGACAGTATGGCAGTATGACAGTATGACCATGTATGAGTGTGACACGTAAGAGTGTGACAGTGTGACCGTATGGCAGTGTGACAGTATGACAGTATGACAGTATTACGTTGATAAGTGTGACACGTAAGAGTGTGACAGTGTGACAGTATGACAGTATTACGTGTATGAGTGTGACACGTAAGAGTGTGACAGTGTGACAGTATGACAGTATGACAGTATGACATGTATGAGTGTGACACGTAAGAGTGTGACAGTATGACAGTATGACAGTGTGACCGTATGACATGTATGAGTGTGACACGTAAGAGTGTGACAGTGTGACCGTATGACAGTGTGACAGTGTGACAGTACGACAGTATGACAGTATGACAGTATGAGTGTGACACGTAAGAGTGCAGCCGAGCGGCGAGCTATGACAGAACACACATGATGCAACCGCGGCCAGAAGTCGAGGCAGAGACATTTCTACTGTGTTGAGACTTGTGAGCAAGACCTTACTAAATACGGTTTACCAATTTCTAATGCCCGCCATTATTTAATTAATTAATTAACTAATTTGGATATTTATAAGTGAGACCTTTTTGGTTTACTCTCGTTGATCTACCGAGTTTTGGGCTTGGCCGTTGAGAATTGTTTGCATTTTTTTTTTTTTTTTAATGTCAATGCTTTTTATTTGAAAAGACTTTGGTCTTCGGATGATGCTGGAATTCAAATGGAGGTGATTATAATTACGTGCAATAAGAATGATTATTATAAATCGGACTTTCCTTTCAATGTTCACAACAGTATCGTCAACAACACGATATTCAAACTCAGCATGTGTGTGACTCACTGCGTGTAAGCAGACAGTACTGCAGGGCCACAGATAAGCATGATCATGTGATTCCACGTACAACTAGGATTCGAGACAAACAGAATGATCTAGACTACACCTTGCTTTCAATTACGTTGTATAGACATTGTTGATATAATTGATATAATTTGAATGATTTAATTAATTAATTAATTAATTGTGGATATAAGTGAATGATATATATGATCACGTTTTTATATCATTTGTCATGGTGATTTTCTATCCAGTAATTAAAACTTTTTTACATGGTGACTATCCAAGATAGAATTATAAAACTTTTCCTAGTTATCCACATGGGTGACAAGAACATTGGGAGGTAAAATTATGTTTTTCCTTCGGGAACTTGTAATAAAAACTGATTATTGGGAACTTTAATTTATTTTAATGTTGGCATTCTGTCCATTTAATTAATAACCGGTATATGGTTCACCGATCACCGAATACTATCCACTTTTTTCGCTTCTTTACTCGCATATACTCTGAATCTTGGCAGTAGGGCAACAGGTGATGTTGAGGCCGGTCAGTTGATTCCAACGTATACCAAGCATGTACGATCTGATAGTATGATGATAGTATGAAGCATGTATGATAGGTCGCACTGAGTAGATCGTGTAAACTTTATTGGGTGGTAATGTGGGTGCAAAGTCGTCTCAATATTCTTTCAACTGGTGCGATTTTCTTGCGAGCCAGGTTCACATGCAGTTTCAACGATAAGTAAACCTAGGTATTTACTAACTTCCACCTTGGCAATTGGCATTTCATTATGTTTTAGGATCATGCGTCAGCATTTATGTCTCCCCTTACGACAGGCACTGTCCCTGGATCTATTCTTACCCGGGTCAAACGGGAAAGGCAGTTGTTGGGGAAACAGTGACAGTTTGAGGAATATATTTTTTGTGAGGGGACATTAGATTTGTTACTTATGAGAGGAGAAAGATACTTTTTTTAACTCAAGTTTTAAACATGTATTTATTTTATTTATTATAGTGGGAAGACGGCTTCTGCAGACTGCAGAGTGCCCCTAATAGGTGGGGACTCACTTTAGCCTCCTTTATAATAGTACAGTAGTTTACAATAGTTTGCAACATATAACATAATATAGAAACAGTCTAGCTTATAAGTACATGAACATGAAATACGGAAAATAATGTGGCTGTGCAAGTATTTAAATTGGTAATGGTATATAATATGGTGAATTGGGAGATAAATAGGTGGATGTTTGATGTTCATTTAGGGTGTGGGGAGGGAAGGGATATTTAAATATTTGTTTTCTGGCTAATGTGACTGGGATTGTGAATAGTTGACGGAGGTTGTTGGGAGAGTTCCAGATGCGTGTATGAGTGTGACACGTAAGAGTGTGACAGTGTGACAGTATGACAGTATGACAGTATGACGTGTATGAGTGTTACACGTAAGAGTGTGACAGTATGACAGTATGACAGTATGACATGTAAGAGTGTGACAGTGTGACCATATGACAGTATGACGTGTATGACAGTATGACAGTATGACGTGTATGACAGTATGACAGTATGAGTGTGACACGTAAGAGTGTAGCCGAGCGGCGAGCTGTGACAGAACACACATGATGCAACCGCGGGCAGAAGTCGAGGCATGGACATTTCTACTGTGTTGTGACTTAGTGAGCCAAGACGTTAATAAATAGTGTTGTGAGTTGTAAGCAAGACGTTAATAACTACGGTTTACCAATCTAATTCCCCATTCTGGTAAAAAAGAAAAAATACCCCCTATACTAATGGGGGGCAACTGCCCCCCCTCACCCCCCTCCCCCCCCCCCGGCCCCGCGCACGTCTATGCTCTCTCGTGTAGTTATACCCTGATTTTGTATAGAGGGGAAATGTTATTATTCTTTAATAACCAAATATTCCCTGTGATATGTGTGTTGAATTGCACAAAATGCATCATTCATTTCCATTTTTGATCATTTTAGAAGTATAGTCCGCAGTGATATCAATATAGAGAAGCCCTTTTCAGTGATATTTCACATTAATTTGTTAAAGTAATGGCGTTTCAGTTTGTGTACAAATAAGTCCTAGTCAGGGTACGAATTGACGGGGGGGGGGGGGAGATTTCCCCCCTCTGGTATTTCATCCCTGGATCTGTTTACTGGAAGGTATCCCTGCCAGGGATGGCTAAATCCCCACCTCTGGATACTCATCTAATCTTATATAATATCAAGTGACTTTATCTTGTAACGTTAATAAATAGTGCGTCAAATTAGACACATATTCCTAGTCACGAAGTGTTTGTACATTAATAAACCAAACCAATGGACTCTCAGATCTCTTCTAAGGCCATCTCGAGGGCAATAATACTCCCAAAAAATTGTCGCCTCCGCGGCTGGGGCTTTGCCCCAGACCCCTTACTGGCCACGCAGATACTATACTTGCGCATCCCCCCCCCCCCTTCTCTGCCAAACCGTCATATCGCACCCTGGTTCTAGTCATTATTCTTTACATTAAAATGAAAACAATATTAATTTGAAACAATGCTTTTAACTGAAGTGTGTGAGAAAAACACGAGAATAATTAATTACGTAAATCTTGAAGCACCTGTTCAATAACTATGATAATTATTATGATACATAGTATCATATGTAGTCTGTCAAATATTGTATTCCGAAACATTAGTCTCCAATTTAGTTGAGTGGAAAATCAATACCGCATGGGTTTTCCCTGTTATCTACATTGAAAGTCACATTGGTCATACCACACTTGTTCAAAACATGTCCAAATAAGGGCATATACGTCAGGTGATGTTTCGTCTATCTCTCTGTCTCTCTCTATCGTGTAGTTACCGTGTTGCATAGAGAGGGCGACACTGACGAATGTTTACGAGGTGAAGTCTCGTCAGCGCGGCCCGCACTCTCATCCCAGCCTTCGCCCAGGTAAGCCGCTCTTGCATTCGATTCTCTAGCTATTTGACGCTTCACTTTACATTATGTGTCTTGTTTTGTACATTCTCCACATTTAATTTTTATCCTAATGCCAGGTATTAATTAGATGAGCGTAGCGAAGCGGAGTGAATCTCTCCATACAACTCGATCGGCGCTTTGTCTGTGTGTATGTCTGTATGTATGTCTGTATGTGCGCTAAATTTTGTTCGTCGCGCACAGGTCAAACGGCTTGACGTATTTGGCTGACATTTTTGGGCTACGTTCGTGATCACTAAACTCGATGCTGTTAACATAACCAGCAAAATTCGTCAAGATGCCAACCTACAAAAAATTAATTACTGAAAAATAAAATTTGTTTATTTATTTAATTAAATCAATACTTACGAACGGATTTTAAAGATGTTTTACTTGTAGGTTACTATCAACGGTACCAACACTTGACAATAGTTTCAAAATTGTAAGTTTATCCGCCATGTTATAAAAAAATATTGTTTATTTACTACAATAATTTCTTCATTTTTACAGTGTTCCACCGATATGATTCGCATTTGCGGACTATTGCAGTTAGATGCACATAGTAAACACAAAAATGGCGTACGCAATTATACCTTTCTTATTTTTATTTGGGATCTCGAAAGCTGTCATAAAAAGGCTACAATGACGTAAGATACCAACCTACAAAAAATGAGTTAGTGAAAAGCTGTTTTTGTTTATTAATTTAATCTAATTAAAACTTACACACGGATATAAATGATTTTTTATATGAAGGTCCACATCAATAGTACCAACACTTGACAAAAGTTTCAAAATTGTAGCTTTAACCGCCATGTTGTAAATAAATATTGTTTATTTACGGCTTTTAATTTCTTCATTTTTACAGTGTTCCACCGATATGATTCGCATTTGCGGACCATTGAAGTTAGATGCACATAGTATGCTGCCGAAATGGCTTACGCAGTCAGACCTTTCTCACTGTGTATTTGGAATTTTGATAGCTAGCATAGTATGGCTACAATGACGTGTTATGTTTTATGACTTTCACGGCAAAAATGCAAATGTTAACAACGAACTTGGTCGACGAATTATGAAGCTTTTATGATGATTTAAAAGCGGGTTATTGTATGATTAATTAATATTAGATTTTAGATATAGTCTGTATCTACATTATGGAACTTTCCATACACTGATATGTTTAATAGTTTATGAATAAGAGCCTATTGAGTAGACCACGGTCGAATGAAAGTATGCGGAAATCCATTGAAATGAACTTGAAGGTTTTAATTCTTGACGGATTTTAATAATATTTCGTGCAGTTATTAACAACATATCGACAAATAATATACACAAATTCTAAGGTTGTAACTTGAACCACCATCTTTTTGAACCATCGTGTGTACATTATAAAGGTATTTTTGTCATTGTAAGAGTAATATGATATGCAAATGATATGTTTGATTTACTTTAAAAAAACACGCTCATCTGGCAACGCGGAGCGTTTTCCTAGTTAGCAACATATCAAGAAATAATATACTTAAGTAATAAGGTTGTAACTTGATCCGCCATCTTGTAAAAAAATCATATGTTTATTATAAAGGTATTTTTTTTAAAAAAAGAGTAATATGATAAAGAAATGATTTATTTGATTTGATACATTGAAAAAAATCGCTCATCTGTCAACGCGGAGCGTTTTCCTAGTATGATATGCAAATGATTAGATGAGCGTAGCGAAGCGGAGTGAATCTTTCCATACAACTCGATCGGCGCTATGTCTGTGTGTGTGTGTGTGTGTGTGTGTGTGTGTCTGTATGTGCGCTAAATTTTGTTCGTCGCGCACAGGTCAAACGGCTTGACGGATTTGGCTGACATTTTCGGTCAACACCCGTGATTACTAAACTCGATGCTGTTAACATAACCAGCAAAATTCGTCAGGATGCCAACCTACAAAAAATTAATTTCTGAAAAATAAAATTTGTTTATTTATTTAATTAAATTAAAACTTACTCACGGATTTTAATTATGTTTCACTTGTAGGTTAATATTAATAGTTTCAACACTTGACAATAGTTTCAAATTTTGTAAGTTTACCCGTCTTCTCATAAAAAAATATTGTTTATTTACGGTACTATTTTTTTCATTTTTACAGTGTTCCACCGATATCATTCGCATTTGCGGATCTTTGTAGTTAGATGCACATAATAAACACAAAAATAGCGTACGCAATTATACCTTTCTCAATATTATTTGGAATCTCGATAGCTGTCATAAAAAGGCTACAATGACGTAAGATGCCAACCTACAAAAAATGAGTTAACAAAAAACATTTTTTTTATTAATTTAATCTAATCAAAACTTACACACGGATATCAATTTTTTTTATATATAGGTCCACATAATAGTACCAACACTTGACAATAGTTTCAAAATTGTAGCTTCAACCGCCATTTTATAAAAAAATATTGTTTATTTAGGACAATTAATTTCTTCATTTTTACAGTGTTCCACCGATATGATTCGCATTTGCGGACCATTGAAGTTAGATGCACATAGTATGCTGCCGAAATGGCTTACGCAGTCAGACCTTTCTCACTGTGTATTTGGAATTTTGATAGCTAGCATAGTATGGCTACAATGACGTGTTATGTTTTATAACCTTCACGGCAAAAATAAAAATGTTAACAACGAACTTGGTCGACAAATTAAAAAGCTTTTATTATGAATTAAAAGCGGGTTATTGTATGATAAATTAATATAACATTTTAGATATAGTCTGTATCTACATTATGGAACTTTCCATACACTGATAGGATTAATAGTTTATGAATTAGAGCCTATTACGTAGACCACGGCCGAATGAAATTATGCGGAAATCCATCAACTTGAAGGTTTTCATTTCTTTAAAGAAAACTTCTTAACGGATTTAAATAATATTTCGTGCATTTATTAGCAACATATCAAGAAATAATATGATCAAGTAATAAGGTTGTAACTTGATCCGCCATGTTGTAAAAAAATCATATGTTTATTATAAAGGTATTTTTTTTACATTAAAGAGTAATATGATATGCAAATGATTTATTTGACTTGATACATTGAAAAAACTCGCTCATCTGGCAACGCGGAGCGTTTTCCTAGTTACAACTTTACACAAATAATACTTCAAATTGTAATGATAGTATAATATTAAATTATTAGCGAGCCGACTTCGTGACCAGTTTTTCATTATGCATGTGGGTTACGATACCAATATTTGATTTAATAAACTTGACTGGAATTTCATAATTGCGTGACTAAATCAACTTAAAAAATAATCATGTGATATTTAAATGTCTTAAAGTGTATTCTTGAGAGTTGCAATACTATTTTATGCTGAATGGGCCGACCGGGCCAGGGTCAAATGCAACCACACCCTTGCAAGCGTTGCTATGCACCTTCATTTGAATCGATCTACTTCCGATTAGATTTTGTTTTTATCGGTTAAATTATTCTTATTAGAAATTAAATTACATTATCAGGAATTAACTTCTGGGGTTTTTGTTATTACTTAGAATTACGTTTTTACTGCGTCTTTCAACACGTACGTTGGATGTAAATCTGTATTTCAGTCTACTGAAGACCCTCGATGCGAAAATACGTAAAACCCCAAATATCATTAGAGAAACGAATCACGCAATTTTTGAACTACAGTCTAGTTTATTTCGAATTTTGTAAATTGTGTTGATATGAAAATGTTACATAAATAATTTAAATAATTAATTTGAACATGATTAAGGGCTCAATATTCGCATAGTAGTAAGTTTTCCATTATTTTTTCTGTGTTGCTAATTCGTTCCGCAGGGTGGTAAATAATACAAAAATATATTTAAGATTAAACTACGTGTTTAGCGACTTAATTGTTTAAAAACTGTCTCCTTTACAAAACGGAATGCGGCATTCAATTTACTGGGTTGGCATAGTAGGGCTTTGCTTGCATAGTAACAGTCACACGAACAGCCGTGACGTAGATTGTACTGTGATCCTTATCAGTGTTTCGTTTCTTCTACAGATGTGGCCGCCGTCATCGCCTGTCTTCGGTGACTCGACTGCGCTGTGGCTGGCTCGACCCATCGCTCAACAACAGTCTCGTCTACGAACCTGCCTGGTAAGTCAACCATTTAAATTATATTAATTTAATTAAGAGTGAAGAATACCTCTAGGTGAAAAACCGCAGAAAAGTTTCATTTTTTAATTACCTATATCTCCAAGATTGAAACACAAAATTGAAAATCTGAGAAACCATAGCGCTGTGGTTTGGTAAGCCCTATATACACACTGAATGATAAATGTATTTAACGTTATACTCAGTATGACTGTGATAACAATTTCCTTAAAAATTTAAGGAAATCGTTATCACAGTCATAATGAATTTCCTTAAAAATTTAAGGAAATCGTTATCACAGTAATACTGATTATAACGTTAAATACATTTATCATTCAGTGTGTAGGTCTTACCAAACCACAGCGCTATGAATTCTCAGATTTTCGATTTTGTGTTTCAATCTTGATGAGCTATAATTAAAAAATGAAAATTTTCTGCGGTTTTTGACGTAGAGGTATCCTTTTTAACTAGTTAACTTTTCACAACATAAGACAGAACGTGGTATTACGTATTTAATTAATTAATTTAATAATTTTGTTTTAATTATTGTTTGGTTGGGAATACATTCATCCCCAGTAAACTATTGGCTCGTAAGATTTGAAGATTAATGGGCCATTTCCCCATAATATGACATCTCTCAGCAATACACTCGGCAAGTTTTTTAAAAAATGAAATCTATTAATTATCGGGATTTAATGGGCCTCCACTAAATATTGCAATTTGTATCCCACCTCCACTTAAATCGGGGCGGATTATCATAGTTCAACTGTATTTTGTACAGAAATAAATACCAAACTATCACATTTGAATGTGTTGTTAAACTTGATGTTGTTCCATTGTTTACAGACTAATGGATCAAGATTCGTCGTCATCGGGACCTCGAGAGCTTCAGCCGACCTCGAGAGCTTCAGCCGACCTCGAGAGCTTCAGCCGACCTCGAGAGCTTCTTAGCCTTCCGTTCAGCGTTGCGGCATTCAGCATCCAGATGCTCAGGTGAGTTGATTTACATTTACACCACAGTATAAGAATCAGTCCAGTATTGAAACTCCTAAAGCATTTTTTAGCAATTCACATAATATATATATATAAATATACATTCAACATTAAACTATGTGCTTAGTAACTGAATTATACAAACATTTTTTTCCATATACAATACAATACAATACAAAACAATACAAAGCGTCTTTATTCGTCTTCAAAACAGTGTACATAAAGAAAGATACATGATACTGTTAAGCCCTTTTTGGCCTACAAAAGAAGAAGAATACCCACCTAGGGCCGAAACCCTGTGTGGGCGTATTCTAGGTTAAAGAGATTTAAACTATACAAGATGGCGCTATCCGACGGCTTTGATACAATTATATATGAGTGCAGATAACAAGTGATAATCTAGATAAGTACATAATAAATTGAATTAAACTAAACTTTCAAATACAATTCTTATGAATATTATATTAGAATCATTGAATATAATAAACATTTCAAACAACATTTTTCGTTAAACATTTCTCAAATATAATCATATTTTAAAAGTTACTAAAAAATATGTGTGATACATTACTATGATAAAAATAAGAATGAGAATAAAAATAAAAAGGCCAACTAGGCATAGACCCATCAAATTAAAACAATAAAAGTTATTCAAATAAGATACAATGATTGGGTAAGGATTCTACAACATGTCATCGAGAAGCGATTGGGTGATTTGACATAGTAGACATTATTAACTAATTGAAATATTTTTAGTAATTAATGTTGTTCACTAAGTTAGCACAAAAATCTCTGCCTTTTTCAGTTATCCATTTTTTAACTTTAGCTTTGAAATTATCTAATCGTGAAAGGTTTTTATGGTAACTGGTAGTTTATTGTAAATCTTTGGACCTATAAATCTACCATGCCTTTGTCCAAAGCCTTTTTCTCGTCTTGGTATGGTCATATTGAGCTTAGTGCGCCCCCTAGTTAATGTTATGAGGCTGGGCTGATTTGGAGGTAGTTTAATATTGGCTACATGCGTAAGGGTAATAAGGTTCTGTACAAATATTTGCCTGATATCTAATAGATTGGTTTCCAAATAGAGATTGTTTGTGGGGAATGTAGGTGGTTTGTTATAAAATAATTTTATAATGTATTTATGTATTAAGTTTAGAGGTTCTAGATGAGAGTTTCTAATTCCACCCCATCCCACTATACCATATTTTAGTCTAGTATAGACTAAAGCAAAGTATGTCATTCTAAGAGTGTTTCTGTTTAGTATGTTCTTCAGTCTGTAGAACTAAATGTAGAATTAAATGTCAGCATTCAATTTGCTGGGTTGGCACAGAAGGGCTTTGATTGCATAGTAACAGTCACCCAAACAGCTGTGAAGTAGATTGTTCTGTGATCCTTATCAGTGTTCTGTTTCTTCTACAGATGTGGCCGCGTCATCGTCCGTCAACTGCAGACCTGGCTTCGGTGACTCGCCCCATCTCTCACAGCTTTACGGTCTCGTCTACAAACGTTCCTGGTAAGTTACCTATTACAGTTATTTTATAACGGCTTTTAATCAAGCATTTCCTAGTATCTTTTTATCACAACGTAATAATTGAAAAATGGATGTATTTATTTTAAATCTTGTCCTGACCCACTAATACAAAACTTACAATACAGGGATTGTGACAGAAAAATTTGGATCTTGGGGAAAAGGGGGGGAGGGGGGCGACGTCTTATACTTATGAAATTGAAAATAATTAAACTATCAATTTAGGTGATGTAATGGACATGCACTAAAAAGTATTGCAAGATTAATTTTGCTGGGTATTGTAGTCGTCTATATAGGTAACTTTTACTTGTCTATGGAGTGGAGGAATTCAGACGTAGATGGTACGTAGATTGACTTGTGATCCTTATCAGTGTTTCGTTTCTTCTACAGATGTGGCTGCGTCATCGCCTGGCTTCGCTGACTCGACTGCGCTGCTGCTGACTCGCCCCATCGCTGACAACTATACGGTCTCGTCTACAAACCTGCCTGGTAAGTTACCTATTTCATTTATTTTATAACAGCTTTTAATCAAGCACTTCCTATAGCATCTTTTTATCACAATGTAATAATTAAATAATGAATTTATTTATTTTAAATCTTGTCTGGACACACTTAATACGAAACTTAGAATACAGGGCCCGGATTCACAAGAGGTCCTAAGTCTTATTTTGGTCTTATCTCTAAGACCGGCCTAACTTTGAACATCTTGTAAAACCAGAACCAGGTCACATGAAAAGTTACTAATTCCTGGTGAGAATAAGAACATAACGAACATTCCAATAATATCTTTTAAAATATGTTCTTAGATATTTTCCTGGTTTTATGAGAGGTTCAAAGTTAGGCCGGTCTTCGACTTAGGACCTCTTGTGAATCCGGGCCCAGGGATTGTGACAGATGAATTTGGATCTTGGGGGAGAGGGGGGGACGTCTTATACTTGTGAAATTAAAAATAATTAAACTATCAATTTAGGTGATGTTATGGGCTTGCACTAAAAAGTATTGCAAGATTTGCTGGGTATTGTAGTCGCCAATAAAGGTAACTTTCACTTGTCTATGGAGTGGAGGAATTCAAATGTAGATTGTACATAGATTGACTTGTGATCCTAATCAGTGTTTTGTTTCGTCTACAGATGTGGCCGCGTCATCGTCCGTCAACTGCTAACCTGGCTTCGCTGACTCGACTGCGCTGCTGCTGACTCGTCCCATCGCTGACAACTATACGGCATTGTCTACAAACCTGCCTGGTAAGTTACCTTGTTCAGTTAACGGCTTTTAAACAAACACTTCCTAGTATCTTTTTATCACAACGTAATAATTGAAAACTGGATTAATTTATTTATTTTAATTATTGTCTGGACACACTTAATCGAAAACTTGGAATACAGGGATTGAGACAGATGAATTTGGCTCTGGGGGAGAGGGGGGGGGGGGGGGGCGATCTTATACTCATAAAATTTAAAAAATATTCAAAAGCTAACAATTTAGGTGATGTAATGGGCCTGCACTAAATAGTATTGCAAATTATAGTAATATTTGCTGGGTATTGTAGTTGTATATATAGGGAACCTTTACTAGTCTATGGAGTGGAGGAATTCAGATCAAGGGGGACCATAATGTTGGGTGGAGAGGGCTTATCATAGTTCTACTGTCTTTTGTATCACAGCCAGACTATTTAGAAACTAATTCAAAACCATCAGTTTGAATGTATTACTAAATTGATGTTCTATTGTTTACAGCTATGGCGCAAGACTTCAAGCAGTGATCTGGAAGATACTTCTGCTCACCACTTGTTGACTTCACCTCGCAGAGATCCAGCTTACCTCGAGAGCTTCTTGCCGTTCCGTTCTGTTGCAACGTTGCAGCATCCAGACGCTAAGGCAAGTGAACTTACATTTACTCCACAGTATGAGAATCAGTACAGTATTGAAACTCTTATAGCACCATTGAACAGCTTTTGCACAGCTGCTTCCTAGCGACACTAGTGCGGCATAGTGGACCAACAGTTAAATACATTGTTTACATTATAATATTTACTTCAAGTTGCAATAAAGCACCTTAATTATGGACATGTTCACCACTGAAAATCAGTTCTTGTTACTGAGTGGGTACAGTTTAGGTTGTAGTATTACTTCTTTATCAGCTCTTCTACATCCACATCCTACAGATAAAGACCTGTGCGTGCGTTTGCAGCAAACAAATTGCTAGAGTTTCGGAACTGTTCAGATTCTCATACTGTGTTTTCTGGATTCAAAAAGGCATGTCTTTCAACTTGGAATGTTCACACAAATAATTAATAGTGACGGCATAACAGGGGGATCTACCGATAAATAGAGCTTTGTTTCTTGGTTATATATTACGTTTAGATAGATTCTGAAATGTTGAGTTCTCTATAGTGTCTGCTACTGTATAGCTTTAAATGATGCAACCTACCTTAAAATCAGTTAAATCATGTATTCAGAATAATCTTTATTTGTCAGAATGAGCTTCCGCTCTTTACATTGACAGATTACGATTACACTAGACTAAACTAAACTAACCTAAACTAAACTAAACTAAAAAAACAAAAAAAGACAACACTAGGAAAAGTAATGTGAACAATGCAAAGTCAGGCTTACATTTTGTCTTAATTTTAGGTAATGACTATTGATTTTGACTGTCTAAAGTCATAAAAATAATGTTATAATAATATAAATAAAATTGAGTGACACAGATAATTATAACTCTCAAAACTAGGCCTAATTGTACAATTGAAGAATTTTGATAAAATGTGTGAATTTTACTATTATCAACTACTACCTCCATTTAGAGGTGAATATCTGAATACAACACAAATAGAACATATTATACTATTATATAGAAAACAAAGTAAAGCACCATAGTAATAATATAACTACTAACTTATAATCATTAATTATTAACTTATAATCAATCAATTAAAATAAACAAACCATTCAATAGTTATCATTTTAAACCAAATTTCACTGTGGTTTAACTCAAAACCAGAATGATTCTGTACTGAGCTGAGCATAATTACTATGTACTAGTTGGGACATAATCAATGGAAAATTAAGTAATATTTTCTCTTTCATGTCACAGTTATTGATGAAAACTAGCATAAAGCGCAATCTTGTCGTTTTTTAATTGGCTGCTCAAAGTGGAAACCAGTCCCGTGACGGACCATGGTCTCGTAGATATTCAGATCTAATAAAGAACACACTCAGATTATTTAAAACATGGAATTTGTGATTGAGAAACTTGGAACTATCCACAAAACTTACTGATATTATATAAGTGTTCACACAGAGAATTATTGATTTATTTTTGTAGCAAAAACATAATAAATACAGTAAAACTTCTTTATAGGGAACTCTTGGGGAACAGATTATTACGTTGTTCTAAAGAACATTTCTAAAAACAAAAGAAGAAAATTTCTAATCATGAGAACCTTTTGGGACCTCAAACTGTTATACAGATCATTTTGTTATAAAGACGTTTGTTACAAAGACGTTTCACTGTAGCATAAATGTCCCCCACAATAAAATCAGTTCATTTAACTGACTATTAATATGAATGTATTTATTTACTATCCTTGTGATCTACAGAGTTGATCACCTTTAAACAAATTCTATATTCTTGAAGAAAAACTCAATAAATAAATGTAGTATTTACCAGAGTAAAAAACAAAATTATTTTCATTTACCGGTATTAATCGTATTATAGTCAACAGAAGCCAGCATATTTATTAAATAGCTCAAGTGTTACATCTTTGCCTAAGCTCTTTAATTATTACGTTTTATGTGCGACGTTTTTAATAAAGAAGTTTCACTGTAGCACAAATGTCCCCCACTGAAAATCAGTTCATTTAACTGAGGGGGTAGACTATTAATACAAAACAAATGTATATATTTACTATGCTTGTGATCTACAGAGTTGATCAGCTTTCAAAAAATTCTAAATTCTTGGTTGAAAACTCAATAAATTAATGTAGTACTTACCAGAGTAAAAAAAAAAACTTCCGTTCATGTATTACAGTCAACATAAGCCAGAGTATTTATTAAATAGCTCAAGTGTTACATCTTTGTCAAAGCTCTTTAATTCTTACATTTTATGTGAACCACCAATCGAAATCACAAATTCCAAGTTCTAAATAATCTATGTAGCTGGTTCATATTGACGTTGCACTGTCTCATGCCTGTTCCCCGTTTTCAGCCAAGCTGCAACAATGAAGAAACAACGGAGAGGCATCGCCTACGAAACATGACCACATCGCACAAGACTGAAACCATCCTGCAGAACGGTCACCTCGTCAGTCATCTATTCTACGTTTCTTCTGGTGAGTTTCACTGACTGCATTGTCTGCATAATACAACACTACTCCAGAGTAGGAATGTCAAACGATATAAAATTCCATATCGATAACCGCAACAACAAAAAAACTATCGCTAACTAATGCTTATCACTAACTATCGCGATAATATGGGCGCATATATCGCATCTCGATATTGCATTTTCAATTTTTATCGCGAACTATCGCCGCGATATTATGAAATAAGCACTTATGGTACTACTTTTTAACTACTAAACTACTAACTTACAACTTAACTACTTTTTTTGCGCCAAGTTCAAATATGAAATCAAGTCGCCGCGATTATCGGGATATCGCACAGAATTTAATATCATACGATTATTGTGATATGGCTAGCCATATCATGATATTATCGATATACGATATTATCGATATTGATGAATATACGATTATCGTTGACATTCCTACTTTAGAGTCACCGCTTGTATCTCTTAGTTTTATAGTTCAATGAAGGAATTTTTGAATACTCGCACCAATATAAACGTCCCAATCCAAACTGAACACTATCCTACAATTTCTTAAGGAACTATTCGATTAATAGAAAGCTTATATAGAAGTAGAAATATTATTCGTGTATACTAAGTATTGAGCCTCAATAAATTTGAATTTAATATAATTGTTGCGTTAGTTACTAAAACGATGGGCACAAACTTTTCCTCCTTTGTACAAATAGTGAAATACAATTTACGTGCAATACAAAACTACATCAATTATGGAATGACGAGTCTGGTTATTTCAAAGCTTATAAACACCTGGCTGGGGGGGGGGGGGGGGGGGGAAGGATGAGTTTGTCTAAATGTGTTTATTCCTACTAATAATGCAGAAGGTTTAGGGGTCGGTTCTTAGTTTGAGATGGGTTTAACTTCTTTGGAAACTGAGTTGGGAACTGTCATTTTAACTACGAATGAGTTGAGATCTAAAAATTTAGAATCCGGTTCTTTGTACGCAGGATCCGTTTTCAATCCAGTTTCAAATCAATACATAATAAAGATCATTTGTAATAGTTTTTGATTTGTCAGTAAAAAACAAATAAGTAAAATTACAAAAATATATTTCACGTGATGGAGACGAACCAACGGCAACTAGCAACACTTAAATCAAACAAATAACGACAAATCTCATACAATTCAAGGTGCATTACGAAGAAAATTAGTGTACGTGATACAGTCTATCCATATTTTATGACATTTGGAACAAAAGGTTTGGAAAACCAAATCTGGAACGTGATAGAACCCGTTCCAATCAGGTTTCACGGTACCTGAAGTCATTAATAATAATATTATAATAATAGTAACGAAGCATGAAGTGCATGTCACTAACTGAAAATCAGGTAAACAATACATACACAATTATTTAAATTTAAATTCTGCATCTCAAATTTAATAAACCATGTTAATATTATTAGAGATATGTCTTTTAAGCATTAGTTTTCTTTAAACAAATTTGGCATTATTGGTATTTTAACCCTTTTGCTGCATAGAGCCACTTTAGTCAAAGTAGGATCAAAATCATTGGATGCAAAATTTGACTAGTTGGATCACTCCAAGAAAAACATTAGTTTAGGCTAACGGACGATGTTCAACTATAGTCGCTGTGTCTCTTAAGTTCAATTTTCACAGCTAGATCACAGCCCCAACAAACATGATACTGCGGGACCCGTGCGGGAAAGTCAAGGGATGTGCGGGTTAACTGCTGGAAACGGGAAGATCTGGGATTTGCCGGTCAGGGCCTGCGAGGGAAGGCTTAGGGACGTCCCGCATCTGGGAAACTCACGGGATATCCCTCACGGGAAGCGCGAGGGAATGTTAAGGGATGTCCCTGTCTGGGAAAGTCACGGGACGTCCCGTACGGGAAGCGCTTGGGAATGATAAGGGGCGTCCCGTGTATGGGAAAGTCACGGGACGCCCTACACTGGAAGCGCGAGGGAAGGGTAAGGGACGTCCCGTGTACGGGAAAAACATGGGATAACCCACATAGGATCCCGCGAAGAAAGGGCAAGATTTGGAAAAGATGTTTTTGTTACGTACGTCCGTGTTAACCATATAATTCTTTGTTCTTTATCTTTTGATTGACGATATATACCAATTATTTATTCGAGTATTTATTCGCTCTATACCACATTCAAAATTCCATTCACAAGTTAAAAGTCCTTCATAACCATGAATAAGTAAATAAATGTATTAATAAAACCCATTTTATATTTCTAATAAATCCAAGTAGTTACAGAAATGGGAGTTGTTGGTAGTTAGGGGGACTACTGGTTAGTAGTTGATAGTATACTTTCTAGAAATGTATTGTTTATTATTTTTTCCTGATTTGGCTTTCGATGGTTTTGATATGGTACGTTACATCAAATAATATTGTTAAAACGTTTTATGAATGGTATTACGATACGTCACAGTGATAATCAAAAACTTACTGATGATCGAATTGAGAAGATGAAGTAAATGAAGTTCTTAGATAAGGTAAGTATGAAACTATGAATACTATTATGATAATGCTGTTTATGTGAAAATTGTGTTTCGTAATGACAACGGCATAGGGGGAGGGATTTATACCTGTTTTGAGTGTTTTCCAGAAATATTCAAAATGACAGATGTTACATAGAATCAATGGATTTTAAATAGGCTAGCTGGTAATCACTCGTCTGCAACTATCTATTGTATTTGTATTGGTTCTTCATTTACAGATAAGACAACGAACAAATTAATTGAATTCAATAAACGATTTGAAGATTACAAAGTTTCCATGTATTATTGTAAAAATGTGTCGCTGAAGCTTAATTTCAAATTTAGCAACATCATGCACCTGACATTATAGCCAACTGTTATACCTCATATCTATACAATATGAGTATGATATACATTATAGAAGTGGTAATAAATAAGGTAAAAAAGTAACTTCTCAATATACGTCTACTGTAAGGAAGTATTGTTTACGTCCTATTCAATTCGAGAAAGTGAGACTAGTTACAGTATGCACAACCTACAATGCATCGTACGCACATTCATATTGTTAATTTAAAAAGCTCAGTTTAAAAAGTATCTTTGGTGCTTATAAACTGTAAGAAAACTGTAATGACAAAGGATACCGCACTATGAAGAAGGCTCTCTTTGTATTGTTATTATGTGTTGTGATATTGCTTATGTAGCTGATGATAACCGTACTTAATTCGACCACCACCGATAAGAAATTACAACGTGTTCATTCATTATCTATGCTACAAGTCCTACTAAGCTTTGTAATACGGTGCCGCTCGCTATAGTTGTGATAAGATTCGGGCGGAGTGGGGTGGGAATCCCACCGTGGTAAGCAAAACAGTCCAAAACACTGACTGGACTACACAACAAGTTTATACTTCGTGGGTGTTAGACGTTACTTATACGTGTGCTATCATGTTCTTTCGTGAAAAAATAAAATAAGTTAGGGCTTTATTAGTATCATAATCTTATTGCGATTTTTTTTTAATCCATTGAATATTGATCCGTGTCGTGGACTGTGTTTGTGTGTGAGTGTGTGTGGTCGGAAGAAAGGAAAGAAGAACAAAACTGACTGGCAAGTGGCAACGGTATATTGACGACTCGTGTTTTTAAAACGAAAAATAGGATTCAACTTCGTTATGGACAAGTTCATTATTATAAAAATCACGTGAAGACGCAATTGTTCCTGAAAATCAAGAATACTAAGGTAGGTTTCTTCTAAGTTCGTATTCATATTTTCAAGATGCTATCAAATATTATCTTCAAAATCCTGTTGTGTTTTTGGGTTGCTTTGCTAACACGGTTTCGTTCACTTTAACATCAGGCTGAAGACCGAAGTTGAGCTATTCGATTGGAAATTACTAATTTGGTTGGACGAATGTACATCGAATTTTATTTACGACTAATAATAATTGTATTACATTTTGCTTCAATATTTTCCTTTTATAATATAACCTTAGTTATAGGTAAATAAAAATACATACATACAAGGAAGCATACAATCTAAAATTAATATGCATTGATTGATTAATACGATGATCTAGACTAGACAGGGATCTAACATAATTTAGTAGTATAAAAAATAGTTACGGCTGTGGCTTCGTCTCACATACTTTGCTTATAAAAAAAATCTTTTCTGGCAGGATTTTAACTAGCCAGAGTCGACAACTATTCGCTTAAGTTCAATCTTTTGCAAACGCGCCGTTTGAATAAGGATTTGGTTTGATTAGGAAATGGGTTTGATGTTCCATTTTGGTGTGTACTAACAGGTAATATGTGCTCGTATAAATAAATAAAAAATTATACTACATGACGAAAATCATCAAAACGTAGGACCAATATCTTGTGACTAGTCACAAATATAGAATGCCTGCGTAGTTGTTATATATAAGTTGAACAAAACACAAGGGAAAGCAATTATAAACACGTAGGAACAATATCATTTGAGAGCGTGGCTCGTCTGGCTGTGATTGACTATAGGTACAAAAAGTAAAATGCATATGTAATGCAATGTAAGTATAGAAAAAAAAAACATAAGAAATGTTGATAAAAGGATAGGAGGCTAGTCCGTGAGCATGTGAGGAGTGGTGCGGGGGCCGGGGGTGGCGTGCTCATATTGCCCCCGGTCGTAACAGTCAAGTCAGTGGTTCTTTCATTTATGTATACACAACAAATAACAATTTCATCGGATCGCGTTAAAATAACAGTTTCGTGACGGGACGGATAAACTAGAAAATATTTGTTATTTAGTTATCTTATTTTTTATTTACATAATTTATATGAAATGGCGCATCTGGCGCGCATCGTATAGTCAGTTAAAATGTTGAATTCCTCAAATCCAAGGGGGGCAAATGCCCTTTTGCTTCCCCTTGCGGCGCCCATGTTAATACCTACGATAAGCTTTGCAATGAACCTCTAGTGTTTTGATTTTTGTTTTTGTTTTTTTTTACGAATAAATAAAATGTGTAGACAAAGTTTAAGCACATATAACAAAGTAAAAATAAGACAATATATTCACAGAGTCACTTCAAAACGAGATATTCTTTTATAAAACAAACTGACAATTTTTTTCATTCTACTGCTCTAAAACACACAGATTATCACAAAAATGACGTTGAAAAATGCATTTTCCGGGGGCCAAACACCCCCGACCCCCCCGTCCCCCTTTCAGTTCGGGCCGTCTACTACACACTACAATTTAGGTCTTCACCCATATTGGGGGGGGGGGGGGGGGGGCGGGGGGAGGAAGAGCGTTGTGAGTGGGTGGTGTGGGTCGATAATAAAAATATAAAAATAGCAATGAATTAGTATATTTTTGTAACAAATTGTCCAAAAGTGTTAATCATATTTCTCACGCTTGCACGCCCTGCTTAGTGCATACTAGCGCTTTTCAGCTTGTCTCTTCAGAATTACATAATTTTATTTTGTAAAATAAACAGCAGCACCTAACATAAACAGCACCTTATAGCCATATGTCCACTGCCCTCAGATGAAACCTTTTTGTGGTGGTTATTGACACTTTGCCCTCCATTGTGGTTATTAATTGCCATTTGACGGTAAAATAAATAATTGTTCTCTAATCTAGCTAGGCCGTTTTTTAATACTCTATTATTTATATTGTATTGACGTGAATCCTTTAGTTTTAGCAAATGGGTCTACAAAACCACCAAAATTATTTAAAGCCTTGGACTGTGACTTGATACCGTTTTGTAATTTATCTTTAACTTTATTTTAGTTGCTGTGAGAGCCAACTCCAAAACTGCCCAAGTCAATGACATTGAAAAAATCTTAATATTGTGGCTGGCAAATGCCAGGGATCGTCATGGCGGAAGAACGGTACGCGCAAAGAAGCGGGTCGTTGATGGCAACAAAGGCTGAACCCCCACTCGCAGCCCTCAAATATGTATCGTTATATTATTATTTTCAAGTGCAGAACAATCGAATACGTGACGTTAAAATCGTTATGGTTTTTTTTTAATGTTATGCAGTTGCCTATTTATTAATTTTGGATTTTATTATGAAAATAGAAATGTCAGTTAACCGTTTAAACGTGATTGGTTTAAGGGGTTAGCCTAAATGTTAAGGAATAAATCGTTCTTTCCCATCCATACTTCAGGGTTATATGTAAATAGATAGCCTACTACTGAATATTCTATTAAATTAATTCATTGTATTGTATCAAAATTGTATTAGTAATACTGTATTGAATATTGTGTAATAGTAATGAGCAAAACATGGAGTAATAACGTGTAAATATATTTATGTTGCTTTGCTTTTGTTCATAATTGCTCATTTATGATTAACAACTCAACTTGCATCTTGTGGATGTAGTAATGTATAACAAACGTGTCATGAATAGCATTTTCCTAATTCGAATAGTTGGTAGGTAGATCCGTGATGATGTATCACTCTGTGTGTATTGAACTTATTTAAACGAGTAGGTACACATGCAACCCCTTATTGCTTGTATATAACTAGGGAATACATACATAGACACATTCTCTATCAGCTCGATCACATAGCACTATAATATATATATATATAGTGTTATTATGCTATATGCCTATCTACATTATTTTATGAACATTTTATTAAAAAGTGTCTGCTGCAAAAACATGATCTCATGTCGTGGTGATCTATGGTAGTGTATCAGGGCATTGAACTGTTATTATTTCAGTTTGTGAGGACCTAAAAAAAATATAATAAATATACCAGTTTGGTGTGTTAAACTTAATACTGGTTCGATAACAATCTTGTTTTCCTTGTTAAGGCAAAGTAGGAAAATAAGAACATGTCACACTTACTACATAACATAATTTTCAGATTCTCCAAAGTAACAGTAATCAATAATTCAGTAACAGTATCAGAGGCATTACATAACAATTGTACATTATTACGTATTTTAGTAATAAAATTCACTTGCACTTTATATAAACATTATTGCTTTTGTTTCTTTATTTTTAAACCCAATTTCCTTGTCCAATAAGAACACTAGGAACTTAATCCAATTTTAGAATCAATTGCTGTATTAGGCTAGAGACTATAATTGCATTTATTTAAAAGAGAAACTACTGGATTTAATAAAATAGAATTTTGTTGCTAATTGGCTTTACCTATAAATAGATTAAGTTTCACTCCAATGTTCACATTATGTTCATTCCTATCACACCTCGACCACAGATAAATATAATTACTCTACTAATAATAACCATAAAACGCTTATTTGAGAAAGGGGTAAATAAGAAACTAAACTGAAAACTAAAAACTGCGTTACTTTTCAGTTTGTTTCAATGTCATGCACTGATGAGGGGCGGCCGGGGGACGGGCCCCGAGAAGATAGCGGGCAGCCCATGCGGGAAAGCTGCGGGATATTAGCGGGAAGATAGCGGGCAATCCGAGCGGGAAGGTTGCGGAATACTAGTGGGAAAGCTGCGGGATACTAGCGGGCAGACTGTGCGGGAAAGTTGTGGGATACTAGCGGGAAGATAGCGGGCAGCGTGTGCGGGAAAGTTGTGGGATACTAGCGGGAAGATAGCGGGCAATCCGTGCGGGAAGGTTGCGGAATACTAGTGGGAAAGCTGCGGGATACTAGCGGGCAGACTGTGCGGGAAAGTTGTGGGATACTAGCGGGAAGATAGCGGGCAGCGTGTGCGGGAAAGTTGTGGGATACTAGCGGGAAGATAGCGGGCAATCCGTGCGGGAAGGTTGTGGGATACAAGTGGGAAGATTGCGGGAAGATGGCGTGCAACCCGTACGGGACCCGACATCGGCCAGTAGGACACTTCTAGGCGGGGCCTGTACGGGTTTCCCTTACAGGACCCGCATATGCAATGTGCGGGAAAAGACATCGGGAAAAGTGCGGGAAGGCACCAAAATGTTTGTTGGGGCAGCATGCATGTTTTTTGGGATGTTTCACCCACGCTTACTAAATTGAAAAAATCACAACAATGAAAATAATTTGTGAAAAATTAAAACTTAAATTCTGGGTTGTGGGGAACTCTCCAAATAACTATACAAAAATATTTCAGGCCAAACAAATTTATTTCATTTTTGGGGTGTTTTTGTGTAATCTTCCAGACACAGAGCAAGTATTTAATGATGCAGCAAAGGGTTAATTGTAGCATTTTGTTTTTTGTACAATCTATTTTTTCTTTTCATCAAAACCTGTAATATAAGGGGGATTATATGGGGGGGGGGGGGGGGAAGGAGGGTGGATATATGGGGTCTCTTGCACTTCTAATCAAATTATGTGTAGATATTTATAATCAATTCAAATGTAACTACATAAAGGGTATGAACTAATTCTTAACTAATTCTTAATCGCAATGGGAACACATTTTTGGTAAAATTAGAGCCTTTTCAAAAATACAAGTTCATGATTTAGCATCTATAACCTGCAATGCAAAAAAACGTATCTCTACTTATTATTACAAGAATATAACCTGTGATATAACTAGAGCAAGCAATCAATTAATTAACTAATGAACGGTTCCAGTTTACTTAATGACAAACCAGTTTAACAAGTGGTTTTTAGCGTTAAGGATACTAGCAAACTTAAGATATTAAACACATCAAATAATGTATAATAAATATACATACCCTACTCAGTATGGCAAACTTGTCAGTGCTTTATCCAAATGAGTGCGATCATAGTTTGTTTCTATTCCTATTGCTACACGTTTGTTGGTCTTGTGGGATTATTCCTGCTTCCAATGCAGACGGTCCAGGGTTCCATTCCTGGTTCAAAACAGGGTTTACCTTTGGAAATATACTTACATCTACCAATCTATCTATATACGATACTCGTGCATACGTAAGTGTTGACTTAAGATCAGTCATAGTAACAATCGAAGCACATAATAAATATTTATAAATTTCATTTCAAGTTAATTTTAGATATTGTTTCCTTGACAATTTGCCATCTTGCATTGCAATACTGGTACCTTTTGTTTTACAAAGGTCCGTTTTAATGTCGCTATGTCGTTGCATCTACACGCGCTCGCTCCCAATGAATCGCCATTTTGTTATCAACTTATGTGAAGTTCTTAAGATGTAATATTAGTAATCTGTAGACATTTAAACGTATACTAGCGAGACTAACGTTCCGTCCGGTCTAGTTGGCAATGTTGTTCGTCTCCCTTTCTCTTTCACAACTATATTGCATGAGTGTGTACACCATGCAAGTAGCCAAGTAGTCGCCAAGCTTTTCATTTAGTTTGCTTTCGATACTTCCACGATCACATTTAAAACTGTATTTCACTAATTGCGCAAAGGAGAAAATAAGTTCTATAAATGAATAAAAGCTTTTCGATCCTGTATTCGCAACTCTTTTAGATACCATTGGCAGTTACAATAAAACAAAACACATACTTTAAAAAATCGGAGCCTCCATCCACTTACGCACTCAAACGTAGTAAAATAGTGAGAGAAAATGACAGAAATAGTTACGAAATAGGGGAAAACTGTAAAAGTACTATACGATGCTCTTCATACGGTTTTTAAATACGAATTATTGTTATGAAATACTTAATAGTATAATTCTTCAATTGTTTGTGAATAAGAATCTATAAAAAACTAGTGTATTAGTAACATTGCTCAGAGGTAAACTTGCCGATGCTGGCATCTCCGTTGATCTATACTAGGAAAACGCTGTGATGCGTCGATAAGCATAAGTCCATGTCCACGAACTTTCTGGCAAAAAGTTCTCAAAGCTATAGTCATTGATCAATGTAAGAGATGATAAAAGTGTTGCAGATGGCCTTGTTGCCAGAGCCGTTATGCTGAAAACACATATTATCAATACAAGAATGTTCATATTTGTTCATTAAACACAATAAATAATAAATAATATAATAATAAATAAAAGATTGATTGTCCATATAAATTAAAGCTTAGATTTTTCGTTGTCATAGTTACTTCACTACAATTCAGCAATACAAATGTAATTTGTAGTTAGTTACAATACTAATCGGATCACGTTGAAGTTAGTATATTCGTGACCGGACGGAAATTGACTATAATATGGCTATCTTACATTTTGCCCCCAGTTTATTTCACAAAAACATTTGTCAGTAACTGCTTTGTAACTTAGTAACTGTTCGAACGATTTTATCACCAAACTATACAACAGTCCACATCGAGGCTTGTGGATGGTTCAAATTTCAGCTTGATCGGGCTTTCCGTTCGACCGCTATTGAAAGTAGTAAACGGTGACTTTGGAGCCATCCTAGCAACAAAGCACTCAATAAATTCAAAGTTGATCTAAATCGGTCTTGTTGATTCTGACATTTGTCTGCAGGTGTTCACACTGTCCAATCACTGATTCATATGTTTTGTACTATTTGAAATATTGATCTTTGATTGGTTATTGCTCAATTGCCTACAGAGTTGGTTTAGTCGCTTGAAATTAAAGTCCCCAACTGCAAATTAGTTTAGTTACTGAGTGGATAGACTCAAAATGTGAATTTATTTATTTATTTAAACAGAACGTAGTGCCATAAAGGTCTAATGGAGACGCTCGCTTTGCTCCCTTAACAAGCACTTTTATAGATAGAGGTGGTTTTTATTTTTTCTTAAATTTGTTTTGAAACAGAAAAAGGTGGTGCTATATATTTTTATGTAGGTATTTGTTTGCATTGCAAGCAGTGAAATAATAAAAAATATGCAATTCAACTCAAATGATTATTTAAATTACGTTGTGGCCAAGGCCATCAAATAAACATTGCTTATGTCGTGAACGGCAAATAAGTTGGAATTTTGTTTAAACATTAAGAATTCAATTTTAAAATACCACTGGAATTTCTACTTAAATATTGCAAATAGATCAAATTAATTACTTATATAGTTTTTTTGGTATCAAAATGTTCTTATGTTGCGTAAAGCCTCAAAATTCGTTTTATTTCGCGACTTATTTCAACTCCTAATTGACGTAGTATGTGGAAATATGAAATAAAAATACGTTACTCCATCAAATAACACATTTCGTTTTATCTTTAACATGTTTATGTCGTGTAGCAGTGTTCAACTTCGCAGCAGTTATGAATTTTGTTTAAATATTTACATGATAAAAATACCATGAATCTCTGTTTGAGTATTGCAAATAATTTCGCAAATTTTGCAAAATTGGTTATTTACGTATTTGGTTTCAAAATGTTGTAAAACACCAACATTCGTTTTATTCGCAGAATTTGTTTTATTTCCCGATTAGATTTTATCTCCTATTGAAGTAGCATGTGAAGATATACACCTATGTAGAAACAATACATAACGCATTTAACACATTTTGTTTCATTGGGTCTTGCGAAAAACAAACACCTCTATCTATAGGTAGAGATCCTTGTATTTCGCAATGCGCGACAGCGCGAAATCACTTGAAACGTGCAGTAATTGAAATATGTTGGCATGACAGTCTGTTGTGAGTCCAAAATTAGTCTTTTTGAATCGCGAAATAAAACGAAATCCCGTGTATACGCAAAATAGCATAAGTTCACTGTTATAAAAATTAAAAACGAAAAATACTGAAGCTATTGAATTGACGAAAATCGCCAAATTTCTGTCATAAACGTAATTTTCAACATTTTCTGCAGTTACTGCAGTGACCCTTCCACCGCTGCCAAACCGGCTCGCAACAGATTTTTCTTGTAGCTTGTGCGTCGACTGCATTTCACATTCCTAGCGACAGCTTTCTTTTTATCTTCTTTTCTTTCGCGACAATGTAGGCATGCCACATACGTTAGAATACTAGATACAAATTAGATTTGGTAAATTAAAATTGAAACACCGCCAAAAAGCTGAAAGTACTGCTCAACAGCGAAATTTGGATTTAATAAAACGAAATATGCTAAAAAATAAAACCATTTACAAGGATCTCTATCTATAGGTTACAACTTACTGGAGTTCCACTGACTTATGTCCAATATAAAAAATACAGTAACAAAAATAGGTGGAATATACAACAATAAAATTAAGTGAAACTATGAAGAAAAGTACCGAAATAATGAGCAATATAGTGAGGAAATGAGGGAAAAAAAGAAAAATGCCAAAAATAGTAGATATGCAGTGGGTCGGCTTATAAATAGTGGGTAGTATATAGTGAATATAGCGAGTGGATGGAGGCTCTGCAATATAGTCGGTGTCAGTGCAGATCTGTGCCATATCAAGTCCAACGACATAAGTTTGAAACCCGCAATAGGCATAGATTTCTGTGCTGTTCTTTATCCCGATCCACCATCAACACACCTAGATAGTCCATAGTTTGGACTATGTATGAACTCCATAGTAGAACACTAAGTAGCTCCCTATATTGGTGCGAGTATATAAAATATCGATGATAATCTAAAAACAGGAAATACTTACCAATTCAACATATTTATAACAGTTGGATATGTTTATTGTTTATATAATATATACTGAAATGATCTGTGCCGTCAAACTTTCGTGTAACGATATTGTCAAGTGTTAATGAATAAATTTATCATTAAAACAATTCAACAATTCAATTTATTGCTATTAATCTCTTATGAATATATTTTAGGCCCTATAACCATGATCTTATAAATTTATATTAACATGCTGCAATTATTTTGCTTACAGTGTTAAATTAATTAATGATAAAATAGATACGTACAAGAAACAAATTTGATTTGAAATACATGTATGCATAGTTACATACATTTTTGAATTGAGTACATCAATTAAAACAAAATTAGTTGGCACATAACAATAATTAGTCTGTTAAAAGACCAGATCTGATTAGCAAATCAGTATTTTAATTTTCAAGTAGTGGCAGAATACTTTTGGCATTGGAAGCCTTGTTCATTCGTTTTGCACGTGTGCCATTTAATTCTCCATATGCATTGTACAGGCTCAACTTGTACAGTAAACTAACTTTTTTAAGTTATGTATGGTTGATTTACGATTCAAAACTTTGACGTCATGCATTGTTTCTCCTTGAAAGTGTCTAGTTAACAATTATGCACAATTTTCGAAAACAAAAAATGGAAATAAAATGTTAGTATCATCCAGAACGTTGTGAGAAATTAATAATATATAAACCAAAACACGCCAAATTCCATATTACGAAAACAATGACTTGTTTTCTTGCACTGCATAAATCCTTTTATAGAAAGACGCTAGTATTCAGAGAAACTGTTACTCTAACGAAGTTTCTAAAAAACAAAATCAGTCGCCTTATTTAATGTATCCTGCTCCACTAAATTACATGGAGCACAATTAAAACAAAGATTATAAAACAAAACATTTACAGCTATGCTAAATCTTGAAACAAAATTCTTTTGGTATGTTAACATAAATACTGAAATAAAAGTTGTGCATTTAAGAGAACAAGTCAAAAATGTAATTTGCTCAGTTGTCAAACCAAAGTAGAAGTTAAAGAAGAATTGGATAGTTATGGTATATAATGTGAGGAAAGGATCCAACAGCTTACCTTCGTGTAAGATGGCGAATTTGCGAGTTTGAAGTACGGTACACATAAAACATACCTAATACAAATATAACGAGACGCTTCGACCGAGGTCTTGTTCACTCGAGAGAAGAATAGAGTCGAAACGCCACGTTATATTTGTATTAGGTTTTATGTGTTCTTCAAACTCGCGAATCCATCATCTTACACGAAGATAAGCTGTCGGATCCTTTCCTCACATTATATACCATTCCAGCCGATTGGCACCTACTTTCATGACCGAATTAAATAGTTAATTATTGGCAGTGTTTCATGTCGTAAAGACACAATTAGCACACAATTAAAATTTTATTTCAATGTTTGTTCAGATATTCAGTTAAAATACAAAAATTCTACGTTCCGTAATTACTTTCTGGTAGTGGAAATATGAGCCCAACAGCTAGCTTACCTTGTACATGCCGACAGAGCTCTCGTAGTAGTACCGAAGGTGCACGGAACATTCTGTACATTTCCGCTATGAAAGTAATTACGGAAGTTATGTCTGTTCTTCTAACATGTTACACCACTAATTCATGTCTTGTTCCTGGTTCCAGGTGGCTTGAAGGGTTTATACCCTTCACGATCACATCACTTGCCGAACATCTACACCTCCTTCGACCACATACATCTTCTCGTACGAACGTCGTTCGACAAGTCTCCAACGCCGATCCCGGAAAACATCAATTCTCAAGGCCGTGGACTTTGCCTACTTGCTGTGGTGAATATACTGTACTGATTTTCTCAATACATGCCATTGAACTCATGCTGTTGTGTTCATTTCATTGCACTAACCCTTTTCTCTCTCTCTCCTCTTAGTTCTTGACCTAGTTTGGCTTGTGAACTAGTTTATAGACTTAGTCTACTTTTGAGTGTTATGTTATATATAAGATGTTTAATAAATATTGTTTAACCAATGCCGTTTGTTGTGTACACTAATTTGTACTTAACACCTTGTTTACAGCATTCCTATTGCCTCCTCACTTTCCTCATCTAGTTCACCTCATGAACTAGCACACAACAAAACACAAAACATTCTTTTCAAATAATATTTATTCAACAATACAACAAAACAATATAAAATTTATAAATATTTTATAAATTTTATAAAAAATTTATAAATTTTATAAATTTTTTTTTAAAATTTATAAAAATTTATAAATTTTATGAAAATTTTATAAATTTTCATAAAAATTTATAAAATTTAACAAAAAACCTGGAAAAATCAGCAAAAAATGGGAAAAATATGCCAAAAAAAGCGCCTTTATATACCCTAAGTCTTTTTGCATTTTTCAAGCGACCAGGTTTAGCGTCGAAACTTTTTAGCTACACAGAGTTTTCTCCCCAACGCCAAGACAGGACTGACGACGGAACTCGAAAAATTTTCCAGAATTTCCATCATCAGTCCTGCCTGAGCGAGAGGAACGGTTGCAAAGATACCAGCACCACACTACGTACGCATACAATAACGAGCATGAATAATATTTGGAAGCACAGATCGGACAGCGAATTTATCGTGACCTAGTTTATGGACTTAGTATATTTTTTGAAGGTCATCTAGAGGTTGCGACCTAATTTATGGACTTAGTATATTTTTTGAAGGTCATTTAGAGGTTGCGACCTAATTTATGGACTTAGTATTTTTTTTGAAGGTCATCTAGAGGTTGTGACCTAATTAGTGAACATGAACTAGTTTATGGACTTAGTATTTATTTATTAAATGTTTCTATTCTTATTATATACAATTATATACAATTATGAATGGCATAAAAGAGAACAGCTATTCATATTATATACAACAATGAATGGCATAAAACACAAAGAGTCATGTAAAGGTTGCAACCTAATTTAGCAAAAAGAATTGTGAATTGAATGCAAGAATAGGCAACTTTCGAAAATCACAAATTTGGAGCTCGCGAGTAATGGCAGACAACTATACGATCTAGTTTGAAACTACGCTTGGGTGCAAATCCCCTGTTCGCAACTGAAACAACATGAGTTTACCATCCTAAACTGGTGAAGAATTCAAGATTTCATAACTCAGCTTTGAGTAAATTACCCGACTCGAATTTCCATTTTGCCCAGATGGTTTAAACAACGATACTCGAACAAATTTTGTTTGCGTCACGATGACGACTGAACATTAGTACTCAAAATAAAAAGACTCAGATTCTAATTATAAAGAACTAACACGGTCTCATACCCTCTGCTGACATCGCGCCACTAGTTCAATTGAAACAAGTCTGAATGAATCGAATTTTATTCTATCCTTCCCGCTAATGACGACAATAAAAGCATGCCGGCATGCCAAATGTGGATGATATTTATGAATGTCCTACAAGTTACCTTTCCGTTTGTAATCAATAAGCAAAACTCTGGGTCAAAACACATTTCCCTAACTTCTTTACTATCTGTTTTGATGACTCTATCGCGCACCAATGTCAAAACTAAGCGAATTTTCGTGAGTTGCATATTTGATAAAAAAAAAAAAAAAAACGTTTTCTATTTTTGCGGCAAAATATTATGTGCTTCCAAATGTATTTATACTCAAAATTGTAGGGTACAACAATAGATTGTTCATTTTGGCAACACCAAACAATTTGAAATCATTTCTTTCTAGTTCATAAATAAATTGCTTTACAAGCTCAGAACTTCTTTCATAGAAATTGATTCAAGTTTATTTATGTTTGATTGATGACAATATTGCTGGGTTTTAGCTAGAGGTGTGTAAAAATAGAAATACTTGCCTACCAAATCAAAAATTATAGCCTTGAAGACTTTACTATATGCCAAATTGAGGTTTTGAACTGTTTTCTGTTATTTCTTTTATAATTTTACTCATTACTCTTGATATTAACTATTGAGGCTTTATGTTCACTATTAATCAGTGTCACTAATTGAACATGATTTCAGTTTAAAGCTTAAACTTTAAATAGCGTCAAGAAAAAGTTCTACTGTCTGATCCATTAATAATTTATTTTTCATTCAAATAACCCGGTAAAGTTCTATCACCGCTCAAGTTACAATTTGCAGATGCAAAAGCTATAAATGCCCATTTTGGTATCTAAAATCATTTTATATTATATTATATACAATCAAATAATACCCAAACTTTAGTTCTGTTTGAAGCTACTAAAAACAAGATTTGGTTCACCAGTCGAGAATCAGTTAGCGCAATATGACTGATGACTATGACTGATTTTTGTAAGAATTTGCAAAAAGCCTCATACATTTAATGACTTTAAATTGCTCAATCTATATTCAATATATGTATTTAATTTAAATCATTTAAAATGCAAAGAATCTCATTTAAGCTGCTCTTTTTATGGGAAACAAAAAGCAAAGCACTAAACAAATTTGAAAGCAAAATCTTATTTTCACACACCTCCAGTTCTCCTGCTTAGGCTCTGCTACTGTTACAGCTAAATGGTGTTGCCAATATGAACAGTCTACTGTAAGTTCTAGCTACACCAGTGGTTCACAATACACAATCAAGACAGCTGCTGTACAGAACAACAAATACAATCTCGGCCACTTGCAAAGAGTTAAATGCCAATAAAGCAAAGTAAGTAAAGTGGTATCCAAGCTAATAAGCCAGTTTTATATAGTGAACTGCAAATAGCATCTACGGGCTAAGCAATGACATTGCGTAATACAATTTAACCATTTGTATTTGGCCGTGATTGCAGAGTCAAACTGCAAAGTTGAGGTAAGTTACTTTTAGAAACTCCAAGTATGTCCATAACAGCACAGTGTTTCTAGAGCAACTAATATCCTGTGACTATTCCGACGTACGTAATAACTAGAGATGTCCTTTGGTAGTTTTAGTTAAAAATTTTAAACTATAAACGGTAATTATGAGGAATTGGGTAGAGTTAATCTGTCTAATTTATTATATGTTATCTGTAGGCTATATTGCACAGCATTATTTTCATTTAATTGCTAATACAAAGTGCTATTAAATATAAATATTACTGTACAAATAATTTCCTTTTGCTGAATTCCACTAAAGCAATTAATTTGAGCTGTTTCTTCATAGACATTTTTAGTCTTATTGTTGAGAAAATAATTACAAAAAATTAAAATTTCACACAAATTTGATGCTTTGTTGGTGATGTGATTTAAAAAAAAAAAAGTAGCACTGCAAAATTTATACTACCGATTTATTTATAAATGCTAACGAATTATTTCTAATTTTTAAAAGTAAATGCTTTGTTGCTGGTAAAAGCACATCTCTAGTAATATAAGAGAAACACGATGTGACTGCAAACAGACCGTCGTCTATGTCGATGGGATGAAAATGAGACCCCAGGTCAGAAAGTCAAGGACCGAACACGAGATCACAAACACCTTCTCGGCTGAATGGTAAGAACGACCGAAACACTGCGCTGGTTACGTAAATACTTGATGTCCCTGTACATGAATATGTATATATATGTATGTATAAGTATGTATGTGTGTATGGATGGAGTAGAAAACATTAGGGGAGAAATCATTTTGTACTTGTACTGTAACTTAGCCAAGTGGGAGAAATACAACCGTACGTCTTGACGGTATTTCAGTTCTTGTCTTGAAGGGCATTTAATTGCCTGTTCCATTTGTTTACTGACAATGAGTTTTGTTTTGTTATCAAGAATATTTAAAAAATACGAGATGTTTACCTCAAATACTATAATCATCATCAAAAAATTTCAAAAGAATAGCCTACTAAATGGTAAGAAATCATAATATGTGTAAGAAATTTTGAACTACTTTTTGATCAAAAGTAGATTGATGATGGGATTGATGGGGCAATTGAACAGCCTACTACATTTTATTAATTATTATCTATTTTTTTATTTAACCATTTAAGTAAAATGTTCATATGTAGGGTATCTAGGCTAATAGTTAAATATTTTGCAGCTTTGCTATTGTATTTTTTTTTTTTAAAACATTTAGATCATTTTGTAATCCATCTATGATTGTAAAATGTAGAAATGCATTGTGAGTTATGACTCCCCTACTAAACAATATGGAAACACGTGACTTATTTATACCGGCGTACTATTTGTTTGAAAAGTAGCCTACTTTCAAAGAAATCATAACCGCCGAGCTATGGAGATACTATTTTAATTTTTAATAAATGATAACAATAAGTGTGGATCCCACTCGACAAAGGATCAAGCTATATCCAATGACTGATCAGGCTGCGTTAAAAAGCCTCAGATTACACCGGCATTATGAGCTTTAAGAGCTTTGAGAGAAGAAGAACCTTCAAGGCCTCCTATCCACTATAGAATTGCAATAACTATTCTAGTACCCGTAACGAGCTTCAAAAGTAATAAGCTACGATGAATGCTTGGCCAATCAAGAAGAATTTTCGTACGTATTAAAAAAACTGATTCTAACTCTTCCAACAAAACAAAGTTGTTTAGAACTTTTTTAAATTTTGAGCTTGTTGACATTGTGCCTTAGTATTACAGAAGAGGATGTTACGTATTACCACAGACTAGAACCAACCCACCCAAGGGTAAGGGAGGAACAAGTCTCAAAGGCCAGCTTACATTGCAATACGGCACTAAAAAGAGACTGTATGCATTCTGGTGGCAGCAAAATGAACTAATGCACAGGTGTTGTTAAACTGGTTCACTGCATTGCTGAGCATTGGTTAAAACTAACATAGCACAGATAATGATTGGTACAGCTAGCAGCGCTATCTGGTGACAGTTCTAGTGGCGGATAAAGAGGGACTGGTGCTCCAACTACGGCCCACGGAATGATCTGATCATCATCATCCACTCATATTCACTTCAGCATCACTGGTCATGTTTCCATATTGTTGTAAGTCACAGGGCTTGTTCACTGACAGCAGCTCTCTCAATATCTATGTACATAGTACCACCGGCATAGGCACACACCACCCCAACATGCATGT
This sequence comes from Isoperla grammatica, assembly GCA_945910005.1. NCBI lineage: Eukaryota > Metazoa > Arthropoda > Insecta > Plecoptera > Perlodidae > Isoperla > Isoperla grammatica. The sequence goes on from OX246750.1 coordinate 5,258,676, forward strand.
ACAACATAGCTTACACTAGACTACACACATACCACAGTTCATAATGAGAATACTAACAACTGAAAATACTAGGATGTGACTAAAAAAATGTTGTAAATTCATGTTAAAAAAATAGTTTGTTGTAAAGTTTATTTTTATGCAAAAGGGAATTGTCATGAGACACAAATACTGCTTTGAGTACCATCCATAGGTACTTAAAAATGATAAATCCTCATAAAAAAAATAACGTGGATCTAATTTTTATGTCTGAGAATTGCACAGTTCCAATTCCATTAGCATTTCAAGTTTGAAATGTTTACCTTCGCGCTTCTTTATTGTGAAACGGTTCACGACGTCAATTGTTGGTAAACAATGCATTTTATGAACAAATTTATTTATAGCCAAGCACTTTGGAATTTACTATTTCTCTTGTTAAAACAGCACTTCATTGTTGTGATGCTGTTTAATTTTTAAATCACAATATTTTCAAATGTTCTTTAAAAACGTTGTAATTACAGTATTGAATATTACCATATAGTCCAAGAGCCAGCAACATAAAAGCTCCCCTCATAAGGTACATATGTTTTGACTATTGGAATAGGAGCGGAAAAACTACTCTACTAACAAAACGCGCGTCTTACTCCTCAACGTGGGGGCTTTTAGGCCCCACAGGGGGCCAAAAAAGCCGAAAAAAGGCCCAAGGTTCCCCTCATAAGGTACATGGATGGAGTAAACGCCATTTTGTAGAGATAAGTGTCCCAAATAGGAATTCGAAGAGTAAGACGGGATATTAGGGGGCGTTTACCGATCAGACGCCATTTTACCTAAAAAGGGCCATTTTTTATTTTCGCACATGCATGCGCTTAAATACTCAAATCATATCCGGAAATGTCTCGAGACGTAGAAAAACATACATTTTAAAGAAATTTTTGGTTATTGTCCTCGCCAGACGCCCTCAAAAGCGGCCCAAAAAGGCCAAGGTTCCCCTCATAAGGTACATGAATGGAGTAAACGCCATTTTGTAGAGATAAGTGTCCCAAATACGAATTCGAAGAGTAAGACGGGATATTAGGGGGCGTTTACCGATCAGACGCCATTTTGTCCAAAAAGGGCCACTTTTTATTTTCACACGTGCACGCGCTTTAACACCCAAAACATATCCTTAAATGCCCCTAGAGGTGAATACATTTCTAAGATATTGTGTGATGTCCTCGCCAGCCCCCCCCCCCCCCCCCACAGCCTCGATCCGGATGCGATAGTTTTGAAGCTCCGCCCACCCCTAACTTTAATATACCAGTATTTATTATTATTAATGTCAGGATTTAAGGATATGTTTTGGGTGTTAAGTGCGTGCATGTGTGAAAATAAAAAGTGGACCTTTTTGGGTAAAATGGCGTCTGATCGGTAAACGCCCCCTAATATCCCGTCTTACTCTTTGAATTCCTATTTGGGACACTTATCTCTACAAAATGGCGTTTACTCTATTCATGTACCTTATGAGGGGAACCTTGGCCTTTTTGGGCCCCTTTTGAGGGCGTCTGGCGAGGACATCACACAATATCTTTGAAATGTATTCACCTCTAGGGTCATTTAAGGATATGTTTTGGGTGTTAAAGCGTGTGCACGTGTGAAAATAAAAAGCGGCCCTTTTTGGACAAAATGGCGTCTGATCGGTAAACGCCCCCTAATATCCCGTCTTACTCTTCAAATTCCTATTTGGGACACTTATCTCTACAAAATGGCGTTTACTCTATTCATGTACCTTATGAGGGGAACCTTGGCCTTTTTGGGCCCCTTTTGAGGGCGTCTGGCGAGGACAATAACCCAAAATTTCTTTAAAATGTATGTTTTTCTACGTCTCGAGACATTTCCGGATATGATTTGAGTATTTAAGCGCATGCATGTGCGAAAATAAAAAATGGCCCTTTTTTGGTAAAATGGCGTCTGATCGGTAAACGCCCCCTAATATCCCGTCTTACTCTTCGAATTCCTATTTGGGACACTTATCTCTACAAAATGGCGTTTACTCCATCCATGTACCTTATGAGGGGAACTTTGGGCCTTTTTTCGGCTTTTTTGGCCCCCTGTGGGGCTAAAAAGCCCCCACGTTGAGGAGTAAGACGCGCGTTTTGTTAGTAGAGTAGTTTTTCCGCTCCTATTTCAAAAGTCAAAACATATGTACCTTATGAGGGGAGCTTTTATGTTGCTGGCTCTCCGTCTAATATGAATGAATGAATGAATTCAATTCAATTTCAAATGAGTTTTATTTCAGTTTTAGACTGATATGAAAACAAATTTTATAAATGAGATCAAAAATAGTTGTACTGTGTATTGTTTACAATTTATCGTAGTTTTGTCAAAGATAACTGTAAAAGAGTAGGCCTACTTAATTATTTAAAACAAGATACAAAATAGTACGTAATAGGTAAAATAAAATAACATTTCAATATTTTGTTTGTAGCTTATATTGTTATATGTACTGCAAACCCAATAAGGTCAGGGAGCTAGGGCTGAGTCGTGTAAACGTTTAAACGTGTAAACGCCCGCGCGAAAATATACGTGTACAAATATTCATACACGTTTAACCGTCATCCTATACTCTCCCGACCAATCCCCCTCCCCCAAAACCCAAACTCGCAGATTTTTCCGATGGGGCGAGTTCAGGGACCGGGCGACGAGCAACGAGGCATTGCTTAGTGTGTGTGTTAGACAGTTGGACAATTTCATGGTGAGTAATAACTAATAAGATGCCCCCCCCTCTCCCCCCCACGCACAACACCACATACACGTAACACGACCAACCCAAACGCGCAAATTTTTCCCTGTCCCCCTCCCTTGTTTTTGACCCGAAAGAACAAAGCACGCATTGGTTAATGCACACGAGCAACAGCAACAAGCAAACAAAGACGGTTCGTTGTTGCATTCTCAATAATCTCAACCCGAACGCTCTCCCTCCCCTCCTCACACCACGACCCGCTCAACACAAACCGCGGCCCACCAGCCATGTGTCCACGAGAGACGGTAACAGGCCACCGATGATTGTCACATGAATGGATGACATACTATTTAAGGTCGGACTATTGGGGTGAGGGGGAGGGTGCGGCGAGTTCGAGCCAGACCAGACGACGAGACATAGTTTGCTGTGTGGCATCAAAATAGTGGTCCTGGACAGTTGGGACATAAAAGATCTGTGCTATTTCGTTGACTTTTTTTGTGAAAATTAGAACTTGATTCTTTTATCGTTTTGTGAACTGGACAGGTGTTACATTAAAACGTTTAAACGCGAAAATTTAGGGATACTAAACGTTTACAAAATTAAACGCATTCTCCCAGCCCTACAGGGAGCCCTTGTTGGAAAGTAATTATTTAACATTTTAGAAACAAATATCTTATAAAACATACTATTATAAGACAGTGAAATTATCTGCAAAACAGCAATTCTTGATATGTATGATTGGTTGGTTGTGATTCAAACCTGACGTAATTCCCCGCTTTTCCTGCCATAAGGAAGCGTGAAAAAAGTGGATAATTGTTAATTGTTATCAATGCAATGTAGGTATTTTAAAAAATAAAAATGAATGTGATTCTATATAGAAAATGCTAACGGTATTCAACTTGATGGAGCCATAAAAAAACTCCCGCAAATTCCCTATTGCTTTCATATATTATAAAAGAGTAAGCAGACCATCAAAATAGTAAATTTAAGTAAGTAAGTACTATGCAGGTAGGTACTCTTCAATGATTCCAGAATATCACTTTTTTTAATTTTCTCAAGTTTTTCTATTTTGAGTGTGAATAAAAAATAGTAGTACTAGGCCTACATCTGCGCATATCTAAATGACACCAAATTATTAATACGTGTAGGCCAACAGTAGTTATTCATATTTTGAGTTTTGGACATTCCTTGGAAGCTTAGGCCTACATAGGCCACACATGAAACTATTATAAATACGTTCATAATTCAAGAACTAAGAAGTAATGTCTATTTAACAGAAGAAGTATCAGTGGACATAATATATCTTATACAATAATTATTGTAGTATGAACTGTGGGGTAGACCAAGTGTATGCTATGCATGTACTTACAAACCCATCACCAACTGGCAGATTCAACTCAAGCTATCATCAACACTGATTGAGAAGAGGTGTACGGACATCACACCTCGGTAAGATTACGTCGGAGCTCAATGCGCAACACGTGTTATATTCAAACGTCTAGCTAGCGAGGCTTCGAGCAGTCAAATGTGCGACAAGCGACTCAATGAAAGCTGTTGGCGAGAGCAAAGCTACGTTTGAATGGGAATAATATTTTCTTACTATCCTCCTACTACTAGTACTTCATTTGAAATGAGATTGCAAATGATGACAGTATTTCTATGATTGAACTTAATAGGCCCACAAAGAGTGTTGTCGTTAGATAGGTCAGTTTGTGACCAAAGACTTAAAGTAATCGATTGTCTCTTCTAGGTTAGGCCTACATTACATCCCCACTAAAATTGCCATTTCTGGCAAAGATAAAAAGATGAATAAATGAATAAATAAATAAATGAATGAATGAATGAATGAATGAATGAATGAATGAATGAATGAATGAATAAATAAATAAATGAATAAATAAATAAATAAATAAATTAATTTGTTTTTACAGTAGACCCACTCAGTTAGGCTACAAGAACCGATTTTCACTGGGGGACATTTATACAATATCTTATGCTACACTGAGAAATCAAACGCACAGATTTTCTAATAAGCAAAAACTTGTAACAAACAGAGCTTTCATAACAAGGATTTGTTTAGCACTGTAACAAGTGTATCTATGTATTAATAAGAGACATGTAAAACTTGAAAAATTCCGCCAACAAAAGTGTCTCAAACTGGGATCGTGATTGACTGATTGTGAAGTGAATAGGGCCTAGGCCTATATAGGCTAAATTGGTAGATTTCGAGCAATTTAAAAAGCACTTGAATTGAATCAAAAGGCTCACTCAGATGCCTCCAAGAAACTCATAAAAAAATTAAAAATAGATAAGCTCAAGCTGCTAAAAATATGTCCCGTAATGAAACAATTTGAAATGAGAATTAACTGTTTTAACTCATCTCTTGGACTTGAACAATAGTACAAACTTCTTGGCACTAATTACTAGACTAAGTCCAAATTATGCCAACTTTCCCCCTACCCGATAAATTAATGTTGGAAACGGGGTCAAGATATATATATATATATATATATATATATATATATATATATTTAAAAAATAAAGTTAACCCATTAAAATATAAATCATAATCATAATTTTTACCTGATGTTGTTTATTAACTTGTGTCGTGGGACTATCTAATCGTATTAATTATTATAATGCTATTCATCTATTTCCTTATTATATTAATTCTTAGCAATCGATCTTCCATTGAAAATTTTACTACGACTGACAAAACCAGCAATTAAATGCCTACATCTATTTTCAGTGTTGGTACTGTAGTTTCAGAGTTTGAAGTTGCCAAGTTAGTGATGAGTCCGTCACCTTACCCAGCATGCAACGGTTCCAGTTAAGATGGAAACGAATACTACAACGTCTTGTGCATCGACTTACACTCGTGCGGACGGTTCAACTTACAATCGAAGCGGCGGCACAGAAAACTCGTCTCGACGTCGATGATCTCTCGCGCTGTCCGACGGTCTTGACGTGGTCCTGAAATGTGACGGACAGTTTCCAGGTGAGATGCAAGTGAGTTGCCACAAGTAGACTAGGCCTATACTATGTTATGTATTTTTAGCATAAATACTTTGTATGATAAACATTATATTTTTAGCATAAATATAAAATACTATGTATGATTAACATTATTTGAAATTTAGCATTTTGTAACATTATTAGGGACCAAATAAAGCAAAGCATCGAAGAAAGAGGGGAATCATGGGATAGGATTAATGAAGAAAGATGCTGGGAAGACAGAAAGAAGTGGAGAGAATTATTAGAAACGGCAGTTATAGAAGAAAACGAAGAAGATGAGGTGCTGAGCTTGGCTAGCAAGCACTAGAAGATAGCCCGAGAAACTGGTGACTTGTCACCCCCCTACCCGACGAATGTTGGATAAGGGTGTTTGATACATATATATATTAGAAATATGTGTTTAAAATGTTCATGTCAGGCAAACTTTTATGCCTCCGTACCTATATTGTTTCACCGAAAACTAGAGGTCAAAATGGGTCAAATTCATAAAAGATTGTTTTCAATTTTTTTTTAAATGAGTAGGCCTAATTTTATTTTTAGGACAAATTATCAATAATATTAGTAGGGCGTACTTGCTTTTACTAAAACATAAATTTAAAGTGTATTGAAATTTATCATTAAGTTTTCATCTCCAATTAATAAATTGTGTTAAATTTTTAACTTTGTATACGACTTGTATACTCGTATAGTCGTGTATTCTCGATGGTGCCCTGTACAGCTACTACATAATTAGCTTGGTGTTAGGTTCATGAAAACTATATTAACCAACTTACCATGTGAAGAAACCGACCAATCCACAGCTGGCCATGCGTGACAGGCCAACCAACGTAGCTGTAAGGAAGAAATACAACACACATGCACAGTACACATGTGTGGACAGAAAGAGCAAAAACAACTAGTCATGGAAGTATGAACTTCAGTTTCGAGTGGGTCAGAAGGTAATTATCAGTCCTTTTCTGCCACAATTCTTGAGGTTGACGTATTTTTCGATACTTTACGATCACATTAAATAACAATATAGCCTACTTGAACTCAGTGAAACGAAAGAACACGGACAGAAACACGGAAGTATGATCTTCAATATTTTGGTGGATCAGAAGGTAGGCCTAATTATCAGTCCTTTCTGCCACAATTATTCTTGAGGTTTTAAAATAATTTGTCATAATATAGCCTATGTTACTTTGATACTGCACGGTCAAATTAAAACACAAGCTACCGGTACTTGAACTCGGCAAATTTACTCAATCCCTAAACGAGCATTAAAAAATGTTCTAATTTCAAAATTTGTCTTCACTCTTGACGCAATACTTGATTTCTTGCTTGAAACGGAACTGCCGAAGTGTATTTTCTTGTTATTTCTGAAACCAAAAAAGAAATACACTCACATAAGATAAGCTTAACCATAAAGATGCACCTTAGATAATAATTACCATAACGTAGTTCTATAATATGCCTCCAACATAACCCAAAACAACTTGTTTAATACAAAATTATTGTCATCAACATGTAAGACTGAACCAAATAAAATATATTCTATTCACATTCATTCAGTTGTATGCAAACTGCAAAGTTAATCAAAGACTTCCAACAAGAAATCCTGTTTACATCTTGTATTGTGGAGTCATGAATCATGATTATTACGAACACTCATCAACTAATGGGAAAACTAGGGGAGGACAAGCTGAAAGGTTTTAGAAGCCAGTTACTTGGTCTGCTAGTGGAGTTGGAAACTCGATTCCCGGGTGAAATTATTTACGGGAAGGCTCAGACTTGGCAGATTCCGAGTGCTGAGGAAAGGAATGAAGAAGAATGAGCAAGGAAAAGGATAAAGATTGAAGGTGTTGAGGAAAACCGTCCTACGGCTCATTGTATCACAGACAAATACTTAGTGCTTGTATTGTCTTAACCTGAGTGGCGGCAATATGGTGAGGAAGCCTCATATCAGAGGTGAGGGAGCGAAGGAGAAAGTGCTATACAAGCAAGGATCTCTATCCGTCAGTGAGTTAAGATTCTAGATAATTGTATTATTAATGTGTTTTAATTGCTTGTATCACAGATAATTACTTAGTGCTTGTATTGTCTTAACCTAAGTGGCGGCAATATGGTGAGGAAGCCTCGTATCAGATGTGAGGGAGCGAAGCAGAAAGTGCTATACACGCAAGGATCTCTACCTGTCAGTGAGTTAAGATTCTAGATAATAATATTATTAATTTGTTTTTATTGCTTGTATTTCAGATAATTACTTAGTACATGTATTGTCTTAACCTGAGTGACGGCAATATGGTGAGGTAGCTACTTATCAGAGGTTAGGGAGTAAAATGGAAAGTGCTATACATGCAAGGATCTCTACCTATCAATGAGTTAAGATACTATTTCTAATAATGTGTTTTTTTATTGCGTGTAGGCCTAGGCCTAGGCCCTAGGCCTACTCATAGGGTACTGCATTTGCGACTTGCGAGAAGAACACCCCCTAGGGCTAGGCTATTGGGTTTGAAACCCTGTGCCTGGGGCCTAGGCTAGGACTAGACTAAAGCACTTTCAGCTGACAACAACGCAATACATTAATTGATCAAGTAAAACTTACATGACTCAGATTGAGCATACTGCTAACTGGATGTGGACCTAGATCGTAGTCCCTACGCCCTCCAAACAGCGCCTGGAAACGATGAGGACTAGGCCTATAGGATGCAGTCTCTAGACCCTAAAATGATAAAGACTGAATTAGTGAGGTTAATGTTTAGAAATTTTATAGAATACACGTACATCTAGGCATAATTGGTTATTTACCGTAGTATTTTCATTGTCAAATGCAGATCGTAGGCCTAGGCTAGGACCTCCCAACAGCGCCTGGACTGGAAACGATGAGGACTTTAGGATGAAGTCCCCAAAACCCTAAAATAATTGAGACTAAATAAGTATCGTTTATATTCAGTAATTTAAGTGAAGGAACGTATATCTAATAAGTTGTTACCGTAATATTCCATTGTTAAGTCAGTTTCCCTTACGGACACACGGTCAATTTTTGAGGTTATGTTACGCTACAGCGACGAAGTACAGCGCAGTACAACAGATGATGGGTAACGAGATACGAAGGCTGTAATTAGGCGCGGGATTTAAAAAACGTAAAAACACATCAGCTCTACATGACATGTATGACATGACACATTGTGTCCCTCTTCAGGTGATTTAACTAGGTTACTAGGATGTTTGGATAGCTGGGAGGAATGTCCGAGGGCTTTTTGTAGGACTCAATCCCAGCATTTGCCTTCACGATTGAAGAAAACCTCGGTAAAAATCTTCAGTCAGGACTGCCGGTGGCCGGAATCGAGCCGGCGTCCTCCCGAATTAGAGTCTCGCGTCTTACCGCTGAGCCACTTTTATCATAATATATCATAAGCTCTGTTTGTCTTGTCTATCGCTATTTGTACAGCGATGGCATTAGTGCCTAGTGGAATAGGTCAGCCTGGTACGTCTCATAAATCAGAGGGGGCGAGGCGGGCTTATGCAATCTGCAATCCTCAGTATATTTTAGATGAACTGCTGCTTTTATGATCTCTGGACGATTTTGACGAATGGGTAAAAATTTGGCAGAAAACTATGATTGTTTTTGACTTAATTTCCCATTCTATAAAATCAAAATAGGTGTATTTTGTCTCTCAAAGCATTCTTATAGTAGGAAACGCTCTGGATGTCTCGTTTAGAAAATGATCTACTGTTTAAAAAACGGGACAGCATATGTCCCGATTTAAAATAAATCGGGACGCTGGACACAGCACCAAAAATCGGGACAATCCCGATTTTATCGTGTCGTCTGGAAATCGGAGGTGGCTTAAATAAATAAATAAATTCACATTTAGAGTCTACCCACTCAGTAACTAGACTGATTTGCAGTGGGGGATTTTAATTTAAAGCGACCAAACCAGCCCTGTAGGCTCCGAACTCCATCGGCGAGTGAGCGGTAACCAATCAAAGATCGATATTTCAAATACGAAACATAGATTGGACAGTGCGAACACGTGCGGACAAATGCCAGAATCAACAAGGCAGATTCAGAACAGCTTTGAATTTATTGGGTGCTTCGTTGCTAGGACGGCTCCAAAGTCACCGTTTACTTATTCCTAAGCCAAGAAGTAATGGAATTGAATCCACATTAGAAGTTCAAAAACTTGTGCCTGAAGCGGGATTTGAACCCGGGACCTGCTGCGTTGGAAGCAGGGCTGCTAACCACTGGACCAACGAGCCAGGGTCGAAGGGCATTCGTCGAAGCTTGTTATCTCTATGGCAACGACCAATCAAAACTCTTGAAATCCTCCAAATAGCTTAATTGCTACAAATAACTTTCCTATTAGGAAATTGTAATGCCTAATCTGGACGGTTCAATGTTCCTTGAATTCAAGGATAAAAAGCATCACATAAAGGAGAGTATTGTTGTGTTTTATTATCTATGTATATCTTGATACCTTTTTGTCCTTGAATAGAAGGAACATTGAACCGTCATGGGGCATAAGACCGGCCCTTAGACTTTTGATTTTTTTACATTTTTCTCAAGTGTACACCGATTTTTTTAATTGTCACCCCCTCGGACCTATTGGTCCTTTATTTGTAAAATATTTTAAATGGGGTAAATACAATTATTTACGTAAGTGTAATATTCTATGGCTGTAGAGTAACGGTCGGTGACGGGCGGGTCTGGAAGATCCTCGTCGCACCCGGGAACAGGAACAGGAACAAGCGCGTCCTGGCGCCCGGAAGTGAAGTGTTGACTCACACCACAGGGAGCGTGGATTAGAAGCCAAACAGAATAGGAGCCAAACATACGAAATCCGAACATTGCCGAAGCTTGCAAAGTAGCCAAACCAAAAACATCGAAAGTGACTTTGCTCATGCTGACTGACATCCTAAGGTTATTTCGCGCGAAGTGCGGTAGGGTTATATTTATAACCGGACTAATGTTTTTGGTTTGGTTGCGTCGAACACTTTGTTAAACGTTTGTTTGGCAGAAATTTGGCTTCTATTCTATCGTCTCACCCGCATCCCGTCCTCTCGCACCCCGTCCTCTTATACTTGCGTCTGTTGGGCAGTCTTGCCCTGTCTTCCTCGTAGTGGTTGGTACCGTGGAACCGGGACTAAATGGCTGAAGCTGCCACCGCAGGGGTTGCTCCAAAAGCCAGGGAGGCAATGTCCCATCCGTTAATAATGGCGATTACCAGCAGGTTAATAAAGGATCCGAAGTGGATTATTTGAATAGCAATTTATTATTCAAACTTAAATAGCTTTCCGTACATTTTAGGTAAGAAGAAGTCTTTTCAGTTATGTATTTCACTTTGTCTGGTGCTCATGTAGTTAAGGGGTGGTCACAGCGAGGGGGAGGGGGGGGGGGAGTATGAAACTTTATCAATTGCAATTATCCATTTCTGGCAAATGGGTGCTCACATAGCAGTTATTGGGTAGGTTGACAACAGCTGAACACGGACGAGTGTGAAGAGTTCAGCTATCTTGAAAACGCTTCCATATACTAAAAAAAATAATTTTTACCCGATATTTGATTTTGAAAAGATAAAAAATAAATACATACACTTTCAAATATTGTATTTGCTACGGTTGTTATATCTGTAATTCGTACATTATTCAATTTAGAACAGAAATAACAATCTAAACAATTTCTATATTTCAAAGTTTTTTAGGTGACTCAAAACAAAATCTCGTGTACGAAACACTTTTTAAATTTCTTGAAGTATTTTCCATATATCAATAAAATATTGTTAAATTTCGTGGTTTAACATTTTGTGGTACCTGCAACTATTGCCACTATAAATGTTTATATCTCTACGAAGGCTGCAAGCCAGTATTGTTACGACTTAATGAACGTAAGTACAATTATTCAGATTGTTCATTCAGGGCCAAAGCTATACAGTTCAGCAAAGGTTGTGTGCATATATATAATTACGAACAATAAAATTGATTGCATCTGAGTAAGCCTTGTGAAATACTGTCTTGTGTCTTACTTAGGATGGCTGTCGGCTTTTATTCACACTTTGGGATACTTTTGTTGTGTTCTAATGCTACAAGATTACTTCTTAAACACTAAGGACCGGTCTTACAAATTCCTAATAGGAAAGTTATTTGTCGCAATTAAGCTTTTTGGAGGATTTTAAGAGTTTTGATTGGTCGTTGCCATAGATAAAAACAAGCTACTCGACGAATAAGTAGTTATTAAGACATTGTAAGACTGGACCTAAGTAATTTTGAATAATAAAATAATAATTTCTTTTCTTGTATTATAATTTATTCAATTTCACTGAAATTACATAGATAGTTGCACAGCAACAATACATACTACATTCTATAGGATCCTCCATTCATTGACCATTTGAGGATAATATAAAATACTCATACTCATACAATACTCAAAATACTCATTATTTCTTTAATTTTTCTTTAATAATTTTTGTGACCTCATTAAAGGGGCAAACATTTTGTGACTGTGACAAGAGGAGAGAATGGGTATTTTTTTGCAAAATTATGTAAAATAACCAGCCCCAAAACATGTGACCTTTGACACTGTGGACATGGTAGCGAGATGCGCATTGCACTGGAGTTCGGCTAGGGCTGTATGGTTCTTCCTTTCTTGCTAGGTCTCATGGTACCACTACGTTCACACATGTCATTTGGCGACCTTCAGTAAGTAGACGAGCGCGTGGATGAAGAAGAACACAATGTAGAGGCTGTAGATAGTCGGCGCGTTGCTCACTTCACATAGGTCAGTGAGGATGGAGTCGGGCGACGAAGCTACCTTCACGCGCCGTCGGCCAACAGCGGCGCTGGAAGCGTTCACAACATTCAATTAGGGGCTGTACATGAATTATATCACACAATTTTGGACAAAACTAGAACCCCTCAACTGTCGCAGTTTGTCACAAAAAGTGTTTCACCTTTAATGATGTCACACCAACCAAACTAGACCCCTCCTCCCCCCTCCCTTGTCAAAGTTGCAGGGTGCGAATCGATGGGGGGGGGGGGGGGATTTCCTTCCCTCTGGTAATTCCATCCCTGGCTCTGTTTTACTGAAAGGTATCCCCGCCGAGGATGGCTCAATCCCCACTTCTGGATCCCCATCTTATCTCATATCGTATCAAGTGACTTTATCTCGTAACGTTTATAATGCTTCAATTTTATTTACACATTATATTGCTAAACCAAACTAATGAACTCTCAGTTCGCTTCTAAGGCCATCTCGATGGCAATAATACCCCAAAAAATGTTTACCTCCGGTGGCTGTGGCTTTGCCCCAGACCCCTTACTGCCCACGGGCCACGCAGATACAATACTCGGGCATCCCCCTTCCCCCCCCCCCCCCCGCCCCCCTCTGCGAAGCCATCAATTCGCTCCCTGACAGTTATTCACGAAAAGTAAACCACTGTATTATTATAAAGGAGGCTAAAGAGAGTCCCCACCTATAGGGCACTAGCAACACCAAAAGACAACAATGAAACAAATGAATTGAATCGATGGACAAACAACAAGCTGTCAAAAAATAATTTCTTCTGATTTTGGAAAACAAAACAAAAAACAAACAAATACACACACAAAACTTTCACTTAAATGTTGTCTATCATTAAAAGTTTTAAATGGCGAGCAGTTACTATTGCTACACTTGTTTTTATTTCTATGGTTGCAATTTTATGGTTTTGACAACTGATGGTTTGTCCATCAGATCAATTCATTTGTTCTATTGTTGTCTTTCGGTGTTGCTAGTTCCCTATTAGGGGCACTCTGCAGTCTGCAGTAGCCGTCTTACCACTAAGGTGGGAAGACTAACATTATAAATAAATACATAAATACATTTAAAAACAATAAAATACAATACCCACTTATCTTCGCTCTGAACTCGACGTCTTTGCCAGTGTTCATCATCAGCTGGCATCTTCGAACGGTCCGGTCTGCCAATACTGAAAAAATACATCAACAGACTATCATCAAACACGTACTTTGCAAGTTATAAAGTAGATAAGTTGCATTTTTATTCTGAAAAAATCAATACAGAAATAAATATAAATTAAGTACAGTACTGAAAATAAACACAGGTTCAATAACGAAATAAAATTAAAAGATTTTTGGTAAGAAATAAATTAAAATATTAAGTAATGATAATATATTATCTATGAAAGTGAGAAGCCCGGGTAATGAAGAAGATGATTGTGCGTGGGCAGTAACCCAAGGTAAATAAGTATACGCTAATTGCAGTGAAACAAAGCTATTTAAATAAAGATTATTATATACCATTAAACTTCTATATGAGAAGAATTCTAATTCGAAGAACTCACGCACGCGATAACTATTAAAAATAATCATTGTTCTTTAGTCTGTGTTACAGGAAATGAAGTGAATACATACAAACAATGAGATAGATTATTAAGTTTATCGTAAAAAAAAAAGAAATAACTCGCGAAACTGATTTGTGATTTCAACGAAGCAAATACAATATACTCGTATTTTTTTATCTACCCCTTAAATTTCAAGAACCGATGGGCACATTATACTATTTTTATAAAGTTGGCCCGACTTATGTGATTGTTATGGCTGTGACCTTTTTACCATTGAGTTTATTATAATAAACTCACTAATAAACTCAATGGTATTACAAAGCCATGACACTAATTGAGTCGGTTTAGTCACTACGATGAAAACAGTGACAAATACATTTGTTATACATATAACCGTTCAGTATTTTGAATAAAACAATATTTTTGAAGACAAATTCTAGAATATTTTTCATTTGAATCGAAAGCTCACACTAATGAACACAACTCGCGGTTGCTCGAGCATGATAATCTAACCTACAGTCTTTTTCATCCAAGGTCAAACTAATCCACATAACACACTGGTTTTTTGCCTTTTAAAGAATATTGCGGCTGTTAGGTTACTTGTTTTGTTTCTCATTGGGAATATAATATCTCAAGGTGAGCCAGGTTAGAAAGCCGCTTCTCAGCTCAGTGAGATGATGATTGAGAAGTAATCAGTAATGAGTGCAGCATACATATATTCATACATTGCCATGGAAGTGCGCAGAGGTTGGTCAATGGCGAGGGGGGGGAGGGGGGGGGGGGGGCAATAACTTCCCGACCACAATACTTCCGCGATGTTTTTAATCCATGCGTTTTTTAATAATATGTGTTTTTAGCGTATTATAGGCAACCCAAGACAACCTTACATATCATGCTTTCGTCACAGGCGAGCTATACTCGTAGCAAACCAGCGAACCGCCCGAGACAAGCGCGCGCAGATAACGATCGCTGGTTGGCTACGAGTGCCTCGCCCGTGACGAAAGCATGTGTAAGGTTGTCTTGGATTATCTATAGGAAAAGTATAGAGTGGCTGTTGAATGGGTTAATTTTATCAGTGATATCATTGTTACAAAATGATGGCCAAAAATGGTCAGTCACAAAGCCAAACTCTTGGCGGTAGGGCAACAGATGATGTTGAGGCCGGTCAGATCAATCCAATATAGGACTTCAGATAAGATTAAAATCATTATGTCATACGTCAGAATTTTTGTCTCCCCTTAGGACAGGTGAGAGGTAGGGCAACAGGTGATGTTGAGGCCGGTCAGATCAATCCAATATAGGACTTCAGATAAGATTAAAATCATTATGTCATACGTCAGAATTTTTGTCTCCCCTTAGGACAGGCACTATCCCTGGACCTACGACCTATTGTTTCTCGGGACAAACGGGCAAGGCAGTTGGAGAAACAGTGAACGTTAGAGGAATATATTTATAGACATTTCTACTGTGTTGTGACTTGTGAGCAAGACGTTACTAAATTCAATTTTCCATTCTAATGCCTCATTCTGCTAAAAAAAAGCACACCTGTGGGGGGGGGGGGGGGGGGCAACTGCCCTCCCAACCTACATTGCCATGACGTGTGACCTGTCATTGTATATCTATCTAGCATTCTCATTGGTTCAACGGAGAATGAATGAATAGATGTAAATAGGTTATCTATTCAGTTCATGTTCATAGTCTTTTATCTAGAACGTGGTGCGAATGTATTAATGTGTATGTAATGAATATGAAAATATAAATCGGAATTTAAAATATAATTGATTTATTTGTATTTTTTATCTGAGAGCAACAATACTTATTCGCAATGCGAGAATTTCAGGAAAGCATCTGCCCCATAACTCACCGTACCTTGACATAATATTATGATTATGAAATACTACTAATAATAATACTAATAATACTACTAATATTACTTTTAGGTTAGTATAGACATGAAATCAATTTTCTCTTAAAGTTTTCAATTCCAGATTTAGATTATATTATGCCCACGAACTGACGTGGCTGCCAAAGTTTTGCGCCTTTAGATATCATTCATAGACACCGATATCATCCTACTCCGAAACGGGAATCGAACCTAGGAATTGGAAGCTACAATAAATCCACAATCATAAAAAGCCACACAAAGTATTTCCTTCGATCAATAGATCATTTTCATAATTGATCTAGGACTCTTATGGCGTTTTCTAGTGGGCTGTCCTTAGTGCGTACAGGCCCGTCTATATTGTATTGTTGTGCATTGTTGTTTTAATTGTTAAAGGCCCACTCAGTGCGGTCCAATGCATCAATTGGAAAACACCATAATTTAGAATCAATGAATACAATTTGTTCAACAACCATGAAATATTCACCTTGAACTAACTTTCGAAAACTAGTTTGTATTTTTGTCCATTGTTGTCATTGAAGATTTATAGAGGACCGTGATTAATTCTATTTGAAGTGTCCTAGATCAATTTTGAAAATGCTCTCCTATAGTAGCACCCGCCACGGACCCTGGGCCCAGATTCACAAAAGTGCCGAAGTGCTCAGACGTCCTAGTTTACCTTGGTTACATAAATCTCGCATATGTCGTTCAGCAATGTCTTACAGATAAAATATAGTAAAATATCAACAATTTAACTAATAATATTTTATTTGTGGATCTGTAGTAACACCCAAAGATAATTTATCTTGATTTATCTAACTAGGATTTGCCTAAGTTAGGAAAACTTAAAAGGTTGAAATTCATAGTCGACACCTAGGGGCGCCCATTGTTACCAAGGTAACAGTTGTTTGCATGTTATTTCCCATCAATCAAACAAATCCATAGCAACAATGGGTGCCCCTAGGTGTAGGGGCCGACTATGAATTCCAGCCTAACTTTGTGAATCCATGCCCTGTGTTCTGGCTGGGAGAATAATAGTGCAAAGTACGGTACTGACCCCAGTGTGGACGAGACGTATTACGTTGCGTTGTGTGCACGGCAGTCACTCACTCGCAATAACGTGAGCCATGCGCTGGTATGTCTTGTGTAGTGTTATGTTGTGCTGTGACCAAGACCTTCGATAGAACCAGAATAACTACTGCCTTGTTGTGAGTTGAGAGAGGCGGACAAGGTTAGCCCCCCCCCCCCCCCCCCCCCCCCCCTCCAATCGTGCCACGGTGTGCGGGTTCGAATCCCAGGCCGTAAGAAGGTAAACCGCCCCCCCCCCCCCCCACCGATCGTGCCACGGTGTGCGGGTTCGAATCCCAGGCCGTAAGAAGGTAAGCTGCCCCCCCCCCCCCCACGGCCATTTGTGCTGGCGCTAGAACGTGGAGCGTGGGTTCGAATCTCAGGCCGTAAGAAGGTAAGCCGCCCCTCCCCCCGCCATTTGTGCTGGCGCTAGAACGTGGAGCGTGGGTTCGAATCCCAGGCCGTAAGAAGGTAAGCCGCTGCCCCCCCCCCCATTTGTGCTGGCGCTAGAACGTGGAGCGTGGGTTCGAATCCCAGGCCGTAAGAAGGTAAGCCATATCAAACAATGTGTTTTTATTAATTTATAATTTTCATTGTTAAAATACACAACAATGTAATATTAATCCATAGAAACGACACCCCTTCGTATATCTTGTCATAACAGGAACATTTTATAGAGACGCGCTTTAAAATGTACCTTTACATACATACACTAAATTATCAATAAAGGAGTCAATAAAGGAGTCATGATCAAAACAACGATATACATCATTTTCGTTATCGCATCAGGTAAGACTCAAACTCTTCCAGTCACTTGTAGGACACTAATTAGGCCTCTGATAGCCGGCGAAGTAGCCGTATATTTCTTTTTCTATCCATATCGTGTCTCGATTACAATCTCGTTAAGGAGGTGTTTTGATGTAGATACATAATAACTTATAATAATGACTTTCTACTACTCTAGATTAAATACTACCTCTAAACTGGTAAACAAAACGAATCATAGAATGGAAGGTAATTAAAATATTTGTACTTTAAACAACATCGATGTATAGTGTATGTGTGTGTAGTATATGTGTATGTGTATCAAAATACTTGATTTGATACACATTATTTATAAGTTGTGTAAAAAAAAAAACTTTTTTTTAATCATAATTATTGTGGTACGATTGGTTTTTTCTTTTTTAAGTCATTTGCGGATCATCCGGAGATGATAAGATTATCCTTCAGGGCGGTCGCATCGTTGGAGGGGTGGAAACTGACATCCGATCTTACCCCTACATAGGGACGTTAAAAAGAAGGAATACACACATTTGTGGAGCCACCATTCTCAACACAAATTGGCTTTTGTCTGCATCCCATTGCGGCATATCGAGGTAATACCAATCTAGTGCTACCTCTGGGCACCAACTAGAGCATGTTCGGCAGCACTAGCACCAATGTTGTTGGGACTCTACCCAACGAGAGTTACTTTATACTTCATGTTTGTCTGTAGCATAAATATAAGGGGGATCCTGCTCATTATGGGTGTCCCGCCCACGCCCCCCCCACCCCCTCCCAAAGGTTTTTTTCTAATACATATATAATTGTAGTATAATAATAATTATTAATTATTATAAGGTTGCTGATTTTTTTTAATTTTTTTTTTAATTCTTCAACATTTTGATAAGTTCCTGTGTAGTTTTCCCTACATTCATGCTGTAAAATGTCACAACACATGCTTCAATATTGACTTGTATAATTTGCACTTAATTAAAGATGAAAATATTTGTCATAACAGTTTGCATCTTTACTAATGTGTAAGAAAACATCTTGAACTATTTCTCAGAAATGTGTTTCTTGGCTGCTTGTAATTTCCAGTCGAACAAAATGAAGGGAGCCTTAATGATATAACATTATTATTTATAGCCCGATTCACAATTGAAATAAGACTCGCAATAAGAAACAGTGAAATATTGAAATAACAAGCAACTGGTTCACAACCGACGACTTGTTGCTTATTTCAGTTGTCAAAGCGGTGTCTCAATTGTGTACTTACTATCATTGACTACAACAGCAGTAAAATATCCGGTACCACTGTTTTTGTTTTGATTTCCGTAGTTGACCATCTCATATGGCTCTTCTGCGTTCTGATTGGTTCGTCATAAAGTGCATCATGGGAAGTTGAAATAAGAAATGGAATTGATTCATTTCTTATAACTATTTCAACCCACTGTGACAGTTGTGAACCACAGCATTAATATTGCATGTTCCAATTCGCTTAAACCTTATTGCTATTTCACTATTGCAACTCTTATTTCAATTGTGAATCGGGCTTATTGTAACACTTTTATTAGTTAATGCTAATTTATTTCTTTACACAACAAAAATCAAAATAATTGGTTTCGTTTAACGTTGAGGTCTTGTATGAGTGTGTGTGTTATGTTTATGTTGTTTTGTCGCAGCCAAATCGGACGCAAAGTGTTTCCCCAAAACGTGTCTATCCTATCTATTGTGGTCGGCACCACACACATCTTCGCCTTGGATTCAGGCTCGCAAGTGCGAAATGTATCTCAATTTATTATGCATCCTGATTTCAATCCAATCAATTTCTTCAACGACATTGCCTTAATTAAAGTAAGTTTACTGTAAAAGTATCAGTACGTAGTAAGTAGGCCTACCAACCGTAGATTCTTATAAATTGCCCCTTTCATTCAATATCTTTTAATGAAAATCGACACTAGTGAAGTCAGTTACTTTCTACATTTCTTTTCAACAAATGTCTGTTAATATACACAGTCTAGTCACCTGTTTAATATTTGCCTCGCACTAAGAGAGTTTGTATAGTTTACTGTGTCCGTTATCAATTTTTTTCAGTATTATTCATTCAAGATTATCTCTAACATCTTGTTCATATTACAGCAACTTACAGCAGTTCAAGCAAAAGTTAAGTATAATCGTAACAAATAATAGAAAGACAGTGTTAAAATTGATCTGTGTTAGCTGTTAACATTACATTCCTAACAGTTAGTAGCCTAACTTCTGTTAGTGGCCACGTAATGTGAACAAGGTATTATTGTCCAATCCAATTCTCTCTTCTCGAGCCAAATCCTACTTTTGCATTATATTCGCATTATAATCAGTATGAACACTGCCTCTTACTTTTGCATTATATTCGCATTATAATTAGTATAAACATTGCCTCCTACTTTTGCATTATATTCCCATTATAATTAGTATTTACATTGCCTCTTACTTTTGCATTATATTTGCATTATAGGCTAATCAGTATTTACATTGCCTCTTACTAGTAACGAGTAACCCTTCCTCTTTCGTTTGTATGACCAGAAAAATCACTTATCCGATAACTAGAATCAAAGAAGTCAGTAACCTGAAAAGAGATAAAGAATAATATGCTTCAACGGTTCAACCTGAAGTACAGGGAGAGTGTACAGTTGAAACGGAAAGTTAGTGGAACGCGTACACGAAAAACGTTATTAAAAACCAATTAATTGGAATATTCACTGTTCCTTGTCAAGATTAAAAAAATTTACGCAATATTTCGAGCGCTACTCAACACCCTTCATCAGGGCAATACCAACTGCGTGAGTTAGTATTACTCTGACGAAGGGTGCTGAATAGCGCTCGAAATATTGCGTATAATTGATTTTCAATCTTGACAAGAAACAGTGAACAGTCCAATGAATTGATTTTTAATGAGAGTGTACTGGTCACACTTAAGTACGACCCTACTAAGTTATCTTTACAACTAGAGTGTACATTTCGCTTATGTTCGATCAGATACACAGGTGCAATGAAATAATGATAAACTAAGTATTTTTGAACGAACAGTGTAAGTCTGACGCCCGAATGCATAGTTCACAATCAAGCCCTCCTTCCCTAAGCCTCACTTAGCGAGCAATCACAGAGCCGTCCACATGGCAATGCTGTTCCGTGATTGGTGGAATGGCCGAGGCTGAAGAGAGGCTGAGTTGAGGAAGGCTTGAGTCTGGACTAAACATACTGCAATTAGTGTTCTGTATCATTGCAGGTCGATAAGCCACTAGTGTTACAAGATGGTAGTGTAGCGCAAGTGGTTTTAACAAATACCAATAATAAAGTATTTGATCCGTTCCCGGAAGAAGAATGCGTTGCCATCGGTTGGGGATATACTGATCCTCGACAAAAGCCCAAATCTCCCAAGAACAAGCATACTGGACCACGCGTGAGTATTCCTTAAAACAAAATCTTTATTATGTTTTCCAAGGATTAGTATTTTGATTATTTGTTGTTTAAAACGACGGACTCGACAACTATGAAGGTGTGTTTGGAGAAAAGGGACAGGTTGGAGGTAAAGGGGAGGAAAAGGGAAAGGGGAAGACGTGGACTGCCTTTCGTCTGGCTTCTGCACCGTCTGGCTAGGGTGGCCCTACCAGAAGCATAAGCTTCCGTCAAGATAGCTCTAAAATCAACAAAGCTCTAAATCCTGCCCACTGCGATAAGGTAGCAGCAATCACTGGGCAAACTCAAATGATATTATGATTTTAACCTTTTACAAATGAACTATAACTGAGATGTACTTAGTACTAACATCTATCTACATAGTACGTTTTAAAAACTGAAAATAAAGAAATAATTTAAAAAAAAGGAAACTATTACAATTAGCCATTGCCAAAAAAGCAAAAAACGTAAAAAAAAATTAGCTTATTGCCGATAGAACTCAGATTAATCAATAATCACCACTAAATCTAGTTTTAGATTTGAAATTTGATTCATGGGGGTAGAAACCTACTTGCCGGTCGGTTTCTTGCATGGGTTTGCAATGTATTGCACCTCTTATCTTCTTATCAAATATGCAAACATAAAACACTTTGCCTTATAAAAGTGGGCCTATGTCAATAAGTATGTTGCTAAATATTTCTTTAAATGGCTTCAGGTCTGTAATGTGAAAACACAGGTTGTTTGGTACATTTTATCAACAATGTCATCATGAATAAAAAAAATAATAGTAAATATCTGAAAAATCTGAAACAAGTTCCACATATTACCTTACCCCACTGTGTCCTACAATAGCCCCATAAAAATTATCTGATCCAAAACAAGATAGCTAGACTGATGTCCTGATTAGCCCATCGTGTATCCCGTTCGAGCCACATTGGTGGGTCTAAAATAGGACACAATAAATATCACATTTTACCTAAATGAATATTTTTTTAGATCACTCTTGTTAATTTATAAAAAACAATCCAAAATAAAATCAGATAAAGTAAAAATCACGTGATATATATGCTATATCCAACTGTTTAAAGGCAAAGTGTTAAAAAAATTCTCCCGTTTCAGCACCGGATCTTCCTACGGAATAGCTTGGAGTGTTAACAATATTCTGAAAATATTTTGGGAAAATATTTTATACAAGTCGTCAACTTGAAAACTTAAACTATATACCCTGATAAAGTATAATGCAACGAAACAAGTTTTTGAAACTTGTTTTCAAAACATTTTACCTGTACGTTATCAAAGATAATTATTTTGTTTGGATTAGCAGTCTAGTGTCGTAAAAGGCCGGTATGCACCGTTACTAAAAATACCAACGATATGCAATACCGGCACTAATTTTGATCGTTTGTTGGCATATTGACTAATTTTGTTGAACGTTTTGTTGTATTTATATTTGCTCATCCAATGTTTTTCTAAAGTAAATGTTGCAAATTTTGTGTTTTCCCCACAAAATAATGTTATTAGCAAGAGTTCGCAACCCCACGACCCCTCTCCGTAGCCATTTAAACTTGTTCATGACAAAATACCTAAACAAAATACTTTGCGGGGCAAAACTGAGGGGCCACGCTTCCTAGCCCCCCCGACCTCCCCCCCCCCCCGCCCCTCCCATTTTGCATACCGTTACTTCTCTGAGTCCACTTTAACCACTGGTAAAAGGGTTATAAAGTATTAGCTCAAACCTTTCGAAACCTCTGCTTGTGTTTCAGGATAAGCGTCCACGCTTATCGCCCACCCTCAGAATCGTGATGCTAACCCTCGTCCCCGTCGATGAATGCGCTCCATTGCTGAAGGGGGCGGTATCAACGGAGATAAACTTATGCACTTCTACGTACGGAGGAAAAGACGGTTGTGGTGTAAGTCAACTCTAGTTCTTGTATTTAACATATCAAACCACTGGCTTATAGTCTCTACGTCAAAAACCGCAGAAAATGTTCATTATTAAATTATATCTCAAGATTGTAACAAGAAATCGAAAATCGAAATCAGCAGCGCACTGCGCTTTGGTAAGCCCTAAAGACTGAATAAAATATTATAACAATAAGAGTAGTATTTTGATTTTAATTCGATAATTAGTAATAAAATTAATTATTAATAAAAAAACATACGGATTATAATATAAGTTACGACTTAGAGCATTCAATGTGTAGGGCTTACTAAACAACAGTGCGCTGTTGTTTCAGATTTTCGATTTCGAAGCCCATTCTTGTGACACAATTGAAAAATGAAAATTTTGTGCGGTTTTTGACGTAGAGGTATCCTTCCCTGTTAAGTGGTACTCTGACAAAACAATCTACGGAATATCGATCTTTGATTGGTAATCGCTCATTCGTTGATGGTGTTTGGGGCCTACAGGGTTAGGTAGTGGTTTAGTTAGTCGTTTAAATTAAAGCCCCCCAATAAAAATCTGTTTTGTTACTGAGCATAGGTAGACTCTAAATGTGAATTTATTTTTTTTACTTACTTACGGAGCTAGTGAAGGCGAAGTCTCTACGCGTTTTCGTAATAACAATAACCACACAACTCTCAGTTAGTTTATTTTATAAAGATGCACAACATCTCACAGTTCAAAGTGACAGTGATTTTTTTTTAAATTATACTATGCCAAATATTTCACAATTATCAAAACAATAGTTAACTATGTATAAAACTTTGCATAAGCGCATCTATTTTAAAAAAATAATGAAGTTGTACAGTTACCATTTCAAAAGCAATTTTATTTTAATTTCGCCGTTGTAGAAGACAGGGCTCTGTGGGCTGTGACGTCACGTGGGAACTAAGAGGGCTGTGTGTCTGTGCAGGGTGACAGCGGGGGCCCGCGCATCTGTAACGGACAACAGTGGGCTGTGACGTCACGCGGGAACTAAGAGGGCTGTGTGTCTGTGCAGGGTGACAGCGGGGGCCCGCTCATGTGTAACGGACAACAGTGGGCTGTGACGTCACGCGGGAACTAAGAGGGCTGTGTGTCTGTGCAGGGTGACAGCGGGGGCCCGCGCATCTGTAACGGACAACAGTGGGCTGTGACGTCACGCGGGAACTAAGAGGGCTGTGTGTCTGTGCAGGGTGACAGCGGGGGCCCGCTCATGTGTAACGGACAACAGTGGGCTGTGACGTCACGCGGGAACTAAGAGGGCTGTGTGTCTGTGCAGGGTGACAGCGGGGGCCCGCTCATGTGTAACGGGCAACAGTGGGCTGTGACGTCACGCGGGAACTAAGAGGGCTGTGTGTCTGTGAAGGGTGACAGCGGGGGCCCGCTCATGTGTAACGGGCAACAGTGGGCTGTGACGTCACGCGGGAACTAAGAGGGCTGTGTGTCTGTGCAGGGTGACAGCGGGGGCCCGCTCATGTGTAACGGGGAGCAGTGGGCTGTGACGTCACGCGGGAACTAAGAGGGCTGTGTGTCTGTGCAGGGTGACAGCGGGGGCCCGCTCATGTGTAACGGACAACAGTGGGGTGTGACGTCACGCGGGAACGCGGGAGGGCTGTGTGTCTGTGCAGGGTGACAGCGGGGGCCCGCTCATGTGTAACGGACAACAGTGGGGTGTGACGTCACGCGGGAACTAAGAGGGCTGTGTGTCTGTGCAGGGTGACAGCGGGGGCCCGCTCATGTGTAACGGGCAACAGTGGGCTGTGACGTCACGCGGGAACTAAGAGGGCTGTGTGTCTGTGCAGGGTGACAGCGGGGGCCCGCTCATATGTGACGGACAACAGTGGGCTGTGACGTCACGCGGGAACTTAGAGGGCTGTGTGTCTGTGCAGGGTGACAGCGGGGGCCCGCTCATGTGTAACGGACAACAGTGGGGTGTGACGTCACGCGGGAACTAAGAGGGCTGTGTGTCTGTGCAGGGTGACAGCGGAGGCCCGTTCATGTGTAACGGGCAACAGTGGGCTGTGACGTCACGCGGGAACTAAGAGGGCTGTGTGTCTGTGCAGGGTGACAGCGGGGGCCCGCTCATGTGTAACGGACAACAGTGGGGTGTGACGTCACGCGGGAACTAAGAGGGCTGTGTGTCTGTGCAGGGTGACAGCGGGGGCCCGCTCATGTGTAACGGGCAACAGTGGGCTGTGACGTCACGCGGGAACTAAGAGGGCTGTGTGTCTGTGCAGGGTGACAGCGGGGGCCCGCTCATGTGTAACGGACAACAGTGGGGTGTGACGTCACGCGGGAACTAAGAGGGCTGTGTGTCTGTGCAGGGTGACAGCGGGGGCCCGCTCATGTGTAACGGGCAACAGTGGGCTGTGACGTCACGCGGGAACTAAGAGGGCTGTGTGTCTGTGCAGGGTGACAGCGGGGGCCCGCTCATGTGTAACAAACAACAGTGGGGTGTGACGTCACGCGGGAACTAAGAGGGCTGTGTGTCTGTGAAGGGTGACAGCGGGGGCCCGCTCATGTGTAACGGGCAACAGTGGGCTGTGACGTCACGCGGGAACTAAGAGGGCTGTGTGTCTGTGCAGGGTGACAGCGGGGGCCCGCTCATGTGTAACGGGGAGCAGTGGGCTGTGACGTCACGCGGGAACTAAGAGGGCTGTGTGTCTGTGCAGGGTGACAGCGGGGGCCCGCTCATGTGTAACGGACAACAGTGGGGTGTGACGTCACGCGGGAACTAAGAGGGCTGTGTGTCTGTGCAGGGTGACAGCGGGGGCCCGCTCATGTGTAACGGACAACAGTGGGGTGTGACGTCACGCGGGAACTAAGAGGGCTGTGTGTCTGTGCAGGGTGACAGCGGGGGCCCGCTCATGTGTAACGGGCAACAGTGGGCTGTGACGTCACGCGGGAACTAAGAGGGCTGTGTGTCTGTGCAGGGTGACAGCGGGGGCCCGCTCATATGTGACGGACAACAGTGGGCTGTGACGTCACGCGGGAACTTAGAGGGCTGTGTGTCTGTGCAGGGTGACAGCGGGGGCCCGCTCATGTGTAACGGACAACAGTGGGGTGTGACGTCACGCGGGAACTAAGAGGGCTGTGTGTCTGTGCAGGGTGACAGCGGAGGCCCGTTCATGTGTAACGGGCAACAGTGGGCTGTGACGTCACGCGGGAACTAAGAGGGCTGTGTGTCTGTGCAGGGTGACAGCGGGGGCCCGCTCATGTGTAACGGACAACAGTGGGGTGTGACGTCACGCGGGAACTAAGAGGGCTGTGTGTCTGTGCAGGGTGACAGCGGGGGCCCGCTCATGTGTAACGGGCAACAGTGGGGTGTGACGTCACGCGGGAACTAAGAGGGCTGTGTGTCTGTGCAGGGTGACAGCGGAGGCCCGTTCATGTGTAACGGGCAACAGTGGGCTGTGACGTCACGCGGGAACTAAGAGGGCTGTGTGTCTGTGCAGGGTGACAGCGGGGGCCCGCTCATGTGTAACGGACAACAGTGGGGTGTGACGTCACGCGGGAACTAAGAGGGCTGTGTGTCTGTGCAGGGTGACAGCGGGGGCCCGCTCATGTGTAACGGGCAACAGTGGGCTGTGACGTCACGCGGGAACTAAGAGGGCTGTGTGTCTGTGCAGGGTGACAGCGGGGGCCCGCTCATGTGTAACGGACAACAGTGGGGTGTGACGTCACGCGGGAACTAAGAGGGCTGTGTGTCTGTGCAGGGTGACAGCGGGGGCCCGCTCATGTGTAACGGACAACAGTGGGGTGTGACGTCACGCGGGAACTAAGAGGGCTGTGTGTCTGTGCAGGGTGACAGCGGGGGCCCGCTCATGTGTAACGGGCAACAGTGGGCTGTGACGTCACGCGGGAACTAAGAGGGCTGTGTGTCTGTGCAGGGTGACAGCGGGGGCCCGCTCATCTGTAACGGGCAACAGTGGGCTGTGACGTCACGCGGGAACTAAGAGGGCTGTGTGTCTGTGCAGGGTGACAGCGGGGGCCCGCTCATGTGTAACGGGCAACAGTGGGGTGTGACGTCACGCGGGAACTAAGAGGGCTGTGTGTCTGTGCAGGGTGACAGCGGGGGCCCGCTCATGTGTAACGGACAACAGTGGGGTGTGACGTCATGGGGTGAAGGATGTGCCCAGAAAGACACCCCTGGCGTGTGGACCCGAGTTGACCACTATCTCGACTGGATATATAATGTAACTGGACGACGAAGCAACAGAGGCAACCGCTCAATCAACTTGCGATCTTATGATGATGTGAACGCTGGTTCTAAGCAAAACGGTTATTTTGCTGGCGTATATGTTATCTTTGTATTCTTTGCCCATTTGCGAAATGAAATGAATTATGTAAATTAAATTAAATAAAAAACAATGATATGAATATTGACTTAAGGGTGTACCAAATCATTTGAAAACAAAGTGTACGGACGTTATTTCACACATAAATACAAAAGTTGTAAAGGTCATAAAACATTTTCGTTGTAACCTTATTCCAATGATGTCATGTACCGTTTAAAGTTTATTAAATTGTAAAGGCTGGTCCACACAGATTTTTAAGACATAATGCATAAGGTTTTAAGACGTTGTTTTAAAAACAACAATGAAAAAAACGTCTTAAAACTAAAACTTTGTGTGAACGTCAGTACGTGTTTCCTATGATCCAACTTTAGTGTGGACCAGCCCTTAACTAAAACTGTGACTAAAACAAAAACTTAGCAATTTTAGTTTTGATTTGGTTCTAGTAATATTTACTTTGATTCTATGTTATTATGTATTTAACATTTTCAAGAGATGTTCGATTACTTATAAAACTATAACAGTACAACTAACAACAATGAAGCTTAGGTTAACACACTTATTTATTTAAGATTTAAGATTTAAGATTCACGATTTAAGATTTTATACCCACATTACACGGTTCAATACTTTCGTCAAACTTATTGAATTCAAGGACAAAAAAGCATCAATCAAAAGAAGCTATATTGTTGCAGTTTTTTACCAAACTGTTTTTGATTCGCTTTTGTTCGTGAATTCAATAAGTTTGAAGAAAGTATCGCGTCGTGTAATGTCGGCATAAAATTTAAGTTTTAAGGTTTTATTTTCGTAACTGTTTTACTAAGGACCATTGGCCGGATTTATAAAACTTCGCTTCCCATTGGCTGGGATAAGAATTTTAGGTAAATAAAGTATGAACTAACATTCCTATGGTATCCTTAAATTTTAAATGTGTGTAAACTGAGCTTACATAAAATGTGTGCCTAAAAGTAAAGTGAACATAGTTTCTGTCGCAACATTCTGCCGCTCGCAGCGCCAGCAGTACTGAATGGTCGAACACCATCTTTGCACTTCTTTCTCGATTTTACTCTCAAGTCGTTTATAAATTAATTTTCTAAATTTAAATCATCCATGGTAGTAATTGATGTTTCACAAGGTTTGTGATGGAGAATACCTTTGACATTAGATGTAAAACAAATACATTTTCATTCTACCAGATAAGACAGTGTTATAATAATAATAATATTAATAATAATAATAATAATAATAATAAAAATAATAATACTAATACTTATAATAATAATAATAATAATAATAATAATAATAATAATAATAATAATAATAATAATAATAAAAAAATAAAAAATAAAATAATAATAATAATAATAATAATAATAATAATAATAATAATAATAATAATAATAATAATAATAATAATAATAATACTAATAATAATAATAATAATAATAATAATAATAATAATAATAATAATAATAATAATAATAATAATAATAATAATAATAATAATAATAATAATAATAATAATAATACAAATAATAATACTAAAAGTAATCATAATAATTACTATAATAATAATGATAGTAAAAATAGTAATAATAATAATAATATTAATATAATAAAAGTGCGCATGTCGCCAGAATGAATAACAAAGTATGGCACCTTTCTGTGAGGCCGTGTCCCAAAGCTGCGAAGTGTACTCACAGTCACAGGTATACTAAATTAGCGGACGTGACGTCAGAAGTATACGCCCAAAGCTTGAAGTAGTCGAAAATTTAGTCTGTATGAGGTAGGAGCCGAAAGTGTAGACTTGATCGCTCCAAGAAGACTAACAATGGCTAACAACCGCAATAAAGCTGTTCCAGAGATGTCAATTAAATGTAATACAAATAATATTGCGAACAATTGAACGTATTTGGAGTTCAATTGAACTAATGTTATTACTTCCAATTGTATAAAATCACTTGAGCTAACCATAACCTCTAAAAGTGTAGCCAAAGTGTAGTCAAAGTGTAACAATAACTGGGAGGTCTCTCAGCCTTCTTTACATAAGGAATGTTAGTGGCCGTAATGTGTTCTAGTACAGATGTCCAAAGCTCAGGTAGGTAGTCTTTAGGAGGCCACTAGTTAGTTACAAACAATAGTCTATACTAGCAGCTTTGGGACGCAGCCTGATTTTAGCTTCAGCTTTGACCTGAGGCGCTCATTAAATACATTAGATCATAATATTTTAATATATAAATTTTGGACGAGTCCCGTTGTCAGTTTCTATGCCGAGGCAGTAAGCAGAACGACCAAACTTGATGGGCGTGTACGTATTGAAGATCCGAGCAATACCAAACCATCTATCTTATCAGATTCGCTAAAAACGAAAAATGTGTTTTACAATTTGATTACAAACCATTGTCAACATTGCGACTACCAAGTGTTACGTTTTCTACATTTGTTTACATTTTAAAAATGTTGATATGCCAATTTTTTAAATTTGGTTTTCAGTAATGATCCACCCTGGATTATACCGTAACCGGTTTTGAGTTTTGGCCTTTAAATTGTTTTGTAAACTTTCTGTGATTCTAGTGCCATGTTTACCGAGGTTAGTATCATTTAACAGATGGCTACAAAATTCACAACAAGTTTCGATGTATTTAATATTATTATGAATCATAGTTTGAATTATAAATTACAGATTATGGAAAATAAAAACAATATATTAATATTTGTTACTTCTTGCTTTGGTCGTATAAGTGTATTCTTAAAATAAAAGGGACAACTTAAAGCAAAAACGAAACACCATTAATAAAAAAACGCATTTCGGAGAAAGCACGAAGCGCGATTACATAGGATCTCAAAACCTCGTTGCCTTACAGTTTTCAGTGTAGTAAAATATGTAGACAATTTTTGTATTTATGTCTTATAAAAATTGAATTTAACTGAATTAAAAGCTAAGGTATCACTACGAGCTACCGTTGTCAACGTTTCGGAATGATTTAGTACACCATTATGTAAATATTATTGTTGGTTGTTAGTTGTTACTTTATTTAATTTCCATACATCATTCCAAATAATAAACTGGCGAAGAATACGGAGAGAAAATGAACGCCGAGCTCATTGCTGTTGTTGGTGTGCTCGTCGTGATCCGAATCAGTACGCAATGAACCACCATGATTATCAATATATTTAAAAGATCTGGAAGGACGGTGGCCGGTACGTGAAGTTACTTTCTGTATCCAGTCGAGATAGTAGTCCACTCGGGTCCACACACCTGGGGTGTCTTTCACGGCACATCCTTTCCCCCATGACGTCACAGCCCACTGTTGTCCGTCACATATGAGCGGGCCCCCGCTGTCACCCTGCACAGACACACAGCCCTCTTAGTTCCCGCGTGACGTCACGCCCCACTGTTGTCCGTTACACATGAGCGGGCCCTCGCTGTCACCCTGCACAGACACACAGCCCTCTTAGTTCCCGCGTGACGTCACGCCCCACTGTTGTCCGTTACACATGAGCGGGCCCCCGCTGTCACCCTGCACAGACACACAGCCCTCTTAGTTCCCGCGTGACGTCACACCCCACTGTTGCCCGTTACACATGAGCGGGCCCCCGCTGTCACCCTGCACAGACACACAGCCCTCTTAGTTCCCGCGTGACGTCACACCCCACTGTTGTCCGTTACACATGAGCGGGCCCCCGCTGTCACCCTGCACAGACACACAGCCCTCTTAGTTCCCGCGTGACGTCACAGCCCACTGTTGTCCGTCACACATGAGCGGGCCCCCGCTGTCACCCTGCACAGACACACAGCCCTCTTAGTTCCCGCGTGACGTCACACCCCACTGTTGTCCGTTACACATGAGCGGGCCCCCGCTGTCACCCTGCACAGACACACAGCTCTCTTAGTTCCCGCGTGACGTCACAGCCCACTGTTGTCCGTTACAGATGCGCGGGCCCCCGCTGTCACCCTGCACAGACACACAGCCCTCTTAGTTCCCGCGTGACGTCACAGCCCACTGTTGTCCGTCACACATGAGCGGGCCCCCGCTGTCACCCTGCACAGACACACAGCCCTCTTAGTTCCCGCGTGACGTCACACCCCACTGTTGTCCGTTACACATGAGCGGGCCCCCGCTGTCACCCTGCACAGACACACAGCTCTCTTAGTTCCCGCGTGACGTCACAGCCCACTGTTGTCCGTTACAGATGCGCGGGCCCCCGCTGTCACCCTGCACAGACACACAGCCCTCTTAGTTCCCGCGTGACGTCACACTCCACTGTTGCCCGTTACACATGAGCGGGCCCCCGCTGTCACCCTGCACAGACACACAGCCCTCTTAGTTCCCGCGTGACGTCACACCCCACTGTTGCCCGTTACAGATGCGCGGGCCCCCGCTGTCACCCTGCAGACACACAGCCCTCTTAGTTCCCGCGTGACGTCACAGCCCACTGTTGCCCGTTACACATGAGCGGGCCCCCGCTGTCACCCTGCACAGACACACAGCCCTCTTAGTTCCCGCGTGACGTCACAGCCCACTGTTGCCCGTTACACATGAGCGGGCCCCCGCTGTCACCCTGCACAGACACACAGCCCTCTTAGTTCCCGCGTGACGTCACACCCCACTGTTGTCCGTTACACATGAGCGGGCCCCCGCTGTCACCCTGCACAGACACACAGCCCTCTTAGTTCCCGCGTGACGTCACAGCCCACTGTTGTCCGTCACACATGAGCGGGCCCCCGCTGTCACCCTGCACAGACACACAGCCCTCTTAGTTCCCGCGTGACGTCACAGCCCACTGTTGTCCGTCACACATGAGCGGGCCCCCGCTGTCACCCTGCACAGACACACAGCCCTCTTAGTTCCCGCGTGACGTCACAGCCCACTGTTGTCCGTTACACATGAGCGGGCCCCCGCTGTCACCCTGCACAGACACACAGCCCTCTTAGTTCCCACGTGACGTCACAGCTTACTGTTGCCCGTTACACATGAGCGGCCCCCCGCTGTCACCCTGCACAGACACACAGCCCTCTTAGTTCCCGCGTGACGTCACAGCCCACTGTTGCCCGTTACACATGAGCGGGCCCCCGCTGTCACCCTGCACAGACACACAGCCCTCTTAGTTCCCGCGTGACGTCACAGCCCACTGTTGTCCGTCACACATGATTGGGCCCCCGCTGTCACCCTGCACAGACACACAGCCCTCTTAGTTCCCGCGTGACGTCACACCCCACTGTTGTCCGTTACACATGAGCGGGCCCCCGCTGTCACCCTGCACAGACACACAGCCCTCTTAGTTCCCGCGTGACGTCACAGCCCACTGTTGTCCGTTACACATGAGCGAGCCCCCGCTGTCACCCTGCACAGACACACAGCCCTCTTAGTTCCCGCGTGACGTCACAGCCCACTGTTGTCCGTTACACATGAGCGGGCCCCCGCTGTCACCCTGCACAGACACACAGCCCTCTTAGTTCCCGCGTGACGTCACACCCCACTGTTGCCCGTTACACATGAGCGGGCCCCCGCTGTCACCCTGCACAGACACACAGCCCTCTTAGTTCCCGCGTGACGTCACACCCCACTGTTGCCCGTTACACATGAGCGTGCCCCCCGCTGTCACCCTGCAGTGATAAACGTACAGCAAAAAATAGTAGTTTTAATGATTCTCAAACGAACGTTTCAATTTATGGTGGTTATGGTTCGTCTCTATGTGGCGCAATTATTTGTTTGTGATGTTTCAAAGTCAAGGGATACATCTTTTTGAATCCGATAGTAATTATTTGCTATGTATAACATTGTTACTTTGTAATTTTCGCTGCAAGAATAAATACAAATATAAATACCAAGGCCTAGTGGTTTAATATAAATAAAAGGAAGTAGACTTACAGCACAAGTGTCCCTTTCTCCCACTGTGGACGTGCATAGGTTTGTTTTCTCTCGTATGGTCCCCGCACTTCTTCTATGTTTCTCCATGCATTTATGTATGGGTATCAGATCTAGCTCCACTAGCAAGAGGACAGGAGAAAAGGCCGTGCGCTGTTTCAAAAACACAATCATATGTTTTAGAATGGTTTCAACTAACACTTTATTACATTAGCGAATGAAAAAATAACTAAAATCCTGTTTATATTCGCTTCAAAATACAGTAATACCCCAGCCCTCGGGCTTACGCGTTATTTCCTAACTATAGTCTTTCATCTGCTCCAAAAAGCAGCTCAGCCCGGTACAGCGTTTAAGTAAAGTTCAATTCTCAACTATTGTCAGTAAGATGCAGTCTGGTGACAAAAAATAAACTATTATGAGGAGTTTAGTTGTCTATTGTTCATTGTTTGATTAATTATTAAATCTTCAATGGCGCTGGAATGGGGTTGATTATCAGCCAAAACTGTTTTCAGCTCATTGTATTTGTTAGCTTGAGTATCCAATTTGGATAGACAACCATACACAACAAACAAGGCAAACACAAACGTTATTAGATACGTTAACGTTAATGTTGATATAACCGGGTACATAATTTGTAAGACACCTGATTTCCCCCCCCCCTTATATTGGCGAGACGTTGTTGGTTGCAAAACTCATGTTATATAAACATTATGTGGTTTCGTACAAGAAACACGACAGTAAAAATGTGTCTAGTATTTTAATATTATTGACATAAATATATTGAAGAATGCACTTTCAATGTACTGAATCATCAATATATATATATATATTATTTATTAATATTAAAAGATTACAAGAAACCCTGAATAATTAAAAATCGTTACAATACTGAAACCTCACATGAAATTGTCTCTAAATAGACGGAACCCCACACATAATATCTAGCTAATGTTTATAAACATCAAAATAACTTCTTTTAAATACACAACATGATCTCTTACACCGTCAGAA
The DNA here is from genome assembly GCA_945910005.1 of Isoperla grammatica. Lineage (NCBI taxonomy): Eukaryota > Metazoa > Arthropoda > Insecta > Plecoptera > Perlodidae > Isoperla > Isoperla grammatica. The sequence goes on from OX246750.1 coordinate 5,292,960, forward strand.
ACGTTTCCGGGCAGGAAAAACAGGATAGATGTTCTATATCTATCAGCGTAACCTGATGGGCCACGTGGTGGCATATTGTGATAAGAAGATAAGAGGAGAAATGCGTTGCAAACCCATTCAAGAGACCAACCCGCCATTAAATTTATACCCCCATAAATCAAATTTCAAATCTAACAATATTTTGTGATGATTATTTAGTTTTGTTCTATAGGCAATTAATATTTAATTTATAAATGTTGTTTTTTCTTTTTTTGGCAGTGGCTATTGTAATATGTCAATCATTTTCTCTTTTCTAAATGATTTCTTTCCGTTTAGCTTGGCAATCGTTCTAGGTAAGAAGATTGGTACAATATTTTGTGATGATTATTAAGTTTTGTTCTATAGGCAATTAATATTTAATTATAAATGTTGTTGTTTTTTTTTGGCAGTGGCTATTGTAATATGCCAATCATTTTCTCTTTTCTAAATGATTTCTTTCTGTTTAGCTTGGCAATCGTTAGGTAGCTTTCAATAGACGTCACGTGGCAGCCATTATGAGGTACACATTGCTTGTTTACATATTTTGTTCTGTCAATAGAAGACACATAGGTTATCCAGGAAATATCACAGTTTCAAGCCATATAGATTGATGTGTGCAGGTAAAAGTTCAAGAAAATGATAACACATGCAAATCATTGTCTTCAAACAGAGTTTACGCGTTCTTATTTTGTTTTCAGTCATAATACGGAACCTTTGTTTGAAAACATTTGTTGTGTCAGTCAAAGGACATCTGCAATATTGCAACAATGCAGTGTCGGAAGAACGTAAACAAATGTTTACAGAGTACCTCAGTATGGCTACCGTGCGATACCGGAAATTACGTTATTGCAAGCTACCTAATTGTTAATCACTATAGAATGTTCAAATCTTACTGGTTGAGGTTCGGTTTCTCCCCAGCCCAGGGCCACACACTCCTCGTCAGGCTTTGGATCAACTTCGCTGTTGTTGGTTGTTGTTAAATTAACTGAAGATGCGAAGGGTCCACTTAAGTCCATTGGTTCAGTGAGCTACAAAAGTACATAACAATCAGTCCTTCTTTGTTCGTATTTAAGTTTAGTGAACTCTTAGTGTATTCTTATTGCATTGTCACCTCTGATCGTACTTAAGAGCGAAGGATACCTCTGCGTCAAAAACCGCAGAGAAGTTTAATTTTGTAACTTTATCTCAACATTGAAACACAAAATCGAGAATCTGAAATATCATAGCGCTGTAATTTGGTAAGCCCTACAGACTGAAAGATAAATGTATTTAACGTTATCTTTGATTATCAGTATGACTGCAATTTTTATTTCATTAAACTACTAAGAAAATAAGTATCACAGTCATACTGATTACAATGTTAAATACATTTATCATTCAGTCTGTAGGACTTACCAAATTACAGCACCATGATTTTTCAGATTTTCGATTTTTTGTTTCAATGTTGAGATATCATCATTCATCATCATCTGTTGCCACGTCCAAATCTGCGTTGGGTCGGCATTGAAGATAAAGGCGCTTTCATAGCAACACGGCAACACGTTTTTTCCGGACCGGCAAGTCAGGTGAACCAATCAGGGCAGACACGGCAAGTTTCTGATTGGTTCACGTGATCTGCCGGTCCGGAAAAAACGTGTTGCCGTGTTGCTATGAAAGCGCCTTTAGCCTCTCCATCTTCTTCTATCCTGCCACCACTCTTCCCCCTCAACTACATTCCAGTCCCCTCCTCGCATTTCCACATCCTTCCTCACTTTGTCGTGTCATCTTTGTCGTGGTCTTCCTCTCGTTCTTCTATATATAAATATAATTTAAACAATTAAAATTGTCTGCGGTTTTTAGACGTGGCGGTATCCTTTGCTCTTAAGATAACTGAGTAGCGGCGTACTTAAGTATTCCAGTGCAAACTCCCCAAATTTCAGTTTGATGAAAGATAAAAATCTACTTTCTACTGTAGAGACACCGGGAGTTTAATACGATTTTTCGTTATTATAATCCCACCATCATCCTGAGAATTGATAAAGAGGGAAAGTAAAATTTACTCCCAATAGCCTTTTATCTTTGAGTTTGTTAAACCAACAACCTCAATGGTTTTAAATGTTGACGTTCGCACAGGGGAAAGGGCTATTGACTAGACTGACCACCACCAAACAATATTTATATCTATGGTGTGACTATAAGCTAGTCGACTAGAGCAACTGCAATTTGGAACACACCCTCACTATCAAAACGATTGTAAAATACACTTACTTCAATTAAGGCAATGTCGTTCAGGGCCTTCCTCAAGTCGTAACTAGCATGGATAACAAAGCCTGACACTCTCATTCTTTGCGAGCCTTCGTCCTCAGGTTCGATGTATGAAGAACCGACCAAGACACTCAGGTTTTTAACATCTTTAGGGAACCATCTGTACCTAATCCTGCGCGAAAACCAAACACATAAAAGTCAGAACAGGAATGCACCGTAATACCATTGAGTTTATTAGTGTAGGGTTAGAGACCCAGCGGCCATTGGCGGCTATCTACCAATAAATTTCCCGTGGACTCTAGTAGTACGATCTCGTACCGCTAGAAAGCGCTACACGTACCCACTGATGTCAGCGTTCCTGTGGAAAGAAAGGGATACTACGTAGTACGCGCAGATGCGAAGCCGGTTAGGTAGTAGTATCCAGATGGCGGTGGATATTGTTATTAAAGCATTATCATTTGTTCTGATAAACATGTCAAACAGGCACGAAGTTAACAATAAGTAAGCTAATACTTTATTACAACACATTATATAAGGTTTTATACATTAGGCTGTAGTACTACGTCACTAATGTAGGCCTATTAATGTAGGCCTAGGCTTATTGTAGCCTAGTAGTGGCCTAGACTAAAAGAGTTGGGCCTAGACCTAGGCTAGACCTAAGCCACGTGATCGTACTACGTAGTATCCCTTCTTTCCACAGGAACGCTGACATCAGTGGGTACGTGTAGCGCTTTCTAGCGGTACGAGATCGTACTACTAGAGTCCACGGGAAATTTATTGGTAGATAGCCGCCAATGGCCGCTGGGTCTCTAACCCTACACTAATAAACTCAATGGTAATACTGTACACTGTTCCAAGGTCAACTTGATCTCCGCCTAGCGGAGGCTCGTCGAACTCGTGTCGTCGCAGAGGAACCATAACCACTATTTTGTTTCACACTAAAAAAAAACAGCTTTTATAAATAAATTAACCCTGTACATCATATAAATTAATATTTAAAACACGTAAATTAGACATTGCGATCGAATACAAAGAATAACAGTCTTAAAATAATATGATGATATGTCCTTTTGGACTAAGTGATTTTGACAGATCACCAAGGACAGGTGCTCTACCTGTGGTATATATCCCTATTAAATTGCTATTATGGTTACAAACAAACATGACGTATAAAGTTACTCTCGTTTTGGGTAGAGGACCGACAACATTGGTTGTGTATCTACCGCTAGTGCTGCCGAACATAGCATTGATCACAGACAGCTGATCTGAATGTAGATGATGAACTGTTTGCAGGCAGATGGATTGATATTTGGGCTTAACGTCTTATAGTTTTGCAACTTGGCTAATCAAGACGATGAGTGGGTGATAATGAAGATGAAATTGGGGGCTCTTTGGAGGAAAGGGGCAAGTAGGAGGGCGCGTGAGGAAAGGGGAAAGGGGAGGAAAGGGGATTGTGGTGTGGACTGCGCTTCGTCTGACTTCTCCTCGACCAGTCCGGCTAGGGTGGCCCTACCAGAAGCATACACTTCCGCCACTATAACTCTCGGGAACAGCAAAGCACACAAACCTGCCCACCACGATAAGGTAGCGTCCCTGGGCAGGTTTATGGTCATCCAAGCTATACAGCGTCAGCTTTATGAGTACCATCGATTGATAGAGAGAAGTAGGTACCCTGTAAGTATTCTACCCTAGGCTCCGATATAATAGTTACAGGACTTTTAGTAATACACATTTTAGTAGGAAGATACTCTAAAGGTAAATATGTCTTTATGGGATTGTGTGTTTGAGTGGCGGGGGTGGGGTGGGGGAGTAGATAATATTTAATACATAAATGTGTGCGATAAAAATAAACCAAGAATAGTTTACCTGTCCGTAACGCAGTGTGCAGCGGTCAGGAGCCACCATGGGGTTAGAATGGTGGCACCACAGAACTGTTCATCGTTATCTAGCAATGCAGCCATGTAGGGGTGGTCTTGGATGTCGACCTCAAACCCTCCGACAATGCGACCACCCACACGGTTGGAATCAGAATCAACGTCTCCGGATGATCCACAAATGACTGAACAAACAAAACATAATATGTGAATCTCACCACAATTTTAAATTATATAGACATGTTAGGACACACATAGGCCTATAGATTAAATTGTATATCAATAATTTATTTTGATAGGGATTTATTTATTTATTTATTTAATGTCTATCCTTTTCAGTTATAAAAACTGATTTACAAAGGAGGACCTTAAATAAAACTATGAAATCATAAATAACAATAACAACAAAAAACAAAACAAACCTACTGAACTATATAAAATATTATCAAGAACAAGAACAAATAATTGAGAAATGAAATAAAATCAAATGAAGTGGAAATTCAACATATTAAATAATAAAAATAGAAGTATGCAAATAAGAAAGAACATGAAGAAAAAAAAATTGTGAAAAAAAAATATATATATATATATATATATATAATATATATATAAAAATGAAAAAGAAGAAAAAGAAGAAAAAGAAAAAAATAAAGAAAGAAAAAAATTAGAAAGAAAAAAGAAAAGAAAAAAAGAAAAAACTGATTTGATAACGGTCCCAGCTCAAACGAAAATGTTTATAAACACATTATGTTTATAATTTCAATGGTTCAGTCCCACTCAACAAAGCTTACTCGCAACCTATAAAAGGCACTCGCAAGTTTGCGAGCTAGCAAATAGAATCTTGGAGGGTTGCTGGAAGGGATGAAACGTTTATAGTACCTGATGCGATAGCAAAGATGATGACGCAAATCGTTGTTACCACTCCCATATTTATTGCTTACAATAAGTTAGATTTTAAAATAAGTTTTCAGAAAACACACATTTTAACACAAGACATACGAAAGGGTGGTCGTTTCTATGGATTAAATATCCATTGTTGTGTAAGTTTAACAGTGTAAAATATGAACTTAAGACACATTGTTTACCTTGATTGGTTATTGGCTCGTTCGCTGTCTTGCACAATCTTGCCACGCGGTAGGAGACATGGGAACTTGTCTTTCGGTCAAAACTCCCCCATCTTGTAATGATAACTTTCATTGAAATCAAATCTAAGGTCTATCCTACCCAAATAAACTTCCGGCAGTTAAAACAAGTCATCGACAACGTTTTGAAATTATTTATAACAACAATGTGAATATACAATATGATTTTGATTACTTTCCATTTTTTCACAATTAATCTGATACTAATTCAACAAAGATTAGAAAAGATTCAATTTCTACAAAAACTCCATCCAGTCAGGCAAAGAAAAGAAATAAAAAAAATACTCCGGTAAAAGTCAGTAGGAAAAGAAGCAAAATAAGCAAACGATTCCAGTAAAATGACCGTAGTGACTTGAACCAGCACTGATTTCCTTAGAGGTCTAGAAGTTTGGTCAAATTTTCTTGTTCTATGGTTCGTGCTCCTCCAAGTGACCGTCATAATACAGTTCAGGTAGCCGTCGACTTGGGTCCACAGATCAGGGGTGTCTAATACGGCACCTCCATCACCCCACGAGAATCTTCCCATCTTCCTCATTACTATAGGGGAGGCCCAACTGGCCTTAATCACGCCAAAAATAAAGACATTTATCTATCTATCTATCTATCTATCTTTCTATCTACTTCAAACCCTAGGTCCACTAGATCGTTTGGACGTTTGGATGGTGGCAATAAGGCACAATTTCCTTTAGCTTTACAATCTCGACCGGACAGTGTTCATAAGAGAAGAATGATAAGAATACAAATGTGATGGATGTGTTGCTGAAGGCAGAACGTTTGGAAAAAGAATGAAATGGCCCGAAGGTAGAAAGAATTTAGAGTGATATTAGTATGAAATTACTAGAAGAGTTTGGATTTACAACTACTAGGAATAAAATAGGTAAGTTCAGGAAGGGTCCTGGGAATGGCTAGATTTACACCTTCACCCGTCTTTTCTTCGCAAAGAGGGGAAGGCGAATGTTGCGGTGGCGTTCACAAGCCTTGGGGTTGGATCGCTAGTAGCGTGCGCACAGCGTGGAGTACGACGACACCCCACCAGGGGATTTAGTGGACCTTGCTTGCGTTTTGGTCCCTCTAGCGACGAAGGCTCGAAGCACGATACCTGTGCTACTTATATCAGAGGCGACACAACGACTTTGAGGGCTTTTCTCCACTTTAAGGTTTTAGTTTGTGTTTTAATTTAGTCAAGCTTCAAGTAATCAGGTAACCTCAAACAATATGGCTTACAGATTACAGTGTAGTCAAATATGTAGACAACTTTTGTATTTATGTCTCATTGATTTGAACTCTTCATTTAGACGGTTCAATGTTCCGTTCAATGTTCCTTGAATTCAAGAAAAAAAAGCATCAAACAATACAAAGATAATAAAACACAACAATAATCTACTTTATGTGATGCTTTTTTGTTCTTGAAATGAAGGAACATTGAGCGAAACATTGAACGGTCTACCGTTGCCAACGTTTCGGAATGATTAAGTACACCATTATGTCAATATTAATGTTGGTTGTTACTTTATTTAATTTCCATAAACCATTCCAAGTAACCAATATACGCGAAGAATACAGAGAGAAAATGTACGCCGGCCATATAACTGTTGTGCTTCAAACCAACACTCTCCGAACTACTTCTTTTATTAGAAAGTTGGCCAGTTCCTGTAGTTACTTCCCGTATCCAGTCGAGATAGCGGTCGACTCGAGTCCACACACCGGGGGTGTCTTTCTGGGCACATCCGTGACCCCATGACGTAACACCCCACTGCTCCCCGTTACACATGAGCGGGCCCCCGCTGTCACCCTGCACAGACACACAGCCCTCTTAGTTCCCGCGTGACGTCACAGCCCACTGTTGCCCGTTACACATGAGCGGGCCCCCGCTGTCACCCTGCACAGACACACAGCCCTCTTAGTTCCCGCGTGACGTCACACCCCACTGTTGCCCGTTACACATGAGCGGGCCCCCGCTGTCACCCTGCACAGACACACAGCCCTCTTAGTTCCCGCGTGACGTCACAGCCCACTGTTGCCCGTTACACATGAGCGGGCCCCCGCTGTCACCCTGCACAGACACACAGCCCTCTTAGTTCCCGCGTACGTCACACCCCACTGTTGCCCGTTACACATGAGCGGGCCCCCGCTGTCACCCTGCACAGACACACAGCCCTCTTAGTTCCCGCGTGACGTCACAGCCCACTGTTGCCCGTTACACATAGCGGGCCCCCGCTGTCACCCTGCACAGACACACAGCCCTCTTAGTTCCCGCGGGACGTCACACCCCACTGCTCCCCGTTACACATGAGCGGGCCCCCGCTGTCACCCTGCACAGACACACAGCCCTCTTAGTTCCCGCGTACGTCACACCCCACTGTTGCCCGTTACACATGAGCGGGCCCCCGCTGTCACCCTGCACAGACACACAGCCCTCTTAGTTCCCGCGTGACGTCACAGCCCACTGTTGCCCGTTACACATGAGCGGGCCCCCGCTGTCACCCTGCACAGACACACAGCCCTCTTAGTTCCCGCGTGACGTCACACCCCACTGCTCCCCGTTACACATGAGCGGGCCCCCGCTGTCACCCTGCACAGACACACAGCCCTCTTAGTTCCCGCGTGACGTCACAGCCCACTGTTGCCCGTTACACATGAGCGGGCCCCCGCTGTCACCCTGCACAGACACACAGCCCTCTTAGTTCCCGCGTGACGTCACACCCCACTGTTGCCCGTTACACATGAGCGGGCCCCCGCTGTCACCCTGCACAGACACACAGCCCTCCTAGTTCCCGCGTGACGTCACACCCCACTGTTGCCCGTTACACATGAGCGGGCCCCCGCTGTCACCCTGCACAGACACACAGCCCTCTTAGTTCCCGCGTGACGTCACAGCCCACTGTTGCCCGTTACACATGAGCGGGCCCCCGCTGTCACCCTGCACAGACACACAGCCCTCTTAGTTCCCGCGTGACGTCACAGCCCACTGTTGCCCGTTACACATGAGCGGGCCCCCGCTGTCACCCTGCACAGACACACAGCCCTCTTAGTTCCCGCGTGACGTCACACCCCACTGTTGCCCGTTACACATGAGCGGGCCCCCGCTGTCACCCTGCACAGACACACAGCCCTCTTAGTTCCCGCGTGACGTCACAGCCCACTGTTGCCCGTTACACATGAGCGGGCCCCCGCTGTCACCCTGCACAGACACACAGCCCTCTTAGTTCCCGCGTGACGTCTCACCCCACTGTTGCCCGTTACACATGAGCGGGCCCCCGCTGTCACCCTGCACAGACACACAGCCCTCTTAGTTCCCGCGTGACGTCACAGCCCACTGTTGCCCGTTACACATGAGCGGGCCCCCGCTGTCACCCTGCACAGACACACAGCCCTCTTAGTTCCCGCGTGACGTCACAGCCCACTGTTGCCCGTTACACATGAGCGGGCCCCCGCTGTCACCCTGCACAGACACACAGCCCTCTTAGTTCCCGCGTGACGTCACACCCCACTGCTCCCCGAAGTATTCTTTAAAGTATTAAGTATTAAGTATTCATTATTTATTTGTATTTTATGTGTATGCAATGCCTATGTTGTTACTTTATGTTGTAGACTATAGCTATGTTTACATGGCGGACTGTACTGAGTACCAGACTGAGAACGGTCATGGTCGCTTGCGTTTATATGAAGGTGTACCCAAAACTTGATTTCGGTCTTGCGCCACATTGGTCGCACATAGCCCTACTTTTTCCTTCTGCCATATAAAATTAATTTAAAGATGCATCCCGGCGAACAAAAGTTTCCAAGCTGTTGTAAATATTTTACTTGATTTTTGTTGATGGCAACTACAATCATTTTCCATCTTATTCCCCTACAAACAGCGTTCGTTCAAAGTTTCAGTTCTTCAGCCAGTACGTTCTACCCGTTTACATGATAGGACTGAGTTGGTTTTTCGGTACGGTCTAGCTTTTTTGGCGGACCGGACCCAGTCGGTTCGGTCCTATTTTCTAGGTGTTTACATGGCCTTGGACCGTACTCAGTACCGGACTCAGTCCGCCATGTAAACAGGGTTAATATATGTTTGCTCTGTATAAAGGTGCGTCCACACTAGCCGAACGAACTCCGAACACTGAACGTTCGGTTAGTGTGGACGTCGCTCCGAAGGCAAATCGAAGGGGAACGGAACGTTCGGTTCCCCTTCGGTCGGGATTCGGAGTTTGTCGGTAAAGTTCGTCCGTAGTGTGAAGAAAGCGAACTACAGATCACCTCCGATCCCGAACGTTCGTAGTTATCACCAAATGGTGACCAAACGAAGACCGAACGAACTCCAACTCCGAACCTTCGGAGTCGGAGTTCGTTCGGTCTTCGTTCGGCTAGTGTGGACGCACCTTAATATAACTATTTTATTTTGGCTGCAAAAATAAACACAAATAGAAATATCTTGATATAAATTACAAGAAGTAGACTCACAGCACAAGTGTCCTTGGCTCCCACTGTGGATGTGCATAGGTTGGTGCCCTGTATTACTGGCGCCATAGAGTGGTTCTTTATGCATTCACGTATGGGTACCAGTTTTAGCTTCACCATCAAGAGGAGAGGAGAAGAGGCATCACGCTGTTTCGAAAACACGAGCAGAAGTTTAGAATGGTCTCAACTATCAATTTATAATCTTAGTTAAAAACCGAATGATCTAGTAACCTATTAGAGTTGACATTCCCTTCAATATATACTTTCAGCCTAGTTCACGGGCTTACGCGTTTTTCACTCTGTATTCTTTCATCTGCTCCAAAGCTCCCAGCCCGGGAGAGCGTTCCAGCAAAGTTCAATGCTGAACTATTGTATCTATTGTACCGTTGTATGTATATCGATAGAAGTAGTAGTAGGAGTAGTAGTAGTAGTAGTAGTATAGTAGTAGTAGTAGTAGTAGTGTACATGTTGGGGTATTGTGATAAGAAGATAAGAGAAGCAATACATTGCAAACGTTTACAAGATACCTAACCACAATTAAACTTCTACCCGCAGGAATCAAATTTCAACTCTATTTTGTGGTGATTATTGAGTAAGCTTTGTTTTATTTGCAAATATTTTATGTGTAAATGTTTTTTTTCTTTCTTGGCATATTAATGATAATAGTATGTCAATAATTCACTCTTTTCTAAATTATATCTTTTTTCTTTCAGCTTGGAAAAGGTTCTAGGTAGGAATTATTATACTGTATTTAAAAACTATTTACTAGAGAAGGTTCTGGTCTTACTAATCATGGGATAACATTATAATTGTATAGATGTATTACGAAATACTCACGCCCTTAAATTGCGGTTCAGTTGTTCCCCAGCCAAGGGCAACGCATTTACTTCCGGGCTTAGGATCATATTCTTTGTTGCTGGTCGTCGTTAAACGTACTGGTGCCACTCTGGACTTGCTGAAGACTATTGGCTCAGTGACCTTCAAAAATACATAATAATAAGTCTTCCTTTGTTGGTGTATAGGGAACCAAAGTGGGCGTTGACTGGTTCACTCGCGTCTCCCGTTCCTATCTAATAAGCCGTACTAGATTTTTCGTAAGCGCTACCACCTGTACCAGAGAACGTACAAGAAGCACACGCACATTCTACGAAACTGTGAAGTTTCCTCTTTACAATGATATAAAACACTTTTATTAATCTTAAGTTTATGTAGGTATACTTTCGAGTTGAAGTAAACGCTGCTTGTACAGTGCAGTGTTGACAAATCTCAAGTAAAAAACTTATGCATATTTTTAAAGCCTACGCCCGTGACAACAACTTGCACTTGCATTAGCAATGTGTCTGCTGTTGCCATGAATTGTTAGTAACAATAATGTTTCATGAAAATACCAAATATATGTTTAAAATTGTATGTTATTGCAACCCGTGAATACAATGTGGCAACCGCTCTCGGTCGGCAACCGCCGAGTCCGCCTAATTTGGTGGTATTCTTGACACATTTACACACATATTTCGTACTCATTAAAATTTGGACTGCGTTCGGTAACCAACTGATAGATCATATTGAGCAGTATGGGCTGTCGAATAATGTGATGTAATTTGTTTTCATAACTTTTGAGTGTATCAAAAGATACAGCGAGTTACATTTTCGTTCCATGCTTACTCTTCATGGACGCGCGGGGACCTGTGAGCCAAAAACCTTCCCGTTTTCGAAACTTTGGTTCCCTTTTCTTATTGCATTGCAACCTCTGATCTTAAGTATGCGTAATGTACACTCTGTATGTACTTGAGATAACTGAGTAGCGTCGTACTTAAGTGTCCCCCCGTTCAATCTAAGTGAAATTGAAGTTGACGAAATGCACAGTCAAGTGTCAAGTTAAGTACAGGATTTGTTGCTATGGAATTGTTTTATTACATGCTATTTTCCATAAGAAGAACAAACTCCATAGCAACCACAAACAAATCACATACTTTGCTAAACTCTGCATTCCGCACAGGCTTTTTTTATCTAGCTCTTTAGTCAAGTCCCAGTCACAGCCAATGAAAGTAGTCTTCGTGAGTTGACGAAGAAATGATCACAAGGAATAGGCACTCGTTCTAGCCGACTTAGGGTGCGTCTCAAATCGACTTTATGGCCTACTTGGCCTACTTCACCTATCTTTACTCATCTGAAGAGAATGACATCACGTAGTTGGTGACCAAATGTCACTAGTTAGTAGTTAGCAGCTAGCAGGCCTAGCTAGCAGGCCTAGCTAGCAGGCCTAGCTAGCACCCGAGCGTAGTAGTCAAAAGTGTTTGCTAACAGCCCTGGCGGACCGCGATCAAGTCAAATTTAACGGTGATTTCATCATCATCATCATCATCGGTTGCCACGTCCAACTCTGCGTTGGGTCGGCACACGAGTTAGAAACAAATTATTAAGGAACGATAATGAATGTATTAATTGTAGGTAGTGATGATTTAGTTTTAGTGGGTGTGTTTTGATTTTATAATCTCACTTTGCTAAGTATAAGCTGTGGGGGATGTCCCTACCCCACTGTTAGGCCTACATAAGGCGGTGGGCGGCCATCATAAGTTGCCGTGTTATTTAGAAGGCTATTAGCACAGGGCCCAATCATAGACATATTAGCCCCTTACTAACTCTATGGACCCAATTGAGGTGGCTGTGACATCACACGCAGACAAACAATGTGTTGCTAGGCAACTCCATTTTTGTATCTTTCTTTGATTGGTGCACATTCAATGTTTGTCCGAAACAAAACACGGCAACACGGCTATTTTTGGAATTGGGTACTGTGCGGATTGGTTGCCCGCTTGTGATGTCACTTTCTTTCGATTAGTGTGACTGATGCTTAGTTCAGTACATGGACGTTGCCGAGCGCCGGAAGTAGATGGTCCGAAGAAGTTGGGACCAACCAACTTCGGCGCTTGCAAGCGCCGCTTCGCCCTGATTGGTCGGATCATCCACTTCCGGCGCTCGGCGCTCGTCGACGTCCATGTACTGAACTAAGCTTCAGGTACAGTGTATTCCACGCAGAGATTGCAGTAGGTACTTGCATTTTTTTGCCACCCACCCCTTGTGGCGAGTTCAAATGATTAGGAACATTTTGACAAGTGTATTTCACATACTAGCATTCTAACTTATAAGTAAGCGGTGACTTTGGAGCCGCCCTACGAAGCACTCAATAAATTCAAAGTTGTTCTGAATCGGCCTTGTTGATTCTGGCATTTGTCCGCAGGTGTTTGCACTGTCCAATCACTGATGCATGTGTTTCATATTTGACGTATCGATCTTTGATTGGTTATCGCTCACTCGTCGATGGTGTTCGGAACCTGCAGGGTTGGTTTAGTCACTTTCACTGAAAATCAGTCTTGTTACTGAGTGGGTATAGACTCTAAATGTGAATTTATTTATTTTATTTATTAAAATGCAACTAAGTACTGCAATCTCTACGTGGATAATACTTAAAGTCATCTAGCGCAAACTGAAAGTTGGAACACACCCTCACTATCGCTACGATTGCAGAGTTCAACACTTACTTTGATCAAGGCGATGTCATTATAGGCGATATCTACGTCGAACCTAGGATGGAGTATAAAGAGTTTTACTCTCCTTGTTTGAGAGCCGGAGTCCGTGAATAAGATGTCTGCAGAACCGACCACAACACTCAGCAAAGCAACATCTTTAAGGATCCATTTGTTCCAGGGTCTGCGCGGAAAACAAACACGTGAAAGGCAACGACAAAACAAATAAAGTGTCGATAATCTTCATTTGATTTTATTTCATTCCTCAATTATTTTTTCTTGTTATTGATTTTATTTTATATAGTTAAGTAGATTGTTTTGTGTTTGTTGTTGTTATTGTTATTTATGATTTCATTATTATTAATTGTTTGCATAGTTTAGTTTTATTTAAGGTCCTCCTTTGTAAATCAGTTTTTATAACTGAATAGGATAGACATTAAATAAATAAATAAAATAAATAAATCTTAAATATGACTGCATCATCGATCGATAAAATAATAACATGTATGAAGCTATCTTTTACAGATACCGTGATTGTATACCTTTGATTACATGGTTGGTTTAGTCGCTTTAAATTAAAGTCCCCCACTGAAAATCAGTTTCGTTACTGAGTGGGTAGACTCTCAATAAGAATTATTTATTTTTATTTTTATCTATTGTCTACCCGAGGTCATAGCGAAAGCATCATTCTTCAGGTATATCTGACGTGAGGCTATTGTAAGTAATCGCAGCGAGGCCCGAGGTCCATATTAAACGGTATCTGAGTACTGTAGCCTATATCAATACTACAAAGACTCTTCAAGAAACAATTCCTTCATCTCGATTATCGAAATATTATTAAAAATGCAAGTTCGAACGATAATATTGATAATCGTGGCCATCCACGTGGGAACCATTTCAACATTATTCTTGATGTAATTATAAAAACAAAACTAGAAAAAAAAATGTCTTACAAACGTTAATATATAATATGATTTAGGTTCGCTTTTTTGTTTGAGTGGAAATTACCAGCAGACAGGAAACACTTACACGTCTGAGAAATAGTTTCGAGGCCGAAGTTAGTTTTCGCACACACAGAACATAGTACACATGCAAATTGTTATGACAAATAATGTCAGCATAAGTGTAAATTAGCAAAAACAACAGTTATTGAAGCGTGCATTGTGTGATAATTTACAGAATTGAAAAACTACACAGGAACCTATCGAAACGTCGAAGACAAATTACATTTTCTAAAATTTTACCTATGTATAACAGAGAATACTTTGGGTGGAGGGGCCTCTATAATTTTGGTATATACTGTAATGAGGACTCTCGCTCGTATATTTATTAACAGACAAGTTACACAAACGTTACTCGAAAATATATTTCTGAAACACAGTAACAGCAAAATGTGAGGTGGCTATCTTATAGTAAATTTTTGTCCGGTCACGAATATACTAATGTTTACGCAATCTGATACCTGATACGTATAAGAGGCAGAAATTACATTTCAAATGCTGTCAATAACTGTTAATGTAAAGTATAAAGTAACTCTCGTTTTGGGTAGAGGTCCGACAACATTGGTTGTGTATCTACCGCTAGTGCTGCCGAACATAGCATTGATCACAGTCAGCTGATCTGAATGTAGATGATGAACTGTTAGCAGGCTGATGATGACGACATACTGGTCATCCAGGTTATTGATTGACAGAGAAAAGTGCCCGGTCTATATTCCACCCTGAGCTCCGATATCAAAGTCACAGGGCTTTTAGTAATTGACCTTAAAGAAACATACAAAGGAAAATAAGCAATAGTGCAATTGTGAGTTTCAATGGGGCTGAGGTGGGTGGGGTAAGGTGATGTAAAATATTTAAAAAAATAAAAATTTGTTGTGCCGACAATTGATATGTAATAATTAAACAGTGATCTGCCTCAATTCCCCATATGCTGCTTGTCAGTCTACAAACATGTGGAGAGGCTTGTACTGTCTACTCAGCGATCTCGAGTAGCAGGGATCCAGTGACCGAGGCTTGCAGTTTGCAAGCTAATCAACTGGACGGGTTGAAGGCTGAGCAATAAGTCTACAATGTTCTTGAGAAGTTATCTAATCATATTAATGATTACCAAATTATGATTCAACAATCAATCAATGGTTATTGATTGAAAGGCTTCCCTGCCCACATCACAAATTATTACTAAAATGTGTGGAATAAGAATAGATCAAGGAAAGATTACCTGTCCATACCGCAGTGTGCAGCGGTTAGGAGCCACGATGGGGTTAGAATGGTGGCACCGCAGAAGTGAACATCACTAGATTGCAATGCTGCCATGTAGGGGTGGGCTTGGATGTTAACCTCCACCCCTCCGACAATGCGACCACCCCTGGGGTATAAATCAACGTCTCCGAATGATCCGCAAATGACTGAACAAACAAAATATATTTGAATCTTACCACAATTTTGAATTATATAGACATTATATAAGACTTAGTAATTTGACTATACACTGTTCCTTGTCGCATTTAAAAACAGTTTAAAAACAGTTTAAAAACGCAATATTTCGAACCCTGATTAGAGCTCTTTAACAGGGGAAAACACACTGAACACACAGAGTGTGTTTTTGCCTGTTGAAGAGCTCTGATCAGGGTTCGAAATATTGCGTTTTTTAACTGTTTTTATATGTGACAAGGAACAAGTCCAATTACTAGGTCTTATACAACGTTTTACCTGTTCTACTATGTTTCCGTTTTATTTATATAGGCATGTTAGGACACAACTTATTTACTGAATTTACCGATAATTTATTTTGCTAGGTATTGATCGGAGATCATGATTATATAGGTATAAAGTTATATTATACATCAAGGAAACTTTCAAAACCTTTTTGTTCGGGCTACTACGCCGGCTGTCAGAGGCCTAATTAGTGTCCTACAAATGCCTGGGATGGAACCCTACACAAATCCAATAGTTGTCCACTAGCATCGTTTACTCGCCCCGAGGTCAGGGATATAGCTGTGGTCAGGGGCAACACTTCTGCCGCTGGAGGTAATTTACACATTTTTGGTCCTGCATTATATATGATGACCTAAAACCCATTCTGAAGTGAAATATTGTCATTAAAAACAATAAAACGAAATTCTTACCTGAGGCGATAACAAAGATGAAATATATCTTTGTTTTGAACATGACCATCATATTTCATTATAATATTGATAATTTAGTAAATAATGTAGGTAGTATTTTTAAATAAGTTTTTAGAAAACAGATTTTAACACAAGAAATACGAAAGGGTGATCGTTTCTATGGATTAAATATCCATTGTTGTGTGAGCTTAACCGTGTAAAATATGAACTTAACACACATTGTTCACCGCAATTGGTTATTAGTTCGTTCGTTTGTCTTGCACAATCTTGCCACGCAGTAGGAGACATGGGAACTAGTATTCATAGCTTGCTCGTACGTTACATCTTTGCTTGTGGTGGCAACAAATAATTATTATGATCAAACTTTGACATTGTCATGAAAGAAAAATTGAAAGCTGGTGTGGTAGAACGCAGAAATTCTTAGTGATTAAAAATTCAGCCTGTTTGAAATAACGTTTGGTATGATTGGTAACATTTTATTTATTGTTAAGTATGTTTACTCTAAAATTCTAAATTAGGCTTATTTATTAAATTTGAATAGTATTTACCAATGATCTAGGATAGGTAGTCATCAATTGTGACGTATTCATGGCCACTGTGACATCACGTGGGAACTGTGCATTCCAGTTTCTATTGGTGCAGTATGGCCGTGACGCACTTGCAGCTTCCCAATCAAATCCAAGATCTACTTGATCTCCGCTTAGCTCCAATAATCTTACTTTCACGCGGTTCCAACACTGACTATAAAAGTATCACTAAAATATACCATCTACAACGTTTTGGAATAATTTATTACAACATATGTGAATTAATATACAAAGTAATTGTTGCATTGCTTAATTTACATTTTCCAACAAATAATCTAATCCAACAAAGTAAATAAAACGATTCGATTTCCACAATAAAATAGTCAGTAGGCAAATAAATGAAATGAGGAAAATACTCCGGTAGAAGTCAGTAGAAAAAGAACCAAAATAAGAGAACTACTTCGGTAAAATGACCGTAGTGAGAAGAACCAGAGCTGCCATCATTAGAGCCTTCAGAATCTGAATCAGCTTTCCTAGAAGAAGGGTTGGACCTTCTCCCAGTGACCATCGCAATCCAGTTCAGGTAGCCGTCGACACGGGTCCACGCCCCAGGGGTGTCTGGTACGGCACATCCTTCACCCCATGACGTCACGCCCCACTCTTCCCCAAAACACATGAGCGGGCCCCCGCTGTCACCCTGCACAGACACACAGCCCTCTTAGTTCCCGCGTGACGTCACAGCCCACTGTTGTCCGTTACACATGAGCGGGCCCCCGCTGTCACCCTGCACAGACACACAGCCCTCTTAGTTCCCGCGTGACGTCACAGCCCACTGTTGTCCGTTACACATGAGCGGGCCCCCGCTGTCACCCTGCACAGACACACAGCCCTCTTAGTTCCCGCGTGACGTCACAGCCCACTGTTGTCCGTTACACATGAACGGGCCCCCGCTGTCACCCTGCACAGACACACAGCCCTCTTAGTTCCCGCGTGACGTCACAGCTCACTGTTGCCTGTTACACATGAGCGGGCCCCCGCTGTCACCCTGCACAGACACACAGCCCTCTTAGTTCCCGCGTGACGTCACAGCCCACTGTTGTCCGTTACACATGAGCGGGCCCCCGCTGTCACCCTGCACAGACACACAGCCCTCTTAGTTCCCGCGTGACGTCACAGCCCACTGTTGCCCGTTACACATGAGCGGCACAAGTAATAAGCATAAGCATAAGTCTCCAAAAATAAGAAACAGTTCCTTTCAGTTCTCATTTTGCCGGCGTGTATCTTGAATCGGGACAGACTATAGAACCAAATCATTTCTAAGAAATGTACCGGAATGTATGTTTCGGAATGTACTTTATGAGGTATCATGAGCCACTCGTACACCGGTCTCTATAAAAATGACAGGAACCACCACTAGAGATGGAACAGTGCGTGCAGCACACGGAGGGTCTAAATGTTGCCGATTCGATAGCTGTAATCCTGACCGAAGAGTTTTACGGAGGTTTTATTCTGTGCGAGTACTCGGATTGAGTCATACTATAGGTAGGTCTCCTAAAACAACTTCGGTAATGCTTTCGTCATCAATCAATGACGTGTTTTCGGTCTCGGCCAACCCGAGCAGGTATCTGAATTAGCCATGGTCGCTGGTTGGCTGCCGCTCACCCACCCGTGACGGAAGCATTACCTAAGATGTTGTACGACGAGTAATAGCAGGCATCGGAAATTCCTTCCCAAGTTTTTTCAAATACCACAATATACCTAGGCCTAGTCAGTCAGTCACCTGGACTCGGATTCACAAAAAGAGGCCTAGGTTAACTTTAGGATACTAGGCAGAGCATGGCTGATGATACCGACCTGCACATACCCTCGACTCGACGTTTTTTTTTTTTTTTTTAAGAAACCCTAATAAATAACAAACACTTGAGACCAAAATTTAATCCCTGTCTGAGTAAGTCTTATCTTTCTACAGAGATGGAGGCAATGCGCCTATACATAGATCGATATCGGCTAGTTACCGTGAGCAACACCAAAAGACAACAATGAAACAAATGAAATGAATAATTTCTTCCGATTTTGGAAAACAAAACAAAAAACAAACAAATACACGTACAAAACTTTCACTTGGTCGTTGTCTTTCATTAAAAGTTTTAAATGGCGAGCAGTTACTATTGCTACACTTGTTTTTATTTCTATGGTTGCAATTTTATTATTTTGACAGCTGATGGTTTGTCCATCAGTTCAATTCATTTGTTCCATTGTTGTCTTTCGGTGTTGCTAGTGTCGTAGGCCTGCCACAGATTTATAATAACACAGCTGGAGGAGGGAAATGAAGTGTAGTACTTAAAGTGAACTTACTCTGCATCCGTCCTTGCCGCCTGCAGTGGACGTGCATAGGTTCTGTTTGTCGATAATTGGCGCCAGTTTCAGCTTGCTCATGCATTCCTTGATCGGCACCAGCGACAGCGGAACCATTCTGAGGTTCCGATTCGCCCTTTGGCGGCCACCCACAGACTGAAACACAAGAAGTATACGCCCTTTGATTTGCTGTTGTTAACGACGTGCCCGACAACAGCTGCGATCGGAGGGACGTTTAGTTAGTTTAGTTTAGGGGTTAACAGGGAAGGATACCTCTACGTCAAAAACCTCAAAAAATTTTCATTTTAAAATTATATCACAAGAATGGGCTTTGAAATCGAAAATCTGAATCAACAGCGCACTGTGGTTTAGTAAGCCCTACACATTGAATGCATTGAATGCGCGTTGATAAGCGAGCGCGTCCATATCTACGAACTTTGTGGCGAAAAGTTCTCAAAGCTAATAAAAACAACAATTCACAACAATTCAAGAATGCGCATTGCAAAATTTTTCCTAATTTCCATAGCTTTTATACTTCCCGACATTGTTGGATGCAGTGCAATGTGCGTTGATAAAAATTTTCGTCGTCATGTTTTTAACACGGTCCGCTGTTCTTGACAGCAATAGAAATGTGATTTCTGCCTCAAATACGTATCAGATCGCGTTTACATAGTATATTCGTAACCGGACAAAAAATTTACTATAAGATAGCCACTTCACATTTTGCTGTTACTGTGTTTCAGAAATATATTTTCGAGTAACTTTTGTGTGACTTCGCCAATATGTATCAGATCGCCATAACATGAACATATTCGTGATCGGAAAAAACTTTAAAAAAATATGTCTATCTCACATTTTTGCCGCCATTTTGTTTCAGAAAAATATTTTGCAGTAACTATGGTGTAACTTTGTAACTTTACGAACGATTTTGCCTCAAAACTATACACCTTCAATCCACATCGAGGCTTGTAGATGGTCCAAATTTTAAGTTGATCGGACTTTCTGTTCGACCGCTATCGACGGACATAAAAAAAAAAAAAAAAAAAAAAAAAAATAATTCATTCATTCATTCATTCATTCATTAAAACTAGGAAAACGCTCTGTTTGACGCGTTGATAAGCGAGCGCGTCAATATCTACGAACTTTCTGGCGAAAAGTTTTCAATGCTAATACGAACAAAAATTAACAACAATTCAAGAATGCGCATTGCAAAAATCGTTCTTATTTCCATGGCTATTATACTTTCCGACATTGTTGTATGCAGTGCAATGTGCGTTGCTAAGAATTTTCGTGGTCATGTTTTCAACACGGTCCGCCACCGTTACTAACACTTATTGACAGCAATAGAAATGTTATTTCTGCCTCTAATACGTTTAGGATCGCGTTTACATTAGTATATTCGTGACCGGACAAAAATTTACTATAAGATAGCCACCTCACATTTTGCCGTTACTGCGTTTTAGAAAAATATTTTCGAGTAACTTTTGTGTAACTTTGCCAATATTTATCAGATCGCCATTACATTAACATATTCGTGACCGGAAAAATCTGTAGAAAAATCTGGCTATCTCTTATTGTGCCGCCATTTTGTTTCAGAAAAATATTTTGCAGTAACTGTGGTGTAACTTTGTAACTTTTCAAACGATTTTGCCTCAAAACTATACACCTTCAATCCACATCGAGGCTTGTGGGTGGTCCAAATTTCAAGTTGATCGGATTTTCCGTTCGACCGCCATCGACAGACATAAAAAAAAAAAAACAAAAAAAAAAACAGAACGAAGTGCCATAAGAGTCAAGTGGAAACGCTCGCTTCGCTCGCTTAATTATTACTAGGAAAACGCTCTGTTTGACGCGTTGATAAGCGAGCGCGTCCATATCGACGAACGTTCTGGCGAAAAGATCTCAAAGCTAATAAAAACAACAATTAACAGCAATTCAAGAATGCGCATTACAAACATTTTTCTAATTTCCATAGCTATTATCTTCTTCTCAAATGCCCACATTTGGCTATTATGCCATCATGCTGGATCTGGTCAACCAGTAGAGACACGCTTCTTTCTCCACCCTCTTCATACCGCTCATTACATACATCATTATTTTACATTATACTTCGCGATATTGTTGAATGCAGTGCAATGTGCGTTGCTAAGAATTTTCGTTGTCGTTCTGTCGCGTTCGCCGCGGTCCGCCACCGGTACTAACAGTTATTGACAGCATTTGAAATGTAATTTCTGTCTCTAATACGTATCAGATTGCTTTTAAATTAGTATATTCGTGACCGGACAAAAATGTACTATCATAAGATAGCCACCTCACATTTTGCTGTTACTGTGTTTCAGAAATATATTTTCGAGTAACTTTTGTATAACTTTGCCAATATTTATCAGATCACCATAAAATGAACATATTCCTAATCGAAAAAAGTTTTAAAAAAATACGGCTATCTCACATTTTGCCGCCATTTTTCTTTTTTCAGAAAAAAAATTTGCTGTAACTTTGGTGTAACTTTGTAACTTTTCGAACGATTTTGCCTCAAGACTATACACCTTTAATCCACATCGAGGCTTGTGGATGGTCCAAATTTCAAGTTGATCGGACTTTCCGCTCGACCACTGTCGACAGACATAAAAAAAAACAAAAAAAAAAAAAACAGACTTAGGTTGGAATTCATAGTCGACCCCTACACCTAGGGGCGCCCATTGTTACCAAGGTAACAGTTGTTTGCATGTTATTTCCCATAAACAAAACCAATCCATAGCAACAATGGGCGCCCCTAGGTGTAGGGGCCGACTATGAATTCCAAATTCCAACCTTAGTGCCATAAGAGTCTCGTGGAGACGCTCGCTTCGCTCGCTTGCTAATTATTATTTTTACTATATATATATATATATATATATATATATATATATTTTTTTTTTTGAGAAGCTCGCGCGAGTTTCTCGATCGCTGTAAAATACACTCACTCGTGCTCCACCGGTCCCGTTTCGGTCGAGGGGTTCGGCCACCCTCTTCGGCATGGGGGTTGTAACGCCCCAGCCGACGGCCAAGCACGGTCCCCCTGGCTTCGGATCGAATAGGCTGTTGTCGGTCGTCGGTAGATATACCACAGCCACTCTGCTATTCATGTAGAACGGTTCAACTACCTAGAAGAAATAATCGTGCACACTCTGGTGGTTGTACTTGTAACAACAGTGACTACTGTCGTACTTAAGTGTGGTCACTACAGTGGCCGTCAACTAGAGATGAACCCCAGGTATAGACATTTCCCCAAGCAACCTTTCCCCCACCACCTTCCGCAACACGACAGACCAGACCGGTCCCATCTGTTTACAAACCGCAGAAAGGTTCAACTACCTGCTCAATTTGAAAGTGAAGTTGCGTACCAAAAAAATTAAAATCGTTCAACAACTTTTAACTTCTTGTGGTTATAAGATTGTTGTTTCAATTAAAAAATCAAACAAACTGCAATTTTATTTGTTTTTAATTCGTCCATATTTGAATGAATGTGCTGAAACATTTATCGGATTTTCTCAGTCAAATATGGACGAATTAAAAAAAATTAAATTGCAGTTTGCTTAATTTTTTAATTGAAACAACAATCTCAAAACTACAAGAAGTTAAATGTTGTTATAACGATTTTAATTTTTGTGGTACGCAACTTCACTTAACTTCACTTTAAATTGAGCAGGTAGTTGAACCTTTCTGCGGTTTGTAGAAACAGATTAGATGGGTCTGATATGTCGAGTTGCGGAAGGTGGTGGGGGAAAGGTTGCTTGGGGTTCATCTCTAGTTGACGGCCATTGTAAGTGATACCGTACTTCAGGTTGGTAACAGTGACTAGTGTCGTACTTATAAATGAGGCTACTAAGTACTACCGTACTTCAGGTTGCTACGGTGCTATGCGCAATGATGCTAATCGAGACAACGAGTGGGTGATGATGTATGAAGACGAAAAAAACGCCGCATGACATCCATGATCGATTGTCAGGATTCGAACCTGGAACGCAGAGACCGCGGTCTACTAGACCAACGCCTAATCGACCGCGGCCAACTACGCTGGCACGGGATGAAAGGAGAGATTATATCTCCTTGTTCAAGGGTGGAAGTTGACGTGGTACGAATGTTTTTCTCAAAATATTCAGATAGGGCATCAACGAAAGTTTCGTCTGTACCATTACACCAAGTTTGGTACACCAAGTTTGGTATACCAAGTTTGTTGGTACACCAAGTTTGTTGGCAAAGAGACAATCTGTGGAGTTAGTATATAAGGTCCGTCGATCCCCTGGCGGAGGCTTGGTAAACCTCAAAGATAAGTCATTTTATGGGCACGAAAATCGCCATTCTCGTCGCCCACACTAAAAAAAACTGGTTCATTACTTCAATCAAATATTGTATTATGTAAAATTTGATTTCTGAATAAGTAACTTCATTAAAAACGTACACGGAACACAAGTATAATTACATAGTTTTGATTTGATGTAATGCGGTATTGAGCTAGAATTAGTTTAGTCAGATCAATTCGTTTGTTTAACTCGATGATTTACGGACCCTCGACCTAGGGCCGGTTGTACAATCTCGGGATAAGGTTCTACCCAGTAGAGTTGCACGGGAGTTTACACCATGGCCACATCATTTTCCCCCCGTTTTGTACACCCATAGATACGTTAAAAGAAAAGCTACCACGGGATTTCTTGTTTTCCTAGAACGATCGGACCTCATCGTCTTGAAGAATGTGATGTGTGTATTCAGTCATCTGAATTTCTCGTCCTTTGCTCGAGTTTGAATGGAGATAATTTCTCGACAGGACTTTGCTCTAGGGGTGTACCAAGAAAACTACCTAAAAGGTTGGTGTAAACTCCCGCGAAACTCCACTGTAGATAAAATTACTCTTGGGATAAGCAACATTTCAAAGCATGGTGTTAACAAGTTATCCCAAAGATAAATACTTATACCGAGATCGTACAATCGGGTGGCTAAACTTTGTCTCACTGCAGGATGAGACCACGAGAAATGGCAAATGCCACTGCAAGAGAAGGGTTTTACCGACCACTGAGATTCCTTCATTGTCAACACCCGCGCGCTTCATCCACTCGACATTCTTGACATCAATTATTATCGGCTTATCGTGCATAACCGAAAATCCTAATACAGTCTGATGATTGAACAATTTCTTAGAATTAAGACCTGTTCCAATGGCCGTAATATTTAAAACAATACTAAAAACTCAACAACTTGCCCAGTTTTCGAAGTAGAGCTTCCATTCAAAATTTCACATTCATGAAATACCGAAAATAAAAACCTACTGTTATTTTATATGTTGTAGTAGTGCTAATTCAGTTGCCGATAATATTGCACTGGTAGTTATTTCTGGTATTTGACCGCGATCATGTGAATCAATTAGGGAAGCTGTCATTCCATTTATCTGTTGGGCTGTAAGCACCGAGCTACAATTAGGGTTGCACAAAATCTAGAGAGCGGAAAAACCGGTTTGACTAGTCTCATCCTACGATGAGACAAAGTTTAGTATAATAATCCTACTCACTCTGATCAGACCGATGTCGTTGGCGAACGTCTTCCGTACGAATCTCGGGTGGATGACGAACTCTGCCACTTGTCTGACCTGCGCGCGAGGGTCTAAATCTGTCACCGAGGTACTGCCGGCCACCACCGTCAGGTACTCAATGATGCGCATCACCACCTTGCCGCCCTTGAAACTGCGACACAAGACAACGTGACGTTGGTGTTCGAAGCCTACAGGGTTGGTTTAGTCACTTTCAATTAAAGTCCCCCACTGCAAATCAGTTTAGTTACTGAGTGGGTAGACTCTAAATGTGAATTTATTTTATTTTTATTTTTATTTATCGGCCATATTGGAGGCCACCTATAGTACTATTTCAAGTTTCATTTTGCTGTCGAATAATATCTTCTTCTTCTTTTGAACACCCAGAGTTGTAACTTATGCCATTCTCTGCCTAGTTGCCCAATAAAGGTTTGCCACATATTTCCTCCTTGCTATCTTTTGCCCCTCCATTAGATCCCGTTCTGCGAATAATATTGTTTACGGGGAAATATGACAAGTTTGAACACGTATATCTCCCGAGAAGTGTACGAAAATGATTATTGTATGCGCTTTTGTAAACGATTAAAAGAGAAATCGAGACAAAAGAGTTGGTTCATGTTGATTTTAACTTTTAAGTAATAATAGCAAATCAAAGTTGGAGAACAGTGTTGAACTTCAACCAAATGCCAGCTGAAACATAGTAACAATGAACTACCAATCACATGCCATTGTGTTTGTTCTCCTACCTGGCAACGCCGCAATGAGAAGCAGTCAGAAGCCATATCGGGGTAAGAAGATAGACAGCCTACCTGGCAACGCCGCAATGAGAAGCAGTCAGCAGCCATATCGGTGTAAGATAGGTAACCTACCTGGCAACGCCGCAATGAGAAGCAGTCAGCAGCCATATCGGTGTAAGATAGGTAGCCTACCTGGCAACGCCGCAACGAGAAGCAGTCAGCAGCCATATCGGTGTAAGAAGATAGGTAGCCTACCTGGCAACGCCGCAATGAGAAGCAGTCAGCAGCCATATCGGTGTAAGAAGATAGGTAGCCTACCTGGCAACGCCGCAATGAGAAGCAGTCAGCAGCCATATCGGTGTAAGAAAGGTGGATCCACAACAGTGACTCCCCATGTCAAACAGGGACGCCATGTAGGGGTACTCGGCAATATCCACTTCGAGCCCGCCGACTATGCGACCAGTATATTTGGACGTTTCGCAATTGACTGATCCAAAACAACACAACATTTAAACTTTACCACAAGTATAAACTATGTAGATATATTAAAACACACATTTAAGATTAATTACACCATGCATGTTGCACTACATGGACGTCGACGAGCGCCGAGCGCCAGAAGTGGATGATCCGACCAATCAGGGCGAAGCGGCGCTTGCAAGCGCAGAAGTTGGTTGGTTCCAACTTCTTCGGACCATCTTTTTCCGGCGCTCGTCGACGTCCATGTAGTGCAACAAGCATAAAGCCTAGTTTACGATTGGCGTCAACTTGAATCGTCAACCGGTAAAAGTTTCACGTTAGCGTTTTTGATTCACGATTCGACGGCAACTGAAGCTGCGTCGGTATTCATCGGTGAACTTCGTTGATCTTCGTTAATGCACGGCCATCTCTACAACTTGTACCCGTCAAGCTCAACTTGATCTCCGCCTAGCGGAGGCTCGTCGAACTTGGGAGTTCGACGAGCGTCCGCTAGGCGGAGATCAAGTAGACCTTGGTTCCCAAAGTTGTGATGTAGAGCATTCTGTGGTTTTAGGTAAACAACAGCTGTTTGTGGTTGTCATTTATAGGTTATTATTTGTGTGCCAGTGAACATCAACAAAATCAAAAGAAGAAAATGCTTTCTTTGGAAAACGAACAGATATTTCTTTTGAAACTCTTTGGTGACATGTGAATGCGCATGCGCGAGCGTCAAACGTTAACGCCAATCGTCAAAGTTGAACTTTGACGTTGACGGTTCAAGTTGACGGTTGACGCATTTCTGCAATCGTGAATGCTTCCATATGAATATACAGGTTTATCAAGGTGTTGAAGTTGAAGTTAGCGTTGACGCCAATCGTACACTAGGCTAAAGCCTAGTTTACGATTGGCGTCAACTTGAATCGTCAACCGGTAATAGTTTCACGTTAGCGTTTTTGATTCACGATTCGACGGCAACTGAAGCTGCGTCGGTATTCATCGGTGAACTTCGTTGATCTTCGTTAATGCACGGCCATCTCTACACGTTGTACCCGTCAAGGTCAACTTGATCTCCGCCTAGCGGATGCTCGTCGAACTTCGGAGTTCGACGAGCGTCCGCTAGGCGGAGATCAAGTAGACCTTGGTTCCCAAAGTTGTGATGTATAGAGCATTCTGTGGTTTTAGGTAAACAACAGCTGTTTGTGGTTGTCATTTATAGTTTATTATTTGTGTGCCAGTGAACATCAACAAAATCAAAAGAAGAAAATGCTTTCTTTGGAAAACGAACAGATATTTCTTTTGAAACTCTTTGGTGACATGTGAATGCGCATGCGCGAGCGTCAAACGTTAACGCCAATCGTCAAAGTTGAACTTTGACGTTGACGGTTCAAGTTGACGGTTGACGCATTTCTGCAATCGTGAATGCTTCCATATGAATATACAGGTTTATCAAGGTGTTGAAGTTGAAGTTAGCGTTGACGCCAATCGTACACTAGGCTTTAAGTGCTTATTCCAAGCTTGTTCAACAATCATGTCATCAGCGCTGGCGTTTAGGTGGCGGTGCAAATATTGAAATATGGCGTAGAAATGTTTACGTTTTGATCGAAGTGACAGTGTGTTTTAAATAATGTCCCTACTCCAATTCTGACTGCACGTATGTTTATAATATTCATCTAGGCCTATAGGCATAGCTACTTTGTAACGGGAATGAGTTTGATATGGTTAGGGGCTTAGACGTCTTGCAAACATTAGAAACTATCTAGCAGCTGCCACCTGTCATGCTGCAATGTACCTACAAATGACTGGAAGGGAATAGAGACTTTAGAGTCTTACCTGATACGACAATAAAGGAAATGAAGTAAATGAAGACAGTGAACTTGAACGTGACTCCCATATTGAATTTACATTAACGATTTTGTAAATTATGTATGTAAAGGTACATTTTTAAACAGGTCTTCTTAAAAAAACATCATCTGTCACAAGGTACATGATATCGCGTCGTTTCTATGGATTGAGTTCTTTGTTGTTTAACCTTAACAGTGAAAAATATGAACATAAAACACATTGTATGGTAATTGTTTGTTCGCTGGGTGTTACACCAGGTTCACACCATCAGCTCTCGTTTGCGTTTGTTTTTGAATACAGTGCTCGTGGTGTAAGGTCCGTAAATCCCCGGCGGGGGCTCGTCGAACTCCAATGAGGTTTACCAAACCTCCGCCAGGGGATTCAGCAGACTAATATTTAGTCCATATACCTACTTGGAACTTTGAGATATGCCCAAGTTTTTCCACTCCCATCAAACTAAGGAATTTATAAGTAGCAAATAATCTATTTGGAGGATTTCAAAGGTTTTGATTGGTGGTTGCCACGGAGAAAACAAGCTATTGGGACATTGTATTACTGGGTCTAAGTTACTTGTATGTCGCTAGCTCTTGGATTGGTTACAAGACTTTACGTTGTACTACAGTTTAGATGTTTTCCACTCAACTTATCTCCGAAAGAGTAAATGGAAAAATTTCATTCAAGTGCAAATCAAACAAATCCGTAACTAAACAATGTGTCCCAAGTTCATATTTTCCACTGTTAATATCAAACAACAAATAACTCTTTAATCCATGGGAACAACAAGGTTAACGGTTATGATTTGTTATGTTATGTTTGGTTATGTTTTGCATACATCATTTACTAAATTAACTGTATTAATTCAATATGGGAAACATGTTCAAAACAATTATCTACTTCATCTTCTTCGTTATTGAGTCGAGTAAGTGTCTCAACTCTCCATCTCTTAGTCATACTAATTAGGTAGGGCTCTGACAGCCGGCGAAGTAGTCATGGTCGACTAAACCACGGTCCTAGCGGTCCAGGGTCGAATCTTGGCCGAGACATAGATATCTTCTTTTATTGGCTGCATCTTCATACATCATTGCTCCCAGTCATCGCCTCTAAAGTTTGCCCAACGGAATTATTCTCATCCCTACAATATTATAATTCGTATAAACCAGGTCAATAGGGAATGCACATACGATTTTTGTAATTGATTTTTAAATACGTCGTCGCATATGTAATAGCAATATATTTTTAAATTTTGAAAATCGTATCAGTCTATGCCTCAAAATAATTGATTTAGTAGCCTCACATAAAAGCGCGCGAAAAACGAGCCGGCGCTATCTTGATGCGCGTGACGTCAGAGTTTTGTACTTGAGTACTTGTGTACGCGCTCCGCCTATGGCTCACCGCACGGTCTGTCGACTAGCTACAAAACACTGACGTCACAACTGTCTCTAGCCAATCACGGGGCGTTATTATCAAATTCAAATAATCGCGACTTGAAATCCAATATTAAACCTATTTAAACATCTTTTTTTAGTTAGGACTTTCATTAATATGCTTTGTTTACCATATACTATTAAATTAAGTGTTTGGTTTAACAAAAAATGGTATGAGCATTCCCTATTATACTAACCTAACTGATTAATTCGCTAGTTCCTACCGTTTAACTGAAACAGGTCCATTAGGGATAATTTACGGTCTGCCGTTGGTTACCTGTTACGGTAAGCGTGGTCAATCAGGCATGTGCACTAGACTCATCGAAATACTAAAAGAACGCCGGGATTCTGTTGATGTTCTTTGAATTATGGTAATTATGGTAAGATTCAAACCTATTTTCTTGATCCAGTGATTTGCGGACCATATGATCCCACGGATATGAGTACACGCATCGTCGGAGGGGTGGAGGTGGACATCAGAGACTACCCCTTTATGGCGTCGACGCAGGTTCTGCATTTTCACTTCTGTGGCGCCACCGTACTCACTCCGATATGGCTTCTTACCGCTGCTCATTGCGGTGTACAAAGGTAATTGTAGCCTGCGGAACTCCGGATTTCGTTCTGTTAAAACTGAGTTAATGATAAAATGTGTTTAAAGTTGTCCCAAATGTAAATCAAAATATATCATAGTGTAGTGAATTTAGTGTTTTTTCTTGAACAAATTCGTATTTATTGAGTCAAACCACTCAGTAATAAGACTGACTTTCAGTGGGGGCAGGGGCGGCTCGTCCATAAGGGCACACGGGCATGTGCCCTCCCTCCCCACCCGCCAACCACCAACAGTCATTAAATGACGAGTTGTGGTTTTGTGGTATTGTTAACATAAAATCGAAAATTTTGTAATTGTAATGTGCACATTCAAATAAAGGCGCGGTGCGCTGACTTATCCAGGCAGACGGCGGTACCCGAAGTCTCCGACAGAGCTCGTTACGATTACGTTTTGGGTTATCGCTGGCCGTTGCGTCTTTGGGTTTATCGCGTCTTGCATTTTGTTGCCTGGTGATTGCCCGGGGAGGGGGGGAGCCCACGCCAATAACACTCATACCGCGCATGCGCACTTACGTTTTTTCCGCTGATATGTGAGTGGAGACGGCAGATTTTACATGACGAATGAGCATGTTTTTTCGAGAGCCCCAGTACGGAGCGAGGAACCGTTTCTGTAAGTACGTGTAGGCGTGGTGTTGTCAGTTGTGTAGACAGGTGGTTGTCTTTGTTCTATAGTGTAGTGCGTGTGCGTGTTGTGTTGTGTCACTGTGTGATGTGTCGCTTTTGACTTTGTAGTAATAGTCAAACAAAATGAACGAGATGAGGCACATAAAACATAAACATTTGAATTGTGAAGGGAGACTGGTAGCAAAGACATTAGGCCGACCAATGCCTGACGTGTATAATTCAGGTATGCCAAATTAAAAATAGACTTCTAAAAGTAACTTCTTAGCACTAGTATATAGACATTAAATTATCAGGTAAGTTTGCATGTGCTGTTATTTATTATCTTCTAAATGAAGACTATAACTACCTTTTTAATGTTAACTGATTTGTGCCTTACCCATTTCAACCCCCACGAGCCGCCACTGAGTGGGGGAGTGCCCTGTAGACTCCGAACACCACATACGAGTGAGCGATAACCAATCAAAGATCTTTATTTCAAACATGAAACATATGAATCAGTGATTGGACAGTGCGAACATCTGCCAGAACGAACAAGGTCGATTCAGAACAACTTTAAATGTTTAGTGTTTCGTTGCTAGGACGGCTCCAAAGTCACCGTACTTATTCCTTTATTGATGGGATTGATCAATATTAGAAGTTAAGAAACTTTTGCCTGTAGCGGGATTTGAACCCGGGTCCTTCTGCATTGGAAGCAGGGATGTAAATCACTTCCTTATAGAGGAGGAATTTTAGGTTTTAACCCGGACAAAATTAGGAGAAAGCTGATTTTTTCAGGGTCGCTTACAAGTATCATTTTGTATAACATACTTCGGGTCCGCCAAAATCCGCCTTGTGCGTTAGCCGCCATCTTGGAAAATGTCGGCGATTACGGTATTACACTAAATCACTTGTTGTGAGTGCTCTATGTAACATAAAATTACGTGAGTGGTGTCAAATGAAAGATAATAATATGATCAATAACAATAATGTATGTAATTTTATTTATTTATCATATTACAATAGAAGGAAGTAATTAAGTGATCCGCCGCATAAGTGGATATTTGTATTTTGATGATTTGCGATAAAAGTAATAACGTATCCATAACTTGTGTTCATACAAAACATAAAGATTATTCTGTCTAAAACACACGTGCCAAGTCTCATTTGCATAACTTTAAAAATGTTTGAGATACGAGCTATTGTATATCTGCATGTGTCGTGGCCGCCATCGCCCAGGACAGAGCAAAACTCATTACCTTAGCTCATCGGTCAGTAACAACACATTAAAAGAAACTTGTTTTTACATGATGACTAAAGAATTTAATTGAGCTTCACTAAGGCCAAAGTAACATATGTGCTTTAGTCGCCTTTTTGAAAAATGGCGACGGTTACAGTTTTGTCTTGAAACATGCTTTGTGAAGGCTACATATAACAGAAAATAACATGAAGAATCTTAATTGAAAGATATGATTGAGAACTTTTTTAAACAGGGGAAAAATTGTAAGTAATTAGATAAGCGTAGCGAATGTATCAATAAATTCAAATGGTTCATTCTCTCCATGCGCGAATTGTGTTCGTCACATACCGGTCAAACGGTTCGACGGATATGACCAAAACTTTAAACCAACACTCTTTAATACTCAAATTGACGATGTCAAGATGAACAAAAAAATCCGTCAAGATGACAACCTACAAAAAAATAAATTACCGAAAACATTTAAGTTTTAATTTCTGTTAATTGAAACTTACAGACTAATTTAAAATGTTTAGGGTTCGTGGTAGAATGGCTATTCTAAGTAACCCATGGTAAGTCTGAAAAAGGAGACCCTGTTCCCCCCCCCCCCCCCCCCCCTTCTCCACTGTCCCACTTAAGATTCCTTCTTCTGCAATTTGCCCTTCTTCTGTTGGACTCTCCTTATGACGACCCCCATGATGATAAACAGTCAAATGCGATAGAGCAACTCTTGTCTGTTATCCATGACCATCACTATTTGATGATAACGATATGATAAGTAGAACGAAACATTTTGAACAGGCTATTGCATCAATCAACGGTTACTTGCACCTACGAACTGAGATATGCAAAGAGTACCAACATAATAGTTGGGGGGGGGGGGGGGGGGGGTTGGGGGGGGGGGGGTCCTTTTCCATCGCGTACATGGCCTCGACCACCTCACACGAAATTGTCTTTGGAGATTCGCTCATGCATTGCATATTACTAGGCGTACTAAGCTTACGTCAGCGGCCGCATTCCTGGGAATTGGCAGAATAAAGCCCGGCTTATTTAAAAGTTTTCCAATCGGTTAATGTTTCAAGAATCAAGATATAAACATTGTCAATGCAAAAACTGCTGCATGCACTCTAATAGTGGAGACAACATTAAACTTGGCAGACAGTGGTCCCCCAGTTGCAGAAGTTGGTAATGATACAGATTACTAGTTATCTTAATTGGTCAAAATTCTCAAGACGTTGTCATTTAAATGGTATCGCCAGGATCTGCCAACACAGTCAATAAAGGGAATAATATTTCTCGGTTTCAGAGCAAGCTAGCAGAAATTGAAAAATTGCAGTGGGCTGTTTATGTACTGACATGATGTGAGTGACGCTACTAGTGCTTGTTTTAAAGAAGGAAATAAAACGGGTCTTAATAATCATCATTAACAATCGTGAACTTCCCCATCCTCTCACGATGACTAAAGACAATCCACAGCAAGTAACCCGAAAAAGATTCGGCGTTGTTCCAGGTTAGAAGGTTTACGTTTTTGAGGTTAGGATTATACTTGAAAGTGCAGTATACACGATAGATTCGGCGTTGTTCCATTCGGCGTTATTCAGCGTCCCCCAACTGCTAACCACAGTGTTGGAGCAATGTTCAATAGGGAAGTCTCATCAAAAATAAATATTCCTCAAAGTACCTAAAAATGGAAGATCATTATCTAAAAGTACGGGCGGTATAATTTTTATATCTGAGAAGCGTATATTTCCAATTCTATTAGCATTTTAAGTTTGAAATTTGGAACTTCTTGTTTCGTAATTGAAAAACGGCTCTTGACGTCATATGTCATGTAAACAACTGCCTCCTTGAAGTATTCTTAATAATATCAACGATATTAAGTTGGACATTTTACAATATCTAGGATGCAGTGACTTTACAACAATGTCTTTTATACCACTGTTTTCTTCAGAAAATACATTTTGATACAGTATTTACCAAAACGTGTTTAAAATAATGCAATTATTTAGCATATTGTTGTTAATTAATGTTGAGAAGTGTTCATTTACTAACTATAAATAAACGTTGGTTCAGTTAGAGTCTTATGAGAGCAATAATCTACTAAAGGGTGGGATTTCAGTACTATTTGTATGATATAAAATTACTGTTTACTGACATATGACGTCAGAACCTTGAAATCACGAGCAAGATGGCGCAGGTCCGTTTCTGAGCGTGTTTTGAAAGCAGTATCTTTGACTTGCTGTTAAAGCGATGTTAATGCACCTTTCGAGCCGAAACCAATTAATTCCCATTTATTTTAACCTGAGGTAACCAGTAAGCAAATAAAAAAAATGCGTGAGACTTCCCTATTTGTATAATTAGACACCTAAACAAGTGAGAGTGATAGACAACATTTACTATGTGAATAATTATAAGTGCGGCAGTGTTTGGGAACATTGCCGAAAATATTAACTAAAAATGCGCTTACAAAATGACGGTAACAGCTACAACGTTAAACTTACTTTCGCCAAGACAGTGGCAATACCTTTGTTGTGGATATAAATAAATATAAAACATTGTTATTATTTGCCATTTAGTGACTTACGCGACAGCTTAGGCCACATGGCGTCTTCCGAATCAGATCCATTTTTCTTATGTCGTGGGGGTCGTCATAAGGAGAGTCCAGAAGCTAGGAAGGGCAGGGTAAATTGCAGAAGAAGGAATCTTAAATGGGACAGAGATGAAGGGGGGGGGGGGGGGAAGAACAGGGTCTCATTTTTCAGACTTACCATGGGCCCATTCTACCACGAGCTCAAATTAAATCCGTCCGTAAGTTTCAATTAACAGAAATTAAAACTTAAATGTTTTCGGTAATTTATTTTTTTGTAGGTTGTCATCTTGACGGACTTTTCTGTTTATCTTGACATCGTCAATTTGAGTATTAAAGAGTGTTTGTTTAAAATTTTGGTCAAATCCGTCGAACCGTTTGACCGGTGTGCGACGAACAAAATTCGCGCATTTAGAGAATGAACCATTTGAATTGATTGATACATTCGCTACGCTCATCTAATTACAATTTTTCCCCTGTTTAGTGAAGTTCCCAATCATATCTTTCAATTAAGATTCTTCTTATTATTTTATGTTATATGTAGCCTTCACAAAGCATGTTTGAAGACAAAACTGTAACCGTCGCCATTTTTCAAAATGGCGACTAAAGCACATTATGTGACTTTGTTCTAAGTGAAGCTCAATTACACTCTTCAATCATCATGTAAAAACAAGTTTCTTTTAATGTGTTGTTACTGACCGATGGGCTAAGGTAATGAGTTTTGCTCTGTCCTGGGCGATGGCAGCCACGACACATGCAGATATCCAATAGCTCGTATCTCAAACATTTTTAAAGTTATGTAAATAAGACTTGGCACGTGTGTTCTAGACAGAATAAGCTTTATGTTTTGTATGAACACAAGTTACGGATACGTTATTACTTTTATCGCAAATCATCAAAATACAAATATCCACTTATGCGGCGGATCACTTAATTACTTCCTTCTATTGAAATATGATAAATAAATAAAATTACATACATTATTGTTATTGATCATATTATTATCTTTCATTTGACACCACTCACGTAATTTTATGTTACATAGAGCACTCACAACAAGTGATTTAGTGTAATACCGTAATCGCCGACATTTTCCAAGATGGCGGCTAACGCACAAGGCGGATTTTGGCGGACCCGAAGTATGTTATACAAAATGATACTTGTAAGCGACCCTGAAAAAATCAGCTTTCTCCTAATTTTGTCCGGGTCGGTATAGGAAATTGGGCTAAAGAAACCCCACTATTATTTTAATCAATATTTATTGATTTATTGATTTATTTAATGTCCATCCTATTCAATTATAAAAACTGATTTACAAAGGAGGACCTTAAGGCTGGTCCACACAGATTTTTAAGACATAATGCATAAGGTTTTAAGACGTTGTTTTAAAAACAACAATGAAAACAACGTCTTAAAACTAAAACTTTGTGTGAACGCCAGTACGTGTTTCCTATGATCCAACTTTACGACTACGCGTTAAACCTTAAATCGTATGTCTTAAAAATCTGTGTGGACCAGCCCTTAAATAAAACTAGGATATGCAAACAATTAATAATAATGAAATCATAAATAACAATTACAACCAAAACAAAACGAACTACTTAACTATATAAAATAAAAATCAAGAACAAGAAAAAATAATTAAGAAATAAAATAAAATCAAATATCAAAATTAATATAATTCCTCTCACCTGTGTTTGTCTGTGACGCAGTTACAATGAAGCCGGCGATATGATCAAGTACGAAGTGGACTATCTGACGGTCGTTGTCGGAAGTACGACCATCAACGAGAGGGAGTCGGGAGCTCAAGTAAGACGCGTTGCTGAGTTTATCATGCATCCTGGTTTCGTACACGACAGCTTCACCAACGACATTGCCTTGATCAGAGTGAGTTTACCAAAACAAATAAATAATAATAATACTTACAACCACTTGTCGTGTCCATGCAAATCCACGTTTCTCTTCAAACTATTATAATATTTTGTACTTTCGATGAAAAAAAAAAGTTTTTATATACAAAATACAAGTTACTTATATAAACTGGTATTTTCGATAAGAAATACATTTGTGAATACATTTTACAGTGAAAATGTATTTTGTACGTTTACAGACTTGTCTTGTATTCATTTATTTGTATTGTAAATTGTCGTTATAGTTGTTTTTTGTATTTATTTTCTTGTGTGTGCTTTTTAAAATGTAGCAGGCTTGCTAAATGAAGATCTACTGTTACTATATTCTAGTCGTCAGTGAATCCATTAAAAATGTTATTAATGAATCAAAATCAACTCTGCACATTCCAGCGTTCTTTCTTCGAGCAATCCATGTTCTATCTGTGAGGGTACTTGACCGGTACTTGAGCTAACGCGGGAAGTCCCGTTAAACTCGTCGTACAACATCTTCGGTAATGCTTCCGTCACGGGTGGGTGAGCGGCAGCCAACCAGCGACCGTAACTAATTCAGATACCTGCTCGGGTTGGCCGAGACCGTAAATACGTAATTGATTGTTGACGAAAGCATTACCGAAGTTGTTTTAAGAGACCTATAGCTACCTCTATTGCTTTAAAGTATAGAGATGGTTTAATTTTTCACTCTCTCTTTTACTTTCCTTGTTTGTGTATTGACTGGACTTGAAAAGTTCCACTTTTCTGATGTAAAATCAGAGAAGTTAATAATAATAATAATAATAATAATAATAATAATAATAATAATAATAATAATAATAATAATAATAATAATAATAATAATAATAATAATAATAATAATAATAATAATAATAATAAGTATAATAATAATAATAATAAATCTCATACACCTGTTTCAAAAACAAATCGGGTCATGGGGTTGTTAGCTACCAAATTTCTTGGTCATCCACGCAAATCCACGTTTACTAACATCGCCCTGTTATGTCTATTCTTCCACTTTTTTCTGCCTTCCTACTTAAGTTAACACAAAGAATAAAAATATGCACCAACCTTAAGAAGTGTACTGCCCACACTTAAGTACGATACTAGTTCGTTTATTTCAATGTAGATAATTTTGTGAGGTGATGGGGGGAAGCAGCTTCGATCGGCGAGCGGTAAGTTATCGCACCTAAGTTAGTAATCGTGATGACCTGTAAAAAAGAATTTCCCTGTCAGTAAACAACACTTTTTACTATATAATTACGAAAAAGTCGCTTCAAAGTTGAACTAAATAAATGGTTAACTAGTTGTCCTCAAGAATATATTGATGATATAACCAACAACGTGTTATCTAAATAATTCATCAAATTCAACTCAAACATGCCATTGAATATAAATATAATTTTATATATAATTATAAATTATAATTATATGAACATTTGTATACATTGTAAATGAGGTTTAGAATAATGTTTTTATAATATGACGAAAAACAACGATAAGCAACGAAACCTTTACACAAACGAGATTCGAATGTCTGCCTGCTTTTATTATCTCATCTCTCATTTCAATAATTCGGAAATATCTGATGAAACAATGAAAGAGTAGGAGGTTTGGCCAAGGTCATGCAGTCAATCCCCTGGTGGAGGATCGGTAAACTAAACCTCTGCTAGGTTCAACGGGCCTTGAGGGGTAGATAAACGATCATCTTTTCCAACCTCTAAAGATTGGTTTCTCCAACTTGACACTAAACGAACTGTAGTCACTATAATCAGGTGAATGGGTATTAAAACCGCAAAAATATGATTTTTTTTATTATATCATGAGAACGCCTCAAAAAATGAAAACTTGATTCTGGTCCTGTTTTTGGTGTTGAATCAGCTACACAATGGGTTTAGAAATATTAACAGTTAGTTATCTTTACGATTGCAATTTTATTTGTATTTAATAATTAATAATATTATTATTAAAAGAATAAAAAAACGATCGTAAAAATATTTATAATTTTACTTTTTAACCCCATTGTGTAGTTGATACGAAACCAAAGGAAGGATCAGAATCATTTTTCAGTATTTAAAGCGTTCTCATGATATAATTTTAAAAAAAAAAACATTAATTTCGGGCGGCTTTAATACCAATTACCGTTAAGTACAATGAAACTGATTGTTTTGTACTATTTAAGGTAATTAAACCATTCCACTTGGACTCAAACAGAGTGGCAAGGGTACCTCTAACGACAACCGACAATACTGAGGTGAACCCGATACCCGACGGAGAATGCATTGCCCTGGGTTGGGGACTCACTGACCCTGAACCCAGTCCGCTAGATGCTCCTAATGTGAATATTACAGTCAAACCCGTGAGTATTTACCATAATATAGCGCTTTCAATGTGGTCAAAAGACAAGAATTATAGAGAGAGAAACTGTATAGTTAACACAAAAAGGCAGGTTTATACACACTTTATAGTTAACACAAGAAGGCAGGTTTATACACACTTTTCCTTAGATTTATTTTGTTCCTGGCAGGTATTTTCCTAATTAATGTTTTTCTTAGAATCGCTATCATTGGCCGGATTTATAAAACGTCGCCTCTCATGGGCTGGGCTAAGAATTTTAGGTATTAGAGCTAACGTTGCTATGGTTTCCTCTAAATGATAATCTTAAATATGTGTGTAAACCGACCGCAAACAGAATAATCCTCCTGCCTAGGATCTTTCGAAAGTCCATTAGAAATAAAACATTTTTAAGGTAGGGATTTATTGACACATAGCAATTAAATATCAAATTAAAATATCAAAATAACTTCCTGTAGAACACAGCTTAATTGATGAAAATAATAATACCTACTATTGCAACTAATGGTTTAATAAAATGTTACATAATTCGGAAATAGTGATAGTACCCTTAAGGTCTCTGTTTGTGTTCCAGAAAGCAGGCGCCGGCCGCCCTTCCCCAGTCCTAAGAATGGTGCAGCTAAAACTAATACCGATCGCCGAATGCAAGAAAATTCTGAGACTTGCACCAATTCTCGATAAACAGAACATATGCACGTCCACTAAAGGAGAAAAGGACGGTTGCAAAGTGAGCACACTTTAGCCCTTGCGCCACATACACCAATCCAGAATATTATTGGGTAACATAGTTGCCTCAACGAAAGTATTCTGATAATCACGACATAGCAGAGTCCAAGGTGACAACTTAATTTTCTACCTCGCTAATTCCTACCATCTTATCTAAACAGGTCCATTAAAGACCTTCCGTTGGTTACCTGTAACGGTTAGTGTGGCCAAGCCGCCTGTGCACTCGACTAAGCTGAAGCATGCGTTTACGAATGTGTGCAGTAGACAATGACCTGAGATCGGTATCCGAATACTTTCGTTGTGGCTACTTAGTGTGTAATACAATCTACACTAGCAAATTGAGTCAACTCCGTTATCGGTTGCTTTTTTGTGACGAAAGGAATCCTAGAAATGAATGAGAAATGAGAAATTAATCCTATTTCAAAAGGGGAGGAGTCGCGTACGACGTTCCGTTGCCTGATTGGCCAACAACTTACGCTATACGCGTTGACAGAGCATGAGTACCCCGCATAAGAGGGCTGTGTGTCTGTGCAGGGTGACAGCGGGGGCCCGCTCATGTGTAACGGACAGCAGTGGGGTGTGACGTCACGCGGGAACTAAGAGGGCTGTGTGTCTGTGCAGGGTGACAGCGGGGGCCCGCTCATGTGTAACGGGCAACAGTGGGCTGTGACGTCACGCGGGAACTAAGAGGGCTGTGTGTCTGTGCAGGGTGACAGCGGGGGCCCGCTCATGTGTAACGGGT
This sequence comes from Isoperla grammatica, assembly GCA_945910005.1. NCBI lineage: Eukaryota > Metazoa > Arthropoda > Insecta > Plecoptera > Perlodidae > Isoperla > Isoperla grammatica. The sequence goes on from OX246750.1 coordinate 5,332,993, forward strand.
CACAGTGGGGTGTGACGTCACGCGGGAACTAAGAGGGCTGTGTGTCTGTGCAGGGTGACAGCGGGGGCCCGCTCATGTGTAACGGGCAACAGTGGGGTGTGACGTCACGCGGGAACTAAGAGGGCTGTGTGTCTGTGCAGGGTGACAGCGGGGGCCCGCTCATGTGTAACGGGCAACAGTGGGCTGTGACGTCACGCGGGAACTAAGAGGGCTGTGTGTCTGTGCAGGGTGACAGCGGGGGCCCGCTCATGTGTAACGGACAACAGTGGGGTGTGACGTCACGCGGGAACTAAGAGGGCTGTGTGTCTGTGCAGGGTGACAGCGGGGGCCCGCTCATGTGTAACGGGCAACAGTGGGCTGTGACGTCACGCGGGAACTAAGAGGGCTGTGTGTCTGTGCAGGGTGACAGCGGGGGCCCGCTCATCTGTAACGGGCAACAGTGGGCTGTGACGTCACGCGGGAACTGAGAGGGCTGTGTGTCTGTGCAGGGTGACAGCGGGGGCCCGCTCATGTGTAACGGACAACAGTGGGGTGTGACGTCACGCGGGAACTAAGAGGGCTGTGTGTCTGTGCAGGGTGACAGCGGGGGCCCGCTCATGTGTAACGGGCAACAGTGGGCTGTGACGTCACGCGGGAACTAAGAGGGCTGTGTGTCTGTGCAGGGTGACAGCGGGGGCCCGCTCATGTGTAACGGACAACAGTGGGGTGTGACGTCACGCGGGAACTAAGAGGGCTGTGTGTCTGTGCAGGGTGACAGCGGGGGCCCGCTCATGTGTAACGGGCAACAGTGGGCTGTGACGTCACGCGGGAACTAAGAGGGCTGTGTGTCTGTGCAGGGTGACAGCGGGGGCCCGCTCATCTGTAACGGGCAACAGTGGGCTGTGACGTCACGCGGGAACTAAGAGGGCTGTGTGTCTGTGCAGGGTGACAGCGGTGGCCCGCTCATGTGTAACGGACAACAGTGGGCTGTGACGTCACGCGGGAACTAAGAGGGCTGTGTGTCTGTGCAGGGTGACAGCGGTGGCCCGCTCATGTGTAACGGGCAACAGTGGGCTGTGACGTCACGCGGGAACTAAGAGGGCTGTGTGTCTGTGCAGGGTGACAGCGGTGGCCCGCTCATGTGTAACGGGCAACAGTGGGCTGTGACGTCACGCGGGAACTAAGAGGGCTGTGTGTCTGTGCAGGGTGACAGCGGGGGCCCGCTCATGTGTAACGGACAACAGTGGGGTGTGACGTCACGCGGGAACTAAGAGGGCTGTGTGTCTGTGCAGGGTGACAGCGGGGGCCCGCTCATGTGTAACGGGCAACAGTGGGCTGTGACGTCACGCGGGAACTAAGAGGGCTGTGTGTCTGTGCAGGGTGACAGCGGGGGCCCGCTCATGTGTAACGGGCAACAGTGGGGTGTGACGTCACGCGGGAACTAAGAGGGCTGTGTGTCTGTGCAGGGTGACAGCGGGGGCCCGCTCATGTGTAACGGGCAACAGTGGGGTGTGACGTCACGCGGGAACTAAGAGGGCTGTGTGTCTGTGCAGGGTGACAGCGGGGGCCCGCTCATGTGTAACGGGCAACAGTGGGGTGTGACGTCACGCGGGAACTAAGAGGGCTGTGTGTCTGTGCAGGGTGACAGCGGGGGCCCGCTCATGTGTAACGGGCAACAGTGGGGTGTGACGTCACGCGGGAACTAAGAGGGCTGTGTGTCTGTGCAGGGTGACAGCGGGGGCCCGCTCATGTGTAACGGGCAACAGTGGGGTGTGACGTCATGGGGTGAAGGATGTGCCCAAAAGGGCATCCCTGGTGCGTGGACCCGAATCGATGGCTATCTCCCCTGGATTAAGATGGTAACCGGAAGAACCATCCCCCCTACTAGATCAGATTCTACTTCTGGCAGCAGTGGTTTAAAGCACAACGTCCGTTTTGGCGATTTACAATACCTCTTTGTATTCTTGGCCTATTTACTAGATGGAATGCTTTATGGAAATCTAATAAAATATCCATAAACATGAATATTCAATATTGATATAATGGTGTAAGGAATAATTTCAATACTTTGTCACAGGTAAGGCGTAGTAACCATTTTAGAACCGTGCGGTATTGAGTTTTTTACTGTTCAAAAACGGTTGGTGGTTACTGAACGGAAATTCGTTTTTTCGTCAGTAATAATGATTCAAATGTTACCATCGTAACGTTTGGTATTTTGGTAGAAATAACTAAAGAAAATGTTAATTACCTGATATAGCAACAACCGTAACGATTTTAATATTTAAATCCCTATATTTAAAGAAAATAGATTTTTACCTGGACCTCCAAAGTTACCAACTGGAAATTTAGGATATTCACGAAACATGCCTGAAGAATGTGCCTGCAAGTTCCAACATGGAATAACCCTGGAAAAACTTCGTCATTTAATAAATAAATAAATTCACATTTAGAGTCCACCCACTCAGTAATGAAACTGATTTGCAGTGGGGGACTTTAATTTAAAGCGACTAAACAAACCCTGTAAGTTCCGAAAACATCGACGAGTGAGCGATAACCAATCAAAGGTCTATATTTCAAATATGAAACACATGAATCACTCAGTGATAGGACAGTGCGAGCACCTGCGGACAAATGCCAAAATCAACAAGGCTGATTCAGAACCACTTTGAATTTATTGAGTGCAACGTTTCTAGGACGACTCCAAAGTTACCGTTTACGTATTCCTAAGACAAGAAGTCATGCAATTGAATCCATATTAGAAGTTACAACTTCTGCCTGAGCCGGGATTTGAACCCGGGACCTTCTGCTTTGGAAGCAGGGATGCTAGCCACTGGACCAACGAGCCAATTTTGGAATTTGCTTTGGACACTCGACAGCAAACTTGTAACCTTGTGTTTGTACTAATTTCTTTATAAGCGCTGTTCATAATCAACATTTTGGAAGAACACATATGGGTCTGATTGTTCAAAGGGAAACTGGCCCAACGTGTCTGTTGTGTATTCTCGTGGTTGCGACATATCTGAGTCCAATGGTACCATATTCATATTCTACTACTCTAGTTCCTACCAACACCCTACCCAACCTAACCCCCTACCCCCTACCTAAAACAAATGCCAGAAATTGCTAGTCCCGGTGGTCTAGCGGTTAAGAGCGAAGGATAATGCGTCAAAAACCGCAGAAAATTTAAATTTTTCAATGATATCATAAGAATGAAACGAAAAATCGAAAATTTGAGTAATCATTGCGTTGTGGTTTGATAAGCCCTACAGACTGAATGATAAATATTTAACATTATAATCAATATGACTTTGAGTTTTTAAAATTACTAATGAAGGAAGTATCACAGATATACTGATTATAATGTTAGATACATAGATCATTTAGTCTGTAGGGCTTAAGGCTGGTCCACACAGATTTTTAAGACACAATGCATAAGGTTTTAAGAGGTTGTTTTAAAAACAACAATGAAAACAACGTCTTAAAACTAAAACTTCGTGTGAACGCCAGTACGTGTTTCCTATGACCCAACTTTACGACTACGCGTCTTAAAAATCTGTGTGGACCAGCCTTTACCAAACTACAGCACTATGATTACTCAGCTTTTCGATTTTGTGTTTCAGTCTTGAGATATAATTAAAAAATGGAAATTGTCTGCAGTTTTTGACGTAGAGGTATCCTTCGCTCTTAAGATGCCCCTGCCAAGTCAGAGACCTGGGTTCAATCCCAGTAGGGGTTGGTTTATTAATTTCTGGACAGTTTATTCCTGATATCAATACGAAAGTCTCCTGGTCGTGCTCAAAAGACCAGTTCTTTTTTAGAAATCTTTTTCCAATCTGCCTCCAGACTTCGTTTTCTTTGTCGAAGTGGGGACCCCCCCCTCCAACTAAGTGGGAACTTCTTTATCGACCTTCATCAGAGAGTGGTGCGGGAATTCTACGATAGAGTGCGTTTAGTAACTTACAGTCGCGCCACACTTCGGAGGAAGAACGAAATATGATGTGCCCACTTGTTGCTTTATCATTTCATCGAAAGATGTCAGTGAGGCCAATTTTGTAACAAATTTACAAGTCGGCTTTTGGCGCTAAGATTTAGCCTTGTATGAATGGGTGTTTTTGTACATTGTGCCTTTTGTAAAGCATTGTAATAAAACACCTTAACTGATCAAACATGCTAAATGTTGTTCATCAAGACCTAACAGATTTTAATTACACTATAATTTATTTTATTGTTACTTGAAATATCTCTCAAAATGTATAAGGTAATTTTTGGCAGTATTTGGATTTTATTTATTTTTACTTTTATTTGCATAGTGCAATAATGTCCCAGCTGGAATTTTCTGTCAGCTATTTAATTGTGTACTGTCAATTATATAACTTTTTCCACTATGTTCGGTCTGATAGTATTTCGAACGTCAATCAAAATTGAGAACTTACAATGCCAATTTATTAGAATTAATTTTGAGTGCATCAAAAGAAATACAGAGTTACATTTTCGTCGCCATGTAAATGGACATACACCATTTTGCTTCACACCTTCAAAATCATGTTTCCCTCAAAGTATTTCGGCCTGTATTCCTAAAAACGCACATCTAAAACTTGAAATAAAAGATGAGATCGCAGATATTTTATTATTTACAGTTTTCTATTTTATTTTTTATTTTAAAGGATATTCAGGAATCTATTAAAATTGTATCAAGAATTGAAGTAAGACGTATTCATCTAGCTTGGCCAACTCTCGTATACCGATTTCATTTGTACTGACCCACGAATGTTTTGCCATAGACCGTTGAAAATGTCCATCAATTTCAATTTCATCGCATAAAAAAACTATTCCAGTACTAAATAAATATGAGATTTTACATTTTTGTTATGTTTGCTAATTATAGTTTTCCGGTACATGAATATATGAAGTAATATTGAAGGTAAGCGTTTTTCGATCAATTTTATTTTAGTTTTGAACATTGCATGAGCCAATCACTATTCAAGTTGCACTTTTCACCATAACCTTTATATGGGCATGTTTAAAAAAAAAACGTCTGGGCCCGGGAAAGAATAGGCCCAGAGTGACTCTGCTAGTCGTAAGAGGCGACGAAAGGAGACCCTGTCCCCCCCCCCCCCCCCCCACTGTCCCACTGAAGACTTCTTCTCCCACTTGGCCCTGCCCTCCCTTGCTGGACTCCCCTTATGACGACTCCCACGATTATATAGATGGACCTGATTCGGAAGACTTCATATGACCTAAGCTGTCGAGTACGTCGTTAAACACCACCAATAACAATAATAAAAAAATAAATAAGATAGGGACTTACTCAAACTGTTAACCTGCCTGAAAGCTAAGATAAAAGCCACCAAATCGAACTGAAATGGAATCTAGGATCATCTATCTGCATTGAAACAGGAATAAAACTACAGAAGCAACTATCTAAACAAAGCTTTATAGCAAATACCTTACTAACCAGCTGCGCTACTGGTTAGTAGTTAGGTATATTTTGTTTATAGTCTACATCAAATAGAACCAAACACAGTCATTATTCTTAACCATTTTGAAAGGAAATTAGATTTCTGTTGAACGTAAAGCGCTGAAGAACATATACAAAATAATCGATTCAATTGTGGGCGTATGCAAACATATAGAACGAATGTCCTACTAGCCATAAAATTGATAAATGTATATTTTACAAAAGTATTTTTTTTTTTTTACATATTGAGCTTCCGAACGAATGGGGTGGAACACAGTTCGGGAGGAAATGAAAAAAGCGTAGATCGCTGAAAGTATACAACAGGGGTAAAACTTTGTAGTACAGGCCAAACTAGCCAGAAAGTGCGAAGAACAACCGCACGGAAAGTGGTTTCAGAGAACAACCGCACGGAAAGTGGTTTCAGAGAACAACCGCACGGAAAGTGGTTTCAGAGAACAACCGCACGGAAAGTGGTTTCAGAGAACGATCACACGGAAAGTGGTTTCAGAGAACAACCGCACGGAAAGTGGTTTCAGAGAACGATCACACGGAAAGTGGTTTCAGAGAACAACCGCACGGAAAGTGGTTTCAGAGAACAAACAATCACACGGAAAGTGTTTGTTTGACGCGTGTATGGTCTCGGTGGCTCAATGGTGACCTTATACATGTGGTCTACTCACCTCGTGTAATATATGTCTGGGGCATAGACCGACCCTGCGACTGGACGGAGTGGAATTGTCCGCATAGTATGTATAATAATAATAAGATATAATAATTATTACTTGTTTGTTTGTTATTATAATGAATAAATTAATATATATAACTTAATGATGCATGAATAATATATATATATATATATATATATATATATATATATATATATATAATATTAAATTTATAAATGCATAGTCCAGACTCCTGCCTTCCTCAACTCAGCCTCTCCTCAGCCTCGCTCAACCACCAATCACGGAGCGGCATTGCCATGTGGACGGCTCTGTGATTGGTGGTTTGGTGAGATTGAGTTGAGGAGGGCTTGAGTGTGAACTAGGCACTCGGTCTAAGACTGTGAAAATGGTTTACAATAAATAAAATGTTGTTTACCTCCAAATGTGCATTATAATATGCAATAAATGAATGGTTGAATGAATGAATGAATGAATGAATGAATGAATGAATGAATGAATGAACGAATGAATGAATAAATGAATGAATGAATGAATGAATTAACGAATGAATGAATGAATGCGTAAATATGTAAGATGTATCATGTGCTACGTCGAGGTTTTCAGAAAGTGACAAGTTATGACGTGATCACGTGATCACCCCCCCCCCCTCCCCCCCGACACTCCCCCCCCCCCCCAACGCCCGCGCGTCCTAGCTGCCTAAGCTAAATGTTTCGTACACAATCTTAGATGCACCTGGTAATAGTTCCCTCCCGTTTCCGCTTACCTCAAGACGTCCAGGCTACGTCACGTGTATTGAGGAACCAGCTGTGACTGGATAACGATGCTGGGTTGAACTACTTGCTGGTCGCTTCTCAGTTCGCCCCTACGACGCTCACACTCACACTATCCACTCCCTAGCGAGATGTTGCTCGGCCAACCTTCCTCCCGCAACTGTCGCTTATTATCTGTTTACCACATAAGCTGGTATATGTTTATGTTTACTTCAATCCCCTCGGACTTGTGACTCATGTGATGTACAGTCACGTACATAAAGTATTTATCCTAATACGTGGGTTCACATGATCTGCACGCCGGCGTATAACGTTAGTCGTTGGCCAATCAGGCAACGGAACGCGCCTACGCGAGTCGCGACTCCTCCCCTTTTCATTTCTATTCGCCCGACGACGAACGCTAAACGCCGGCGTTGGACCATGAGAACCAAGCATTACGCTTTACAAATTAATGAATGCTGACATTTTATGTAAACAAAACAACGGACTATATTACTGTTAGTCGCGGTCGCTTAGCCGGTTTTCATACGAACACCGAAGTTAAGCAACCTCAGGCTGGGTCAGGAGGTGGATGGGTGACCACTCGTCTCTGAAACACTAGTTACCGTTGACTAGAGCAGATTGGAGGGTTCGAAAACTTGTGTAACAGCTTCGTTCTTCTCGTCAACTGCTCGGCAGTCCAGATTAGTGGAGGAATCTATATGACTGGTCAAAGTTACACCGTCCTTTCGTATGGGACGTAAAGCCGATGGTTCCCTTGGTACTTTTCGACAGGAGTAGGCTACGTGCCAGTACCAGGCTCCCCCTCCTCTCTTTCTCATTATCATTCATCAATCATCACTCATCAGGCTAAGGAGGGCATTGTGCCCTACACTGGCCTTCATTACAATAAAATAAATAAATAAAATATACTACTGTACCAAGTACAAAATTACATTAATCTTTAAAATGCATATCGTGTGAAGCGACGGTAAAGAGGTTCCACAGAAACCTTGTGGATGCTGACGTCATCATTGGCCAATCAAATGTCGGTATCGGTTCCGACTCACTCATTATGGTATAATTATTCACAGGTTGCTGTGAAACTACTTAACCGGTAGCGCCATGGCTCAGTGGTAAAGTTATCGTCTCCAAACGGAGGGTACACACCTTCCTATAGTTGTCCCAAGACTACCTTACACATGCTTTCGTCACAGGCGACTGGTTCGTAGCCAATCAGCGATCGGTATTGGCGCTGGTGTGTCTCGGGCGGTTCGCTGGTTGGCTACGACTGGCCCGGATGTGACGAAAGCAGGTGTACAGTAATCTTGGATCCACTATACAAAAAGGATCAGCGGGTACTATAGGAAAGAGCTCTAAGTTCTCAAACTTACATAAAAAGAACGTGCATAATAAATTATTTACATTAATAAATTTAAAAAAAAAACTTAATCAATAATGTACATTATTCAGATTCTTGGTTGTTATAGTTATTAGGTCTATACTTTCTGCCATTGTTCAATATGGCGGGAGAAAAGAATGTTTGATCGGACATTTTTTTGTATGTATCGTAGATGTTTTGTTATAGTTATTTTCAAATAAAGAGACAGTTATTACATACCCACAATTTCTACCTCCAATAATTATCTCGAATCGTGTCCAATAAAAATATTTATGACTGAATTTACTGTAATATGACTAATTAAAATGTAACGCTATTTTGTTGTGGAGGAAATATTTCAACTCTCAAGTAACTATGGCGTTACTAAGGAACTTCTTGACCGATTTTGTAACAAAACTAATGGCGTGTAAGGGCTGGTCCACACAGATTTTTAAGACATACGATTTAAGGTTCAACGCGTAGTCGTAAAGTTGGATCATAGGAAACACGTACTGGCGTTCACACAAAGTTCTAGTTTTAAGACGTTGTTTTCATTGTTGTTTTTAAAACAACGTCTTAAAACCTTATGCATTATGTCTTAAAAATCTGTGTGGACCAGCCTTAACGTACCAAATTTCAACTCGATCGGACAAACAAAACAAAAACACAAACAGTGTAATGGTACGTGTACAGCTACGCGTTGCGAGCGAAGCGAAGGCGCGAGCTCCAATCAGTGGCCGAGTTTGCGTGAAACTATTAACTTCTTTGCGTGAAATTCGGCCGCTGATTGGAGCTCGCGCCCTCGCTTCGCTCGCAACGCGTAGCTGTAAACGTACCATTAATGTCTTCAATGTAGAATAAAAACGCTCGTTTCGCATGCTTGAAAAAATATATATTTTTTTTTTTAACAAAAGAGACAAAACGTATTTATTTTGTCAATACTTCAAACAGATATAACAAAGTTTTTTTTGTTCAATCTTTTATACATTTCTTGTAGGTAGACATTTGATCAGGGTTGCATTTATAAGAATTGTATGTTCTTTTGTGTTCTTACAGGTTCATAGTATGTAGAGAAATCGAACAGTCTTGTAGTCATTGTTTTATGGTAGACACGTTTTCAGGATCATATTTTAATCAAATTTCATTCAATATATTTGCTAATGTTTAGTGTTCAGGCATCCGAATTCTTTGAGGGTTTGATTACGTCTTATTCTTTCAAATTCGAGTTCTTCGGCGGCGTTTGTGGCCCAGCTTTGTTCGGCGGTGGCAATGGACTTAGCTGCCTCAAGCGCCACTCTGGCTGTCTCTACAGATATCTTTGCGGCCTCTTTGGCCAGCTCAGCTGTTTCAGCTTCAGTCGCGCTGATCTCTTTCGAGCAAGTGCATTGGCAACAAGTGGGTGATGGCGGCGCAATACTGGTGCTGCTCTCTGGTCGCGGTGTCGTCGGGGTGTAACTATAGGTGGGGCTTGCTGGTGTAGTGGTGGACGTGCTAGGAACTGTTGGCACTGAAAACAGACTCAAGACATTTCAGTAAAGAGTTATCAGCAATGCCAAGAAGTACCTCAGCCCGCCAGCTTGTGAATTTAACTGACATTCAGTTAATTGAGCTATTTGACTGATATAATAATGAAGATATTTGGCCTTTATATCAATAAGTGGGATACAACATCTCTTTGAGTCGTCACCAGCAGCTTTATTTAAAATCTGTGAACATTTCAATCATTTACCTATTTGAGATTACCTCTTCACAAGTCTATTTGGATGGATATGTATATATATAAACATTTAAATACGTGTGGAATAGCCATCTCTAAAAAAAGTAGTGTATTTAAAAAAACTGTTTTAATAAACAAATACAAAAAACTGTATAAAGTAATTAACTATCTGCCTTGGAAATGAATGAATGGCATTAATTCTTTGTTAAAAGAAGGTTGCCCAGGGGCGGTAACATTATCGTGGTGGGCAGGTCTGTGTGCAATGCTGATCCCGAGAGCTAGGCCGGTGGAAGCGTATGCTTCTGGTAGGGCCCCCCTAGCCGGACAGATCGAGGTGGAGAAGCCAGACAAGAGGCAGTCCACGTCCTCCCATTTATGTCCTACTTGTCACTAATTACCCCCCGACGTCATATGATCATAGTTGTCGAGTACGTCGTTAAAAAACAAATCATCTGAAATTTATTAAGTGTAAGGGGGGTTGGGGGGGAGGGGGTCTTACCTGTACATTCTTGAGCAATTTTCAAGTCACATTTGCCCTCGTCGCCCATACGGTAGGTGTAGGTATTGCTTGTATCCCAAAGAACACGCACCCATCCCATCCTCGTCTTATCTACAACAAAACAGACGCCTGTTATAGTTGGCTGATAAGAACCGAGAGGAGAGTGGATGCAGACATAATACATTCTATGATAATACTTCCCAATGGATATGTAGAAATAAAAACACTGCAAAGCTGTTTCATACCGGCAACTTTGTCAATAACAAAATTCACAAAATGAGTGAATAAATATGTATATTAAATATATAACATATAATATAATATCTAATACATATATTTTATATATATAATATTAATATATATATATATATATATAATATTTAATATCAATGATAATTGATAATACGATTTTAACAGAACTAATGGCAATTTAACGGAGGGTTGTTCAAGAGGCTCCGGTAGCTTGAATGTTAAAGCGCTGTACCCAGAACCGGATCATCTGGGTTCGATCACCTGACAGGAAGAGCTTTTATTACAATTGGTATCTCAATATATACAGAGATTTAGCATTTGTTATACAAGTTTTTGCCTCGAGTGGAGATCGAACCCAGATCCTCCGGCTCTCCGCAGCGTCTACCGGAGTCTCTGGTAGAAACCTCTTTTAAATAAATATTATTTTGATGTTAACGCAATCCTACAAGTATAATAGAAAGAAATTATGTTTCTAATTATGTCAGTACGTGAAAACCTATTACACAAAGAATCATCTTAACTTTTTGGAAAAATAAAAACATCATAATATAGTCTCTATACATTAAGCTATCAGTAAGTTATTAGAAAGCTGTCTTCGCACGGTTGATGGTTGATGTATGGTCCACAATCATCCTTTATTGAATAATAACGGTAATGAACTGTTGTTTTTTATAAAATAAAGGATGTTCACTACAAAAAAAACCTTACCACTGCGTCACACGGAACATTTCCCTAGTTTATTCCATGTGTAAATGTGTGACCTCTCACCTGCTAGGACTGTTCCCTTTGAACGGGGGTTTCCGTCTTGATTTTCCCACTTCCAGTCCCTCCCCCTCACCACCCTCACGCCGGGCCGCATCAAGCCTATCATCTCCTTGCAACTAAGCTCCTCACAGGACACGAACCCAGGACCTGGACATGCAACAATAAACTAAATTATTATATCGATAAAAATAAGTAAAAACAAAAGTAAAAAAAATAAAAAAAAAATAAAATTGTGTGTTTAGGACTAAGTACTATACAACTTCTGCAAATTAAGCTCAGGAGTCAACACAATGCTTTAAATGCACGATATGTAAATGTATTATTCAAATGATTAGCAATATATAGCAGCATATACAGTGTTGATATGTTTATTGGGCAAGAAGCAGATAAACAGAAAAATTGTGTATAGTAGGATGGGAAATGTAGTGAATACTGAATGTAGTGCCGGAAGGTTGGTAGCAGACAGTGAATAAAGATGGACGAAACCTACAAGCGTGTGTAGTCTTTCTCCTCATCCTAAAGTCTGAATACCTTACAGTGGCGACGAGGATGCGGGATTTCGTGATTTAATTCGAGTGCGTAGGTACTGTTTCAAGATTAAATTCGATAGTTATTGATTCAATTCGCTAAATTCGCCATGGATGTAGAGAGTGGCTCTATCAAACCCTTTGTCCCCGGCGTGGAGCTAACCAACGCGTCTCTGAAATGGGACAAGTGGGTGCGTTCTTTCGAACTATATATTGTGGCGAAAGGAATTATGGTAGCGGCAAGGAAGAAGGCTCTACTGTTACATCTCGCTGGGGAGGCGGTTCAAGACGTCTGGTTCACTTTACCAGAATCACAGAGAACGCCGGCGCCTGATGACGCGCAGGACGAATTCGAGACCTGCACGGCGGCATTGAAGAACTACTTTCAGCCCCAGACGTGTTTTGCCCATCAGCGGCAAATATTTCGTGGTATGGGACAGAACGACACAGAAACAGTCGCTCAGTACGTAACTAAATTGAAAGGACAGAGTAAATATTGTAATTTTGGGGATAGGGAAGATGATGACATTCTCGACCAACTACGGGAAAAATGTTTCCTCTCGGACGTACGACGTGACCTACTTAAAGCGGGAGATGGCCTCACCCTACGCACGGCCTTGGAAATTGCGCGCGCAGTCGAAGCTACACAAGCAGTCGGGCTAGGCTCACAGCTGACTGTCAGCCAGCCACAGGGGGGCGTGGTAGCGCGCATGACAGAACGCGATGGTAAGAAAACTAAGAAAAAGCGGTGCTACCGTTGCGGATCACCAAATCATTTTGCAAACGACTCCAAGTGCCCTGCTAAAGGGAAATCATGTAATAAGTGTGGGTTCGAAGGTCATTTTGCCAGTGTCTGTAACACTAAAAATAAAAATGCCAGTGGTAAATCCTCTACAGAAAATAAGCCTACAAAACAACACGGGAAAGCTAAACAAGGTAAACATGGAATCCACAATCTTCAAGCAGGTGAAGACAGTGATGAGGAAGATGGCTACACGTTCTCTGTAGGAGGCAAACCGGATGAATTCCTCTCAGCCGACCTGGGTGGAGTATCAGTTAACCTATTGATAGACTCAGGTGCTTCTTGCAATATTTTAGACAAGAAAACTTGGGAGCATTGCAAGCGGAAACACATTAAAGGAGAATGTGGTGAGTCAAGCAAAACTCTTTATGCTTATGCAAGCACTAAACCACTCACAGTGCTAGGCAAGTTTACAACCACAGTCAAAATAGGTCCTAAAGAATATGGGGAAGTTGTTTTTCATGTAGTAGATGGGGAAGGAGTTCCACTACTGGGAAAAACATCCGCAAGAGAACTAGGAGTTCTTAAGTTAGGATATCCTTTGAACCAGGTGGCTGCAGGCCCGTGTGACAAACCTTGTACCTTTGAGGGGATTAAGGAAGAATTTCCCACAGTTTTCACGGGCATAGGGAAACTAAAAGGATTTAAGCTAAAGCTACACGTAAAGAAGGATGTCCCACCAGTGGCACAACCAGTACGAAAGGTCCCACATCAGCTGAAGCCAGCTATCGAAAATAAGATACAAGAACTAGTAGCAGCTGATTTGATTGAGAGAGTCGAAGAACCATCGGAATGGGTATCGCCGATAGTTCCCAACCAGACCAAATCGGGGGAAATACGACTGTGTATCGACATGCGCGTACCCAATACAGCGATTGTCAGAGAAAGGTATGATATTCCAACCATTAATGACATTACGCCAGATCTACATGGGAGCGAAGTCTTTAGTAAGCTTGATTTGAAAAGTGCCTTTCATCAGATAGAGCTAGAGGAGGCTTCCCGTGGGATAACCACGTTTATAAGTCCTTCTGGTCTGTTTCGCTTTAAACGTCTGTTTTTCGGAGTTAATTGCGCTCCGGAGATTTTCCAGCGTGTAATGGAAACTATAGTTGCGGAATGCGAAGGAGTTAAAATCTTTATAGACGACCTAATAGTCTATGGAAAGACCAGAGCTGAGCACGACAGAAGGCTGAGGCAACTTCTGCATGTTTTAGAGCAAAACAACTTGACTGTCAATCCTAAGAAGTGTGAAATTGGTCTAAACAAGATTGCCTTTTTAGGTCATGAAATCTCAGCACAGGGGACAAAACCACTACAAAGCAAGATCGAGGCGGTCACGGAATTTCGTACACCACAATCTAAAGAAGAAGTGAAGAGCTTCCTGGGTATTGCAGGCTACTGCTCAAGGTTCATCCCAGACTTCTCTACAACTACGGAACCTTTACGTAGACTTCTCCGGAGGGATGTATCGTTCAATTGGGGCGCAGAGCAGGATCAAGCATTTGACCAAATCAAGAAGAAGTTGTGTGACACTGAGACGCTAGGATTCTACATACCGGGAGCCCCGACCAGTATCATAGCGGACGCAAGCCCGTACGGCCTTGGTGCAGTACTGGTGCAAGACCAAGCTGGGGTACCGCGTATTATTGAATATGCTAGCCGCTCACTGACCGATGCAGAGTGTAAGTTCAGCCACATTGAAAAAGAGGCCCTTGCACTTGTCTGGTCGTGTGAGCGTTTTCACTATTATATATATGGAGGAACATTTACGCTCATCACAGACCACAAACCTCTACAATTTATTTTTGGCTCCAAATCAAAACCTTGTGCCCGGGTAGAGAGGTGGATGTTGCGCCTCCAAGGTTATAATTACAACGTTTTGTATCAACCAGGAAAAGGGAATATAGCCGACCCCCTATCCAGGCTTCTGAGGCCGAGGGTAAACGTTGAGCCCAACAAGAATCAAGATACATACATTCATTGGGTGGCGTCACAGGCAGTACCTCGAGCCATGCGGCTAGAGGAGATCCAAGCAGCATCAGAAGAGGATGAGGAGTTAACTCAAGTAAGGCAATGTCTTGTTACGAACCAATGGCCTGCGGAGCTTCGGACATATGAACTCATAAAAGAAGAGCTCAGCAGTTGCGAACCAGTAGTTCTCCGTGGACCACGGCTGGTGATTCCGAAGAAGCTTCGTGCACAGGTCCTTGAATTAGCTCATCAAGGCCATCCAGGCATCGTTTCTATGAAACAGAAACTGCGCTCGAAGGTATGGTGGCGAAGCATCGATAAGGACATTGAGCTATTCTGTAAACGTTGTCACGACTGCCAGCTAGTCAGCTCGTACAACCCTCCCGAGCCAATGACGAGGAGTGTCTTGCCAGAACACCCATGGCAAGATATCGCTATCGATTATCTGGGGCCACTGCCTAACGGACAATTCATCCTGGTTGCAGTGGATTATTACTCTAGATTTTATGAAGCTACCCTAACAAGAAGTACTACATCGGAGAATACAATCAACATACTCGACGAAATCTTTATGAGATTTGGATTCCCGGAGTCAATAAAGGCAGATAACGCAGCGTACTTTCGAAGTAAGGAGTTCCAATCCTACTGTGGAAACAACAACATAACGATTCGACATTCAACGCCGGAGTGGCCGCAAGCCAATGGACTGGTAGAACGCCAAAACCGCTCCATCGTTAAGCGTTTGAAGATAGCCGCATCAGCAAATGTTAACATCGAAAGCGCGCTTCGGGAATATCTGTTTCTTTACCGTACTACCCCACACACCGTGACAGGACGTACACCTGCCTTTCTCATGTTTGGAAGGGAATTGCGGGACAGAATCCCAACCCTGCAACTGAAGTCAACACAGCGATTGGATGAGGCAGTCCGTGATCGAGACATGATGATGAAGCAGAAAGGGAAGGAGCACGGTGACAACACTAGACATGCTACGTATAGCGAAATAGCAGTAGGAGACCTAGTGTTGGCCCGGCAAGGAAAGAAGAATAAACTCACTACACCCTACTACCCAGTGCCCTTTGAAGTGACTGACCGATTGGGCAGTGCGGTAACTATCAAGTCAACGGCTGGTGTGGAATACCGCAGGAACGTGACCCACCTCCGGAAGTACCAGTCACAGGACGAAGCGAGTTCCGAGATAAACCCAACATCCTCGGATGGCGAACCTGAGAGACCCATGGGAACTGGACCTCCGCTTCAAGCAACAACCTCTCCACCGCATGCTGTCTCATCTCCAGCTCGCAATCCGGACTTACATCAAAACCAGGGATTGCCGCGTCCAATACGGCAGAGGAAAGCTCCTGCATGGCTGAATGACTATGATAAGTAGTCACAGGGCTGAGATCCTATTTCATATTGCTATGTTAACGTTATTATATGTACCCATAATCCATTTAGCCACTAAATATTATATTTTTTCTCTTGCATTGCTGATGTTTAACCACCATTGGACCGTGGCAAGATTCATTATGCATTATCTTTATTTGTATTCCTTGACATGGATTTTGTCTTAGTTCTAAAAAAAAAAAAAAAAAAAAAAAAAAAAAAAAAAAAAAAAAAAGAAAGGAAAGGAGATATGTAGTGAATACTGAATGTAGTGCCGGAAGGTTGGTAGCAGACAGTGAATAAAGATGGACGAAACCTACAAGCGTGTGTAGTCTTTCTCCTCATCCTAAAGTCTGAATACCTTACAGGAAATATACCTGTTTCAGAATTGACCTGTAGGAGCCTACGATAGAGCTAATCACAGCTATCTAGATCTGCAATGACAAAATGCACAAGAACCCTTAGATAGCGCAAATCACGGCTTTCTAGATAAATTCTGATAATCATTTATTGTCCTATTTTCACCAACATGGACGATTAGTTTGTCTATATTTGTTAAAATTAGATCTCATGTACACCTACTTACCCATGATGTACATACTGCTTAGCAGCATTAGGGTAACGAGGTTCCTGCAGAATGTAAGACACATGATGTCTGCTGTCTATGAGCTGCTGAATCGTATTGACCATCACTACTGGTAAATAACTATTACAACCCATCTAATCATCGATGACATTTGACCTTTGAGCTGTGGTCTTCCTCAATTTCAGGCCTATATTTATTACTAATTACGTCATTATATTTGCTTTCCTTATAGAATGTATTTATGTAAACTCGTAAAAAAAAAAGTGCTAAACGATAGCGCCAATCATCTAATAATTAATATCCATCTTGTCTAATTAATTTAACTGCACTTACCAAACAAAGTTTACATCTATTTCCCGATAAGTGACACTCAATCCGTCTCTTCTTCCAAAATTTCTTTTTGAGGAAAGTAATAACGAGAATAGTAATCACGTATTTGAAAAACAACTTTTACACTAACAAAAGTTTTTAATATATATTTTAAAAAAATGAAATAAATGGACCATTTATTTAATAACAACAACAGTGAGGGCGACTAAAACTGATGTGAATTGGATGCAGAGAGTGAAGGATGACGCGTAGCCACTTATCAACGGTTTCGCCAGAGTAGTACGAATCCGGGCGTGTCTGATTTGTAAGTTCACGTACTTGCCAACTTGTACTTGTACTTGTGTACTTGACTCGTGAACTTTCGAACTTGACTAACTTGAATTCAGATAACTCTTGGAGGGAATGACTTTAGTCACTAAACATAATTGGACAAAAGTGAGGTTAGATTTGTCGCTTCGTAAAACATCCGTAGTGGCGGCCGCAATGAATAAACTTAGGCATAGCTTATATGTTTTACAATAAAGATCATAGAAAGAACAATTTTTTCAACTTAAATGGTGTTCAAGTCACAAATATAAATAATAATTTGATGATTAAATTTCCGTACAGAACCTGGTCTTCTGACAGCCATTTTAAGTTTGTAAGTCAAGTTCACGAGTACGCATGATTTTGCACTCGTGAACTCCCATACTTGTCTCGCAAACTTTGCATTTCAGACATCAACAATGACGTCACTTCCGTACTTAAGACGAGGTCAAGTTCGAACTTAGCAAGAAGTACGCATTTATCGCTCAATTCAGACACGCCAGATCGGACACGCTCAATCAACTCGCGTCCACGCGTCGGGGGCATCTCCAATTATTTTATCTCGAATCTGTCAAATAAACATATTTATTACTGAATTTACTGTAATGTGACTATTTAAAATGTGACGCTATTTTGTTGTGGAGGAAATATTTCAAGTAACTATGGCGTTACTAAGAAACTTCTTGACCGATTTTGTAACAAAACTAATGACGTGTAACGTACCAAATTTTAACTCGATCGGACTCTCCGTTCGACCGCTATTGCCAGACAAAAACAAAACAAAAACACAAAGGGGTTCTTTGCCATCAATGTAGAATAAAAACGCTCGTTTCGCATGCTTGAAAAAATATTTTTTTTAATATTTTTTTATTATAATATTTTATATGTTTTTTATATATTTTAAATATAATATTTTATATATTTTTTATTTTGAAAATATTTCATTTTTTTAATACTTCAAACAGATATAACAAAGTTTTTGAGAGTTTGATTTCGTTTTATTCTTTCAAATTCGAGTTCTTCGGCGGCGTTTATGGCCCAGCTTTGTTCGGCTGTGACAGATATCTTGGCAGCTTCTAGATACATTTCTTTCACCTTAACCTGAAGCAATGCTTCTTGTGCTTTCGCGTCTTCGGCTATGGCTATGGACCTAGCTGCAGCTATCGCTAACCTGCCTGCCTCAGCCACATTCTCAGCCTGTTTTGCCTTAGCTTCCTCAGTAGACTTAGCTGCCTCAAGCACAATCCTGGCTGTCTCTACAGATATCTTTGCGGCCTCTTTGGCCAGCTCAGTTGTTTCAGCTTCAGTCGCGCTGATCTCTTTCGAACAAGTGCATTGGCAACAAGTGGGTGATGGCGGCGCAATACTGGTGCTGCTCTCTGGTCGCGGTGTCGTCGGGGTGGAACTATAGGTGGTGCTTGCTGGTGTAGTGGTGGACGTACTAGGAACTGTTGGCACTGAAAACAGACACAAGACATTTCATTGAAGGGTTATCAGCAATGTCAAGAAGAGTCTCAGCCCACCAGCTTGTAAATTTAACTGACATTTAGTAAATTGAGCTATTTGACTGATATAATAATGAAGATATCTAGCCTTTACATCGTTAAGTTGGATACAACATCTCTTTCAGTCGTCACCAGCGGCTTTATTTAAAATGTGTGAACATTACAATCATTTACCTATTTAAGATTAACTCTTCACAAGTCTATTTGGATGGATATGTATATATATATATATATATATATATATATATATATATATATATATATATATATACATACATATTACATACAAACATATATAAACATATATATACATTTAAATACGTGTGGAATAGCATCTCTAAAAAAATGTAGTGAATTTAAAAAAACTGTTTTAATAAACAAATACAAAAATCTGTATAAAGGAGTAAGTTATCTGCATTGGAAATGCTTAAATAGCATTAATTCTTTGTTAAGAGTAGCTTGCTCAGGGGCGGTTACATTATCGTGGTGGGCAGGTTTGTGTGCACTGGTGATCCCAAGAGCTATGCCGACGGAAGCGTATGCTTCTGGTAGGGCCACCCTAGCCGGACAGGTCGAGGTGGTGAAGCCAGACAAGAGGCAGTCCACGTCCTCCCATTTATGTCCTACTTGTCACTAATGACCCCCCGACGTCACATTATCATAGTTGTCTAGTATGTCGTAAAAAACTAATCGTCTAAAATTTATTAAGTGTAAGGGGGGTTGGGGGGGGGGGTCTTACCGGTACCTTCTTGAACAATTTTCAAATCACATTTGCCCTCGAAGCCCATACGGTAGAAGTAGGTATCGTTTGCATCCCAACGAACACGTACAAATGCACGAATAAGCGTCTTATCTACAACAAAACAGACCCATGTTATAGTTGGCTGATAAGAACCGAGAGGAGACTGGATGAGGACATCATACATTGTATGCTAATACATCCAAATAGATATGTAGATATAAAAACACTGGAAAGCTGTTTCATACCGGCAACAGCTATCAATAACAAAATTCATAAAATGAGTTAATAGGTATATAAAATATATAACATATAATATAATATCTATGATAAATTGATAATACGATTATTACGGAAAAAATGGCAATTAAATGGAGGTTTGTTCAAGAGGCTCCGGTAGCTTGAATGTTAAAGCGCTGTACCCAGAACCGGATCATCTGGGTTCGATCCCCAGACAGGAAGATCTTTTATTACAGTTGGTATCTCAATATATACAGAGATTTAGCATTTGTTATACCAGTTTTTGCCTCGAGTGGAGATCGAACCCAGATCCTCCGGCTCTCCGTATCGCCTACTGGAGTCTCTGGTAGAAACCCTTTTAAATAAATAATATTTGTAAATTGTATCGCAATCCTACAAGTATAATAGATAGAAATTATACTTCTTATTATGTCAATAAGTAAAGAACTATTACACAAAGAAAAATCCAACTTTTTTGGAAAAATGAGAACAGCATCATCAGTAAGTATCAGTAAGTTATTAGAAAGCTGTCTTCGCACGGTTGATAGTTGATGTATGGTCTACAATCATCCTTTAATGAACAATAACGGTAATGAACTGCCGTTTTTTATAAAATAAAGGATGTACACTACAAAAAAAACCTTACCAGTGCGTCACACGGAACATTTCCCTAGTTTATTCCATGTGTAAATGTGTGACCTCTCACCTGCTAGGACTGTTCCCATTGAAGGGGGGTTTCCGTCTTGATTGCCCCACTTCCAGTCCCTCCCCCTCACCACCCTCACGCCGGGCCGCATCAAGGCTATCATATCCTGGCAACTAAGCTCCTCACAGGACACGAACTCAGGACCTGGACATGCAACAATTATTATAATTATTATCTTGGTAAAAAAAAGTTAAAATAAAAATTTAAAAAAATGAAAGTGTTTGTTTATGACTATAAATACACTAGGCCTATAGAAATTAAGGAAGTTAACACAATGCTTTGAATGCACTATATGTAAATGTATAATGCAAAATGTAAAGCCGAATATGAATGTATAGTAATATATAGCAGGATATACAGTGTTCATATGTTTATGAGACGAGAAGCAAAAAAACAAAAATTGTGTTAAAAAGGATGGGAAACACACCTTTTTTCAGAATTGATCTAGGACCCCTGGATAGAGCTAATAACAGCCCTCTAGATCTTCAATGACAACAATGCACAACAGTGAATAATGCGTCTTAACATTACTGTCTAGGACCCTTACATAGGGCAAACCACGGAGTTCTAGATCTTTAATGACTACAATGCTCAACAATGAAAACTGAACCCTAACATAACTATAAACGACCTTTAGATAGAGCGTATCACGGCTTTCTGGATCAATTCTGAAAACCATTCATTGTCCTGATATCACCAACATGGACGAATTATTTGATAAAATAAGATCTCATGTACACCTACTTACCCATGAAGTACATACTGCTTAGCATCATTAGGGTAACGAGGTTCCTGCAAAATGTAAGACACATGATGTCTGTGGTTAATGAGCAACTGAATCCTGTTTACCGTCACTACTGGTAAATAACTATTACCACCCGTCTTATGATCGTTGACATTTGACATGTGAGCTGTGGTTTTCCTCAAAGTCAGACTTATATTTATCACTAATCTTCTCATTATATTTGCTTTCCTAGTAGAATGTATTTATGTAAACTCGTAAAAATAAATGTGCTGACCGATAGTGCAAATCATCTAATAATTAATATTTCCACTTTTCTAATTATAATTAACTGATTATACAAACCAAAGTTTACATCATTTTCCCGAGAAGTGACACTTGAACCCTCTCCATTTCAAAATTTCTTCTCGAGGAAAGTAATAACGAGAATAGTTATCACGTATTTGATTAACAACTTTTACATTTTTTACTAATTCTTTTAATTTATATTTTGAAAAAAAATGAAATTATGGAAATGATGATTTAATTTATAGACACAGTTTCAATTTATTTAATAACAACTACAGTCAGGGCGACTAAAACTGATGTGAATTGGATGCAGAGAGTGAAGGATGACGCGTAGCCACTTATCAACGGTTTCGCCAGAGTAGTACGAATCC
Organism: Isoperla grammatica; assembly: GCA_945910005.1. Classification (NCBI taxonomy): domain Eukaryota; kingdom Metazoa; phylum Arthropoda; class Insecta; order Plecoptera; family Perlodidae; genus Isoperla; species Isoperla grammatica. The sequence goes on from OX246750.1 coordinate 5,354,978, forward strand.
GGGCGTGTCTGATTTGTAAGTTCACGTACTTGCCAACTTGTATTTGTACTGGTGTACTTGACTCGTGAACTTCTGAACTTGACTTACTTGAATTCAGATAACTCTTGGAGGGAACGACTTTAGTCCCTAAAAATAATTGGACAAAAGTGAGGTTAGGTTTGTCGCTTCGTAAAACGTCCGTAGTGGCGGCGGCAATGAATAAACTTAGGCATTGCTTATATGTTTTACAATAAAGATCATAGAAAGAACAATTATTTCAACTTAAATGGTGTTCAAGTCACAAATATAAATAATAATTTGATGATTAAATTTCCGTACAGAACCTGGTCTTCTGACAGCCATTTTAAGTCTGTAAGTCAAGTTCACGAGAACGCATGATTTTGCACTCGTGAACTCTCATACTTGTCTCGCAAACTTTGCATTTCAGACATCAACAATGACGTCACTTCCGTACTTAAGACGAGGTCAAGTTCGTACTTAGCAAGAAGTACGCATTTATTGCTCAATTCAGACACGCCAGATCGGACACGCTCAATCAACTCGCGTCCACGCGTCGGGGGCATCACCAATTACTTTATCTCGTATCCGTCAAATAAACATATTTATTACTGAATTTACTGTAATGTGACTAATTAAAATGTGACGCTATTTTGTTGTGGAGGAAATATTTCAAGTAACTATGGCGTTACTAACAAACTTCTTGACCGATTTTGTAACAAAACTAATGACGTGTAACGTACCAAATTTCAACTCGATCGGACTCTCCGTTCGACCGCTATTGCCAGACAAAAACAAAACAAAAACACAAACGGGTTCTTTGCCATCAATGTAGAATAAAAACGCTCGTTTCGCATGCTTGAAAAAATATTTTTTTTAATATTTTTTTATTATAATATTTTATATGTTTTTTATATATTATTTTAAATATAATATTTTATTTATTTTTTATTTTGAAAATATTTCATTTTTTTAATACTTCAAACAGATATAACAAAGTTTTTGAGAGTTTGATTTCGTTTTATTCTTTCAAATTCGAGTTCTTCGGCGGCGTTTATGGCCCAGCTTTGTTCTGCTGTGACAGATATCTTGGCAGCTTCTAGATACATTTCTTTCACCTTAACCTGAAGCAATGCTTCTTGTGCTTTCGCGTCTTCGGCTATGGCTATGGACCTAGCTGCAGCTATCGCTAACCTGCCTGCCTCAGCCACATTCTCAGCCTCTTTTGCCTTAGCTTCCTCAGTAGACTTAGCTGCCTCAAGCACAATCCTGGCTGTCTCTACAGATATCATTGCGGCCTCTTTGGCCAGCTCAGCTGTTTCAGCTTCAGTCGCGCTGATCTCTTTCGAACAAGTGCATTGGCAACAAGTGGGTGATGGCGGCGCAATACTGGTGCTGCTTTCAGGTCGCGGTGTCGTCGGGGTGTAACTATAGGTGGTGCTTGCTGGTGTAGTGGTGGACGTACTAGGAACTGATGGCACTGAAAACAGACACAAGACATTTCAGTAAAGGGTTATCAGCAATGCCAAGAAGTACCTCAGCCCGCCAGCTTGTGAATTTAACTGACATTAATTAGTAAATTGAGCTATTTGACTGATATAATAATGAAGATATTTAGCCTTTACATCGTTAAGTTGGATACAACATCTCTTTGAGTCGTCACCAGTGGCTTTATTTAAAATGTTTAGACATTTTTATCATTTACCCATTTAAGATTAACTCTTCACAAGTCTATTTGGATGGATATATATATACAAACATTTAAAGACGCTTGGAATAGCCATCTCTAAAAAATATAGTGTATTTAAAAAAACGGTTTTAATAAACAAATACAAAAATCTGTATAAAGGAATAAGTTATCTGCCTTGGAAATGCTTAAATGGCATTAATTCTTTGTTAAGAGTAGCTTGCCCAGGGGCGGTTACATTATCGTGGTGGGCAGGTCTGTGTGCACTGGTGATCCCGAGAGATATGCCGGTGGAAGCGTATGCTTCTGGTAGGGCCACCCTAGCCGGACAGATCGAGGTTGTGAAGCCAGACGAGAGGCAGTCCACGTCCTCCCATTTACGTCCTACTTGTCACTAATGACCCCCCGACGTCACATGATCATAGTTGTCGAGTACGTCGTTAAAAAACAAATCATTTGAAATTTATTAAAAGTAAGAGTGGTGGTGGTTGGGGGGGGGGTAGGGGGGGGGTCTTACCGGTATATTCTTGAACAATTTTCAAGTCACATTTGCCGTAGTCGCCCATACGGTAGGAGTCGCTATTGCCTGCATCCCAACGAACACGCACCCATCCCGGAGTCGCTAGAACCGGGAGAGACTTGATGCAGACATCATACATTGTATGATAATACATCCAAATAGATATGTAGATATAAAAACACTGGAAAGCTGTTTCATACCGGCAACTTTTATTAATAACAAAATTCATAAAATGAGTGAATAAATATGTATATTAAATATATAACATAATATAATAACTAATACATATATTTAATATATATAATATTTATATATATATATATATATATATAATAATAATTATAATAATAAATATGATAAATTGATAGTACGAATTCTTCGGAACAAATGGCAATTTAATGGAGGTTTATTCAAGAGGCTCCGGTAGCTTGAATGTTAAAGCGCTGTACCCAGAACCGGATCATCTGGGTTCGATCACCTGACAGGAAGAGCTTTAATTACAATTGGTATCTCAATATAAACAGAGATTTAGCATTTGTTATACAAGTTTTTGCCTCGAGTGGAGATCGAACCCAGATCTTCCGGCTGTCCGCAGCGTCTACCGGAGTCTTTGGTAAAAACCTCTTTTAAATAAATAATATTTTTATGTTAACGCAATCCTACAAGTATAATAGATAGAAATTATATTTCCAATTATGACAATAAGTGAAGAACTTTGCCACAAAGAAAAATCTAAAATTTTGGAAAAATAAAAACATCATAATTATAGTCTCTATACATTAAGCTATCAGTAAGTTATTAGAAAGCTGTCTTCGTACGGTTGATGGTTGATGTATGGTCCACAATCATCCGATATTGAATAATAACGGGAATTTACTGTTGTTATTTATTAAATAAAACATGAACACCGCAAAGAAAAACCTTACCACTGCGTCACACGGAACATTTCCCTACTCACCTGCTAGGACTGTTCCCTTTGAAGGGGGGTTTCCGTCCTGATTTCTCCACTCCCAGTTCCTCCCCCTCACCACCCTCACGCCGGGCCGCATTAAGGCTATCATCTCCTGGCAACTCAGCTCCTCACAGGACACGAACCCAGGACCTGGACAAGCAACAATTATCATTATTATTATCTTGGTAAAAAAGTAAAAAAAAAAAAAAAAAAAAAAAATAGAAATTATGCAAACAGCTCAGGGGTCAAAACAATACTTTTAATGCACTATATGTAAATATATTATGCAAAATGTACAGCAATACATGAATGTTTAGCAATATATATCAGAATATACAATGTTGAAAAAAAGTAAATGGGAAATATACCTTCACGCCTTCACGGCCCACAAGATCTGCAATGACAACAACTCATCGTTAACATAACTATGAAGAACCCTTAGATAGAGCAAACTACGGCTTTCTAGATCAATTCTGAATGGACGAATAAGAGCTCATGTACAGTGTACACCTACTTACCCATGATGTACAGACTGCTTAGCAGCATTAGGGTAACGAGGTTCCTGCACAATGTAAGACACATGATGTATGTTGTCTATGAGCTATTGAATCGTATGGACGATCACTACTGGTAAATAACTATTACAGTGGCGGCTCTACCTAAGGCGCTGTGGCGCTGCAGCGCCACCTAAATTTGAGAGAAACTTCACTTATCTATGTATTTCCCCAACATTGTCCAAATGGCTAAGATAGACTGACATGACTTTGTTTGATGTGTGGTTTTTGATGCATTTTAATTGCACGTACAGCACGATTACGTGTATTCCCAATGACGGCCGTTGCGGCAGTATGTGTATTCTGCACTGGCGCTGTGAGCGGTTCTGCTCGATCTAGCTATTCCCGCGCTGTTCCCTTCACCCCGCGAAGGAGTTTTCTATCCACAAATTTACGTCGCGGGTGCTCTGTGATTCAAACAGCGACGTGCAATGTCCAGCCGGCGAGCTTATCTTGCCTAGCTATAGAGCGAGTCCATGCACCTTATCACCCACAGCCGTGATTGGTTACTTCTTCACAGCGAGTGTCGCCAACCTGTCGGCTGCTGTTCTTTGCAAATAGTTTCGGTTCAGTGATATGTTTTGAATAGCCTGTTGTGCCTAATGAAGCTCATAACCAATTTACAATAGTGTTTCGTATGATCGTGTTGTCCTTATTGTATGGCGTGGTGTTCTTTGCGTGTGTTATTCCAGTGGCGGCTCGTGGGAGTTATGGGAGGTGGAGCTGTAATACAACATGTGAATTTCTTCTTCAGAGACACAAATACGTACACGCCCCCCCCCCCCCCCCCCCCTCCCGAATCGAAAACGAATGGCACTTTTGACCAAATAATATCAAATAATCAGTTAAATATCAGTCAAATATACAAAAGTGAGGCAAATAATATTATGTTGTTTCTTACCTTATATCGTTTTGATGTGGAAGATTGCTCGATAATACTAGTTTTGTGGTTGATGTTACGATTACTGTTTCTGGGGTTTGGCGAACGAGTTTTTTTATCTCCAACTTTTCTTCTAGTCTACGAGAAGCAAAAGGTCTGTCCAATAATGCAGCTACAGAATTCATTTTGATCTGATTAATACATTTCAGTCAATTACTATATAACGAATACCGTGCGCCGCGCCATACAGAAAACGGAACATGCCACACAGGTGCTAGGCCATGTGCTTCGCCACACAGAATGTTAGTTTAATGTTTTACTCACCGATGTAATGCGAAATAACACACGCAAAGAACACCACGCAATACAGTTAGGACAACACGATCATACGAAGCACTATTGTACATTGCTTATGATCTTAATTAGACACTTAGTTTAATGTTTTACTCACCGATGTAATGCGGAATAACACACGCAAAGAACACCACGCAATACAATAAGGACAACACGATCATACGAAGCACTATTGTACATTGCTTAGTTTAATGTTTCACTCAACGATGTAATGCGGAATAACACACGCAAAGAACACCACGCCATACAATAAGGACAACACGATCATACGAAACACTATTGTAAATTGCTTATTCCGCATTACATCGTTGAGTGAAACATTAAACTAAGCAATGTACAATAGTGCTTCGTATGATCGTGTTGTCCTTATTGTATTGCGTGGTGTTCTTTGCGTGTGTTATTCCGCATTACATCGGTGAGTAAAACATTAAACTAAGTGTCTAATTAAGATCATAAGCAATGTACAATAGTGCTTCGTATGATCGTGTTGTCCTAACTGTATTGCGTGGTGTTCTTTGCGTGTGTTATTTCGCATTACATCGGTGAGTAAAACATTAAACTAACATTCTGTGTGGCGAAGCACATGGCCTAGCACCTGTGTGGCATGTTCCGTTTTCTGTATGGCGCGGCGCACGGTATTCGTTATATAGTAATTGACTGAAATGTATTAATCAGATCAAAATGAATTCTGTAGCTGCATTATTGGACAGACCTTTTGCTTCTCGTAGACTAGAAGAAAAGTTGGAGATAAAAAAACTCGTTCGCCAAACCCCAGAAACAGTAATCGTAACATCAACCACAAAACTAGTATTATCGAGCAATCTTCCACATCAAAACGATATAAGGTAAGAAACAACATAATATTATTTGCCTCACTTTTGTATATTTGACTGATATTTAACTGATTATTTGATATTATTTGGTCAAAAGTGCCATTCGTTTTCGATTCGGGAGGGGGGGGGGGGGGGGGGCGTGTACGTATTTGTGTCTCTGAAGAAGAAATTCACATGTTGTATTACAGCTCCACCTCCCATAACTCCCACGAGCCGCCACTGAACTATTACAACCTATCTAATCATCGATGACATTTGATCTATGAGCTGTGGTCTTCCTCAATTTCAGGCCTATATTTATTACGAATTACATCATTATATTTGCTTTCCTTAAAGAATGTTTTTGTGCATAATCGTAAAAAATAGTTGGGCTGACCAATGTGCAAATCGTCTAATAATTCATGTTTCCACTTGTCTAATTATATCTGACTGCACTAACAAAACCAAGTTTTTATCTTTTTCCCGATAAGTGACACTTGAACCCTCTCAATTTTCAAAATTTTCTTGTTGAGGAAAGTAATAACGAGAATAATTATCACGTATTTGATTTACAACTTTTACACTAGCAAAATGTTTTCATTTGTATTTGAAAAAATGAATTTAATGGAAACAATGATTTAATTTATAGACACAGTTTCAATTTATTTAATTATTATTATTATTTATTATTTTATCTCGAATCTATCAAATAAACATATTTATTACTGAATTTACTGTAATATTGTGATGTAAAAGGATGGACTTGTCCATCTTTTACTATTTATTGGAATCCGTGGATTTTGTAAGCTCTAAGTGTGTCCGTAACATCTTCTATTGCCACAGCGTGATTGTCAGCGTTTTCGTCATTATTTCAATCGTGACTGCTAAGTCAGCAAGGGCCGAAGCGAGGCTAGTTTTGCGCCACGCGACGGACGGCCCAAGCAGCAAAGATTTTTTAGCCGTACATGAAACAAGCATGGATTACCAATGGCACGCCATACCAACATATCCAAGCAAGTTCCATGTACGATCCATGTACGTTTCTTATAATGTCTGTAACACCTTAGACGAAACATACATGGACCATGTGTGGTCACCCATGTCATGGTGAGCCTAGGATGAAACGGACCTGAATCGTGTACGGCTGCCCATGTCATGGTGAACCTAACATGAAACGGACATAAATCGTGTACGGCTGCCCATGTCATGGTGAACCTAACATGAAACGTACATGAATCGTGTACGGCAGCCCATGTCATAGTGAGCCTAGGATGAAACGGACATGAATTGTGTACGGCTGCCCATGTCATGGTGAGCCTAGGGTGAAACGGACATGAATCGTGTACGGCTGCCCATGTCATGGTAAGGCAAGGATGAAACGGACATGAATCGTGTACGGCTGCCCATGTCATAGTGAGCCTAGGGTGAAACGGACATGAATCGTGTACGGCTGCCCATGTCATGGTAAGGCAAGGATGAAACGGACATGAATCGTGTACGGCAGCCCATGTCATAGTGAGCCTAGGGTGAAACGGACATGAATCGTGTACGGCTGCCCATGTCATGGTAAGGCAAGGATGAAACGGACATGAATCGTGTACGGCTGCCCATGTCATGGTGAACCTAACATGAAACGGACATGAATCGTGTACGGCTGCCCATGTCATGGTGAACATTACATGTAACGGACATGAATCGTGTACGGCTGCCCATGTCATGGTGAACCGAACATGAAACGGACATGAATCGTGTACGGCTGCCCATGTCATGATGAGCCTAAGATGAAACGGACATGAATCGTGTACGACTGCCCATGTCATGGTGAGCCTAAGATGAAACGCACATGAATCGTGTACGGCTGCCCATGTCATGGTAAACCGAACATGAAACGGACATGAATCGTGTACGACTGCCCTAACATGGTGAGCCTAAAATGAAACGGACATGAATCGTGTACGGCTGCCTATGTCATGGTGAACCTAACATGAAACGGACATGAATACTGTACGGCTGCCCATGTCATGGTGAACCGAACATGAAACGGACATGAATCGTGTACGGCTGCCCATGTCATGGTGAGCCTAAGATGAAACGGACATGAATCGTGTACGGCTGCCCATGTCATGGTGCACCTTACACGAAACGGACATGAATCGTGTACGGCTGCCCATGTCATGGTGAGCCTAAAATGAAACGGACATGAATCGTGTACGGCTGCCCATGTCATGGTGAGCTTAAGATGAAACGGACATGAATCGTGTACGGCTGCCCATGCCATGGTGAGCCTAAAATGAAACGGACATGAATCGTGTACGGCTGCCCATGTCATGGTAAACCGAACATGAAACGGACATGAATCGTGTACGGCTGCCCTAACATGGTGAGCCTAAGATGAAACGAACATGAATCGTGTACGGCTGCCCATGTCATGGTAAACCGAACATGAAACGGACATGAATCGTGTACGGCTGCCCTAACATGGTGAGCCTAAGATGAAACGAACATGAATCGTGTACGGCTGCCTATGTCATGATGAACCTAACATGAAACGGACATGAATACTGTACGGCTGCCCATGTCATGGTGAGCCTAAAATGAAACGGACATGAATCGTGTACGGCTGCCTATGTCATGGTGAACCTAACATGAAACGGACATGAATACTGTACGGCTGCCCATGTCATGGTGAACCGAACATGAAACGGACATGAATCGTGTATGGCTGCCCATGTCATGGTGTGCCTAAGATGAAACGGACATGAATCGTGTACGGCTGCCCATGTCATGGTGAACCTAACATGAAACGGACATGAATCGTGTACGGCTGCCCATGTCATGGTGAGTCTAAGATGAAACCTACATGAATCGTGTACGGCTGCCCATGTCATGGTGCACCTTACACGAAACGGACATGAATCGTGTACGGCTGCCCATGTCATGGTGAGCCTAAAATGAAACGGACATGAATCGTGTACGGCTGCCCATATAATGGTGAGCTTAAGATGAAACGGACATGAATCGTGTACGGCTGCCCATGCCATGGTGAGCCTAAAATGAAACGGACATGAATCGTGTCTGGCAGTCCATGTCATGGTGAGCCTAGGATGAAACGTATATGAATCGTGTAAGGCTGCCCATGTCATGGTGAGCCTACGATGAAGTGGACATGAATCGTGTAAGGCTGTCCATGTCATGGTGAGCCTTAAATGAAACGGACATGAATAGTGTATGGCTACCCATGTCATGGTGAGCCTAAGATGAAACGTACATGAATCGTGTACGGCTGCCCATGTCAAGGTGAGCCTAAAATAAAACGGACATGAATCGTATAGGGCTGGCCATGTCATGGTGAGCCAAAAATGAAACGGACATGAATCGTGTAAGGCTGCCCATGTCATGGTGAGCCTAAAATGAAACGGACATGAATCGTGTCTTGCTACCCATGGCATGGTGATGCCATGGTGAGCCTAAGATGAAACGGACATGAATCGTGTTTGGCTGCCCATGTCATGGTGAGCCTAAAATGAAACGGACATGAATCGTGTTTGGCTGCCCATGTCATGGTGAGCCTAAGATGAAACGGACATGAATCGTGTTTGGCTGCCCATGTCATGGTGAGCCTAAGATGAAACGGACATGAATCGTGTTTGGCTGCCCATGTCATGGTGAGTCTAAGATGAAACGGACATGAATCGTGTTTGGCTGCCCATGTCATGGTGAGTCTAAGATGAAACGGACATGAATCGTGTTTGGCTGCCCATGTCATGGTGAGCCTAAGATGAAACGGACATGAATCGTGTTTGGCTGCCCATGTCATGGTGAGCCTAAGATGAAACGGACATGAATCGTGTACGGCTGCCCATGTCATGGTGAGCCTAAGATGAAACGGACATGAATCGTGTACGGCTGCCGATGTCATGGTGAGCCTAGGATCAAACGTACATGAATCGTGTACGGCTGCCCATGTCATGGTGAGCCTAAGATGAAACGCCCTTAAAGAAATTTTGGTTCGCCAAGTAGTATCCATGAGGTATCCACGAGGTGACCAAGCCGTATTTTTGTCCACCAAGTGATGGCCAAGTCAGCGCCACGGGTATCCATTAATATTTGTGAAAAGTTAACGATAGCCAAGTGCCCCGCCAAGTATTCGCCATGAAGTGGCCATACGATCCCCTGGTGGGAATGGTAGCCATAAGAGCGCCATCTGTACGCCATTATGTAGCCAAGAGATGGCCATGTGGCTACATGATGGCGAACTAATGGCGACCTTGAAAATACGAGCCATAAGAGCGCCATCAGTACGCCATTATGTATCCAAGAGATGGCCATGTGGCTACATGATGGCGAACTAATGGCGACTTTGAAAATACGAGCCATAAGAGCGCCATCAGTACGCCATTATGTATCCAAGAGATGGCCATGTGGCTACATGATGGCGAACTAATGGCGACTTTGAAAATACGAGCCATAAGAGCGCCATCAGTACGCCATTATGTATCCAAGAGATGGCCATGTGGCTACATGATGGCGAACTAATGGCGACTCTGAAAATATGAGCCAAAAGAGCGCCATCAGTACGCCATTATGTATCCAAGAGATGGCCATGTGGCTACATGATGGCGAACTAATGGCGACTTTGAAAATACGAGCCATAAGAGCGCCATCAGTACGCCATTGCAACTGATGTGAAGCCGGAAAAGAATATGATTGAAATTAATGAACACAAATTTGGGATTATCAGTACCTGTTATGTTGGTAACATTATAGATGGGCAAGAAGTTGCCTTATTAGGGTACTACCTCCCTTATTAGGGTAACACACTCCCTCCTAAGTCCCTTCTTTTGGAGACTTATTGCATCCTTTTTAGGAGCTCCGAAAAAGTACGTATATATAGTACAGTAAGTACGTCTTAAGAAAGTCCTTCCTTTCATTGGCTCCCTCTTGCTTTAAGTTTGGTTATAATTGGTTCGTAAACAATGTATACATCATTATTTCTTGTTATTTATTTAGGTTTTTTAAACAAAATGAGGTTTAAATAGAAACTCTTTTTAAAAGACTTATGCATCCTTTTTACGAGCTCCTAAAAACTACGTAAAGAGACCCTCATTAGTGCATCGTAATACGGCCTTCTTTTAATCACGGATTGACTTGGATGAAGATGAATTTATTATGGACGTGCGTGCGTGTATAATGTATGTAAAAGGTAAATTGTGTATACAAAATGTTGTTCGTCGGTTGCGCACAGGTCAAGTCAAACGGCGTGACGGATTTGGTTAAACTTTTTAGTCAACACTCGTGACCAGTAAACTAATTAGATGCTGTTACCACAACTTTTAAACTCCATCAAGATCTAAACTACAAAAAATTAATCAGTGAGAAATAATGATGAGTTATAAATATATTTTTTTTATTCATCGCGCACAGGTCAAACGGCGCAACAGATTTGGCTGAAATTTTACGACAACACTTTTGATCCCTAAACTAGATGCTGTTAACATAACCAGAAAAATCCGTCAAGATGCCAACTTACAAAAAATGAATTACTAAAACAAAATACCTAATTTTGTTCGTCGCGCACAGGCCAAATGGCTTGACGGATTTGGCTGAAATTGTCAGTAAACACTTTTGATCCCTAAACTAGATGCTGTTAACATAACCCAAAAAATTCGTCAAGATGCCAACCTACAAAAAACTAATTACTGAAAACTTTGTTCGTCGCGCTCAGGCCAAACGGCTGGACGGATTTGGTTGAAATTTTCGGTCAACACTCGTGACTACTAAACTAGATGCTGTTAACATAACCAAAAAAATTCGTTAAGATGCCAACCTACAAAAAACTAATTACTGAAAATTTTGTTCGTTGCGCACAGGCCAAACGGCTGGACGGATTTGACTGAAATTTTCGGTCAACACCCATGACTACTAAACTCGATGCTGTTAACATAACCAGCAGAATTCGTCACGATGCCAACTTAGAAACAATTAATTTCTAAAAAAAAATGTCTTTGTTTATTTATTTAAATAAAAACTTACAAATGGATTTAAATGCGTTCCCAGCAAACATAAAAATGCGATTCGGGAACGAAGTACTGCCGGATCGCTACCACCAATGCCGGTTTACTGCCCGGGTGCCGATAGCCTAATTTATTGACTGCCGTTTCGGCAGCGGACCGTCACCGTAGTTTTCTGGTCATCGGTCATATTGCTGTATGCGTTGTAACCCGGCGCCGGATCGTTACCGATACGGCGCTAACGTCGAAGATACCTATCAACGCTGATTTGACTGCCGGCTCGCTACCGAACCATCGACGGTTTAGTGCCGTAGCGGTAATGACAATCCGGCAGCAGTTCGGTACCAGAACGGCGACACATTTCTGCATGTGAACGATGAATTATGCACATATCAGCAATTACACAGTATTATTGAATAGTATATATATATATTGTTAAAATTGTAAATACCACGGGTGGTTACGTCACGTTTACTGCACTTACTTGTCATATTAGTCGACGTTTCTGAGCAACGTATGTGCTCTGTCCTCCGGACACTATGTCACTGTACATAGTGTCCTGAGGACAGAGCACATACCGGTACGTTGCTCAGAAACGTCGACTAATATGACAAGTAAGTGCAGTAAACGTGACGTAACAACCCGTGGTATTTACAATTTTAACAATATTAATAGTCACGAAAGTCTAAGTTCATATATATATATCATCGGTGAATTGTTGTTTTATATATATATAACTACAACTCAGCGATTGTGCGCGTGCATTTATTTAATTATATTTGAAGTGCCGCTCAACAACTATCACCAACACCCCAGCACTCAAATGGTTTTTGAAAGTTATTTCATTTTACCCAATATAATCACAATCATAAAAACAATACAAAAACTAATAAGAAACAATGATATAACAGTATAATACTATGCCGATAATTATAGTTCTTTATTTTCGTATGTAATAAAAACGAAAAAGTAAGCACACATTTTGTGTTTCAAAAGTTGGACAGCCTACCATAGCGACTGCCGACTGCGTCGCTACTCGCCAACATCAAGTATCAACACGCATCGCATTTCTCATGTGGAAGTGAAGTGTCTGCAATTTGCTTTGCATTTCTCGCTTGCATGCAACTTCAAAACAGCGTTAAGGTAAGACAATTATGTACTATATTATACATTGCTTCAAAAATTATATTGGGGTTTGAGTAGGGCCTAGGCCTACAGTTTAGATTAGGCCTAGTGCAAGTTGCGCCGCTTGCACATGGCATGGAACCTAATAAAATAACACAATCAAACACTATCAGGCTAGGCCTAGGTCTATCCTATTTGTGAAATACAGTCTTTAATTCTGCAAAGTGAACAATGTTGTACCTAGACTTCGGGTTTATTTTTAACTAATCCAATAAAGTAACCTGGGGCTAGGTAGGCCTAGGGCCTACCTAACCTAACTTTTTGAGTGGGGCTAAACTTGGCAATTAGCCCGCAATGTAAAAATAGGTAGGCCTAGGCTAGCAAACCTAGCTAATATATAGGCCTATACATACATACATACATACATACATACATACATACATACATACATACATACATACATACATACATACATACAATTTCCAATAGTTTTGTCCCTGTATGATACAGTTGAATTCAATGAAAACATGGTAGGCCTAGCCTAGGCTAGCCTAGCTACCTAGTAACAAAATTTATCTCGATTCCTTAAAGAACATTTAAATTATTTAGCAAGTAGTTTCATTATAGACCTAGTCGATTTGTCCACTCTTGTTATCTCTTACTAGTAACTACTAGGCTAGGCTACCTAATAGAATAATTAGGCTACTATAACATAATTCAATTTGTGATACACAGTATTCATTTTCTCACATTCACAATTGTGACTCGCTATTGTGTTACAGGTTGAATTGGTGCCTGGCACTGGTGTCTTCATAGATAGGACCACCAAACGAGAAATAATTCTCAAACATATTGCAAACCCCAGTGCACTAACACGAGGACTGTACACTGCACTTATACTGGACTTCGACAGTGCTAAGTTTCGCAGTCAAGAAGGGAACAAGATTGTTCAGGCTGTGGAGCGTAAGTTGCAACAAAGATTCCTCTTAGTTAAAAAAGAAGCGTACCTAGAGCTAACTTATACAATATGATCCCTCTGTAAGATTGCAAACACATTCTGGAAATAAGTTCATGGCAGCGCAGATCAAGGTTGTAGGCATACTATTTGGTTTTTTTGGTGATATAAGTTAGCCTATTTGCTCTTGTGATTTGTTGAATGTTGTTTGTAGGCCTAGGTCATTTTTGTGTGGGTATCCATCAAGATTATGAATTATTTTGTTCTGTCCATCATAGTCTAGACCAGTGTTTCTCAACCTTCACTGTTCTAGGGACCACTACAGTAGTACGTTTCTCAAAAATCCCATGGACCTCTGCATTATTTATTCCCCCAAGAATGATATCAATGAACAACAAAAACAACATGATTACTGTACTGGCACTTAAAAGTCAGAACATAGCAATCTGCAAAGCTATGGGTGGAATTTTCCCAGCTTATTTTTGGCTAGATTAGAAATAATGTTTTCGAGAAAACTTTAAATTGAACCTTGAACGAAGTAAGAGCCGGCATATATGCGAAGCATGGGCGTACATACATTTACATGCTGTACAATTACAATTAGTAATTACAAAAATAACACTTGTAGTGGGGATTAGGGGGACCAATATATTAGGAAACCTTCCAAATGTGTATATCTTTTAGACTTTTAAATTGCTTATGTATGTCAGCACCTTGTAAGTTTATTACCCCAAGTTACCCCCCCTACTATTTTGTATGTCTAAGTAGGCCTACTCTAATGCACTTTGATCTATCTAATTACAGTTTTCGTGAGAAACATCATCGAAAGTAAAAACAGGGAACTGAGTCCCTCAAAACGACATGTACTAGTTCTAAAACTTCAGAAAAATTCTCAATAGGAAAGCAGCCACTATGCGAAGAATATTAAAAGAGGGGAACAACTGCAATATGGTTACTCAAAAAAATAAAAGGATCTAATTATATAAAACAAGGTGCGTATTCATGGTCAAATATATTTGTATTATATATTTATTTATTATTATAACTTTCAGTTTATTGGGCATTTAAAATACAGTACACGTGAATATCTACGCAAGCAAGTTAGAGGTGGTCGCTTAAGCAATTTGTTTTTCAAGTCACATCACGTCACGCAAACTTTGCTTGCACTCACGCACAACTGTTTTCTGTTCAGTTAACTCACCCGCGATCACGTTTCATTTACCGGTACTAGTAAGTTACTCGTGCAGATTCACACACAAACCATGTGCTTACCATGCTTTCACTGTTCCATTCATACTTTTTAATCGCATACCATTTTTAGTCCATACTACCCTACTTCCTTGGGTCTTTGAGAGCCACTCGTCTTGGTCCTTCTAACTTAACTATATGTCCTTTTCAAAAAGCAGTCTGTGCTTGTGCTCTATAAATATAATATGTGGTCTGCCACTGTCTGTAGCCTTCTTGCTTTATGCCTATATGCCTGTGTCCACTTAAGTGTTGAAGGAGCTGAGATGGGCCTAGTCCAGTCAACCCCATGGCAACACATTGTGTAACGCACAATTGAACGTGACATGATTCCCATCTGACTCATATATTGTCACACAAACTCATGGCACGTCTTTTAAATCATCAAATTATTTTGATTCAAATTATGATGATTATCAATTGCAAGAATGATATAGATGTTTTTGTTTTCGCTTCATTTCAAATTACCTCTTCGAAGACATCATACATTACAGCCATGTGATCGGATAAGTTTAATTTTATTCTCATTTTAGTAAACATAAACCGGCTTTATACTACATGGCTATGCTTTGCAGTATCATCTTTTTACCTGAAGCCATTATGATATTTATGTTTTGTGATTTTTTTTTTACAGTCGTACCCAGACTGTAACAGGCGACAATGCGAGTGGCACGAGACGGCAATGCGAGTGTGGCACGAGCCACCGCCCCACACGCCAATGTGAGTGTGGCACGGCCCCACGGGCTACCGCCCCACACGACAATGCGAGTGTGGCACAGGCCACCGCCCCACATGCCAATGTGAGTGTGGCACGGGCTACCGCCCCACACGACAATGCGAGTGGCACGTGACGACAATGCGAATGTGGCACGAGACGACAATGCGAGTGTGGCACGGGCCACCGCCCCACACGCCAATGTGAGTGTGGCACGGGCCACCGCCCCACACGACAATGCGAGTGTGGCACAGGCCACCGCCCCACGTGACAATGCGAGTGGCACGTGACGACAATGCGAATGTGGCACGAGACGACAATGCGAGTGTGGCACGGGCCACCGCCCCACACGCCAATGTGAGTGTGGCACGGGCCACCGCCCCACACGACAATGCGAGTGTGGCACGGGCCACCGCCCCACATGACAATGCGAGTGTGGCATGGGCCACCGCCCCACACGCCAATGTGAGTGTGGCACGGGCCACCGCCCCACATGACAATGCGAGTGTGGCACGGGCCACCGCCCCACACGCCAATGTGAGTGTGGTACAGGCCCATGCCTCACCACAAAAGTTCAATGATGACGACAGGGAACTCATCTCTTTTGATTAGTTTTGAGTGTGTGTGTGTGTGTGTGTGTGTGTGTGTGTGTGTGTGTGTGTGTGTGTGTGTGTGTGTGTGTGTGTGTGTGTGTGTGTGTGTGTGTGTGTGTGTGTGTGTGTGTGTGTGTGTGTGTGTGTGTGCGTGTGCGTGCGTGCGTGCGTGCGTGCGTGCGTGCGTGCGTGCGTGTGTTGTGTGAGTGAGTGAGTGCGAGCGTGTGGGTAGGGATTAAAAATTTACTACTTTACTTTAAATTTACTACTACTTAAATTTACTATGTAGGCCTAGGCCTACTACTAAAATTTACTACTTTTACTTTTTTTTTACTTAAATTAAAATTTCGTGCTTTCAAGTGATTATTTTGCAAGTAAACTTTCTTTATGTAATACAAATTATGTGGTTTCAATTTGTGGATTTTGTTCAATTTTTCCCAATTAAAAAAAAACAATTGGTCCAACTGTATAGGGAAAAACTAGGGCTGTACGAGTACCCGAGTTTTCGAGTACGAGTTGAGTTTACGGTATGTTCGAGTTGAATCGAGTTCCCAGTATTTCTAACTCTAATTTCCGAGTCGTCGCTAAAATAGTTCGTCAATTTATCGACGCGAACCAATAGTCTTGTTATTTCTCCGTTAGATGGCAGCACACTCTAAAAGCCTGTGATACACAAGTCACTATCTAGATACTCATGCTGGTTGGTCAGCGGAAATTTGCAAAATCCAATAGCTGGCCACTATTACGTGACGGGCAATACACGTGTTGATTGGTTGGATTGTGCTGGGAAGTTGAAACAATTTTGTCAACCGTGTATATCTGCACAAATTCGGCTCATCGCTACTGTTTGTAACCCAGCCTAACCTACCATTGAATTTCACGCGATTGTTCCACATAAAGTATCTGTCCTTGGATTCAATAAAACACTGATATACTTGGCCCAAGGCTACCTTACATATGCTGTCGTCACAGGCAAGACACTCCTAGCCAACCAGCAAACCGCTCGAGAAACACCCGCGAAACACCGATCGCTAGAGATGCAAGAAAATGGTTTTATTTTTCTTCACTTTTCGTTTGAGAAATTGAGAATTATGGTGTTTTGTGGTGTTATTGTTTTTTTAATCGAAAATCATGTTTTTACATAAAATTATTGATAAAAACTAAAAAAGGTTACATTTTCTAAACTATTATATTATGTGTATGACCCTAAATGTATAGCCTATACATAGTGATGGGCGTCAAAGATTAGATTAGACTGCAGAGAAGTAAGTGGTGATGATGCAGACTGCTTATTTTCGCTTTTTATCTCGTAATTCTTGTGACGATTTGAACGGAAGGGAATACAAAATTACGAATTACTGTTAATAATGGTGTTATTTTGCTAGAAAGTGGCAATTATGGTGTTATATTGCGATTAAACTCATTCGTTTTATAAGCATTTTATGGTGTTATTTCGCGATTTGTATCTAAATCCCAGTCACGTAAAACGTAAAGAAATGTTGAAACCAGCACTCTAGAGTGTTTTGTTACACTTTTCGTTTTATCACGCATTGCGAAAAACTTGCATCTCTACCGATCGCTGATTGGCTACGAACCCGTCGCCTGTGACAAAAGCATGTGTAAGATAGTCTTGGGACAACTATATCAACCATCAAATTACTTTTTATTGTAGGCCTATTTCAAAAGTGAACTCGATTTGAACTAAAATTGAACTCGAAAACTGAACATTTTACTGAACTCGAACTTGACTCAAATTGAAAATCTCCATTTAAAAAAAGCCCTAAAAAACGGGTACTTCCCCTTTTTCTCTATGTGCGTGCATGCGTATGTTACTTTTATTCTTACGTATGCCTTTATATTTCACAAAAACTATTCAATTGTGTCCATAGGCCTACAATACACTAGAAATTTTAATGCCAAGACTGTAATCTTTAAGACTGTGTGTTTTAATACCTCTTGTATACTTCATGTTTACATACAATACACTAGAAATTTTAATGCCACTTGACTGTAATCTATAAGACTGTGTTTTAATACCTATTTTATAATTCATGTTACATACAATACACTAGAAACTTGAATGCCAAGACTGTAATCTAAAGACTGTTACTACCTATTTTTAAATTCATGTTTACATACAATACACTAGAAAGGTTAATGCCAACACTGTAATCTAACAGACTGTATGTTACTACCTATTTTATCATTCACGTTTACATACAAAACACCAGAAGGTTTAATGCCAACACTGAAATTTAAAAAGACTGTTGCTACCTATTTTATAATTCTTGTTTACGTGCAATAGGCCTACACTAGAAAGTTTATTGCCTACCCTGTAAATTAAAAATATGTTTTTATAATTTATGTCTGCATAGAATTTAACTTATATGTAGTTGCATTTTCACTCCCTAGGGAGTGCTATGTAAAAGAATTCAGTAAAAAATTGAATTTAATAAAGAATTGATTGATAATTTAACCTATTTGTATATCCTATCTTCTCTCCTTTTGTGACAGCCTAATAGCTGCCTTATGATCAACATATGGCTGCTTATGGCTGCTTTGCTTATGGGCAACATATGGCTGCTTATGGCCAACATATGGCTGCTTTGCTTATGGCCAACATATGGCTGCTTATGGCCAACATATGGCTGCTTTGCTTATGGCCAACATATGGCTGCTTATGGCCAACACATGGCTGCTTTGCTTATGGCCAACATATGGCTGCATTGTGGCTGCCATATGGCTACCTTATTGTAACCTCGAGGCATTTATATATGGCAATTACTTGGCTACATTGTGGATACCTCATGGCTACAAAACTCATGTGGCGACCATGACCGCCACAATTGCCATTTCTTGACACAATGGCATACATATGGATATTACATGGCTTCACTTGGTCATCTAGTGGTTAACTGGATGTTGACCACATGGCTGTTAAATGGTGGACAGATGGCTACCGCTATGGCCATCACTTGGATACCTTGTGGACACCTTCTGATTTCTATTTGGGCGGACATGAATCGTGTACGGCTGCCGATGTCATGGTGAGCCTAGGATCAAACGTACATGAATCGTGTACGGCTGCCCATGTCATGGTGAGCCTAAGATGAAACGTTCATGAATCGTGTACGGCTGCCCATGTCATGGTGATACTAGGATCAAACGTACATGAATCGTGTACGGCTGCCCATGTCATGGTGAGCCTGAGATGAAACGGACATGAATCGTGTACGGCTGCCCATGTCATGGTGAGCCTAAGATGAAACGGACATGAATCGTGTTTGGCTGCCCATGTCATGGTGAGCATTAGATAAAACGGACATGAATTGTTTACGGCTTTCCATGTCATGGTAAGCCTGAGATGAAACGTACATCAATCGTGTTTGGCTGCCCATGTCATGGTGAGCCTAAGATGAAACGTACATGAATCGTGTACGGCTGCCCATGTCATGGTGATACTAGGATCAAACGTACATGAATCGTGTACGGCTGCCCATGTCATGGTGAGCCTGAGATGAAACGGACATAAAACGTGTACGGCAGCCAATGTCATGGTGAACCTAAGATGAAACGGACATGAATCGTGTACGGCGGCCCATGTCATGGTGAACCTAAGATGAAACGGACATGAATCGTGTACGGCGGCCCATGTCATGGTGAACCTAAGATGAAACGGACATGAATCGTATCTGGCTGCCCATGTCATGGTGAGCCTGAGATGAAACGGACATGAATCGTGTACGGCGGCCCATGTCATGGTGAACCTAAGATGAAACGGACATGAATCGTGTACGGCTGCCCATGTCATGGTAAGCCTTAGATGAAACGGACATGAATCGTGTACGGCTGCCCATGTCATGGTGAAGCTGAGATGAAACGGACATGAATCGTGTACGGCTGATCATGTCATGGTGAACCTAAGATGAAACGGACATGAATCGTATCTGGCTGCCCATGTCATGGTGAGCCTTAGATGAAACGGACATGAATCGTGTACGGCTGCCCTTGTCATGGTGAACCTAAGATAAAACGGACATAAATCGTGTATGGCTACCCATGTCATGGTGAGCCTAAGATGAAACGGACATGAATCGTGTTCGGCTGCCCATGTCATGGTGAGTCGAAGATGAAACGTACATGAATCGTGTACGGCTGCCCTTGTCATGGTTAGGCAAGGATGTATTGTACTTTAATCGTAACTGGCTACTTATGTGATGATAAGCCTTGTATGGTTTTATTACCATTTTACCTGTTGAATCATGTACGGCTATCCATTCACGGTGATACTAGGATGCGTGTTTTGGTTGTCCTGGCTTATTTCTCTATGAGTATTCTCACAAAACACACTGCAGGATAACTCACACTATAGCAGTAAGCAAATGAAAAAATCATAATTTTCGTGTTTGCTGAGAGCGGGAGGGAGGGGGGTGATTTAGGGTTTAACGTTTTATTTTCGTTTTTTAATTGGGCTAATTAAAGGATTCTGACGCTTTTTCCATCCCTATGACTGACGTTTGACCTGCAATCAGTTTCGCGATGAATATGAGTAGGGAAACTGTGTATCTCGTGTAAATTACATGTTCTATGTGGTACAGTTATGCAAGGTGTGAATTGATTTGGGTACGGGGGGATTTCCCCTCTCTGTAAATTCCATCCCTGGCTCTGTTTTACTGGAAGGTATCCTCGCCAGGGATGACTAAATCTTCACCTCTGGATACCCATCTCATCTCATATCACATCAAGTGACTTTATTTCGTAACGTTTATAAATAATGCGTGAATTTACAGATATATTCTTAGCCAGGAAGTGCTTCTTTATTAATAAACCAAACCAATGAACTATCAGATCGCTTCTAAGGCCATCTTGAGGGCAATAATACATCTAAAAATATGTTGCCCCCGGCGGCTGGGATTTGGCCCCAGACCCCTCACTGCCCGCGCAGACACTATACTTGGGCATCCCCCCTCTCTGTCAGGCCATCAATTCGCACCCTGCAGTTATGTGATAATTCAAAATATCTTTAAAATGAAAATTATCATTATATTTTATATGTTTTGTTAGATTCTTATGTGTGTAAACCATTTTGCCGCTAAATTTAAGTGTGTACACATGTTTTATCTGAACAAAAATAACAACCTATCTCTTTTCAAACACTATTATTGAACGGTTCCCTATTTTCTTCTCAGTGATGATGATACATGCATACGTTATGAATTATATTAAATTCTGTACTTGTTATTATTAGTTTATTGTGTTTATGTCTTTATGTAATCAACATAATTAGAAGAATATAATATTATTTATTATTTATCACCGAATTATTGATTGCAAAATCAACTTAGATAATTAATATAACATTTATACATAGCTACTACTCGTATTTACTGAAATAGCAAAGTACAGTGTAGATATAGAGCTAAGTAGTCGTGCCGAGCCTTTTGCAAACCTACCCTCTTATGCACCTCAACGTAAGAAAACGCCTGCATCCACACAACTAAGGACGCACCGATGTCTTGCGTGTTGCCTACCCACAAGGGATGAAGTTACACCGTTGCATTTTTCTGGTGTTAATTTGCTTACCACAACGGAATGCACGTGACAGCACGTCGCTTATAAGCAGTCGTTATTTGGTTATGAGATGTATGAATAATAGGTGTAGTGCCTAAGTCAAACCTGTACCACGTACAGTACTACCGCTCCACAAAACATACAAATAAAGGCAATATAATCATCCCATCTGTTACAGCTGCACACTTTTTCTTTCTTCATATTATTGCACTTCCATTATCTGTCTGTCTGTCTGTCTGTCATCTGTCTATCATCTAGTTTGTTGATCAGCTTACATTCCAAATTCAGTACCTAATGAAGTGTGCTTGAAACGCCTATTGCGGCAATTGTCTACATTAGCTTATCAACCTTACAGCTGTTTATCCCAGCATGAAAAGAGAAGCTTTAAACATGTGAAAAACTAAAAACTAATATGTTTGGGGACAGCTCAACTAATACCCTCAACATTGCGCTTTACATTCACGAAGCGAGCAAGGTAAATGTTGAAGGTTCAGATTTGTAATATTGCAGACCGGACGCCGCCCCAAAATTATGTTTTGAACTACTGCACTCCTCTTGAGGTAGAAAACGCAATATTCTGTGAGTTAAAACAAGTAAATGTGCATCTCAAGTCACCGGGTCTTTTTTGTCTCTATGGTGCAAACCCCGAATAATTTAATTTTTTTAAGTATTCATAAATTTTGCTATTGTAATCACATGCATATGATTGAACATAATCGTATTTCATCACTATTTACTAAGGTACGGACACATGTAATAAATCTAGTCAAAGTTCTTGAAACGCTGGTTCACAATACATGCTTTTCAATGTAATCAGATGGAGAAAAATAACACAAATCGTGAATTAATTACGAAATCAATCTATTTCGAAGGAAGCTTATATCACGTTTTTTACAGTATAGTAGAAATGAAACAAACATCGGACCAAATAGCGCATAAAATACATCATTTCATAGTATAAGCTGTAGATATTGTCTCATGCTATGTTTATGTATTTTGATTACTACGCCCACAATGAACAATAATAGTAAACCACGCTACTGTCTCACGGAAAACCGGAAAGTTTATTTTGATCCATGCAACGTCACAATAATTTATATTTGGTGAAAAATGAACTTTAGAAGAGTCCTGATACGAATTTAATGTTACGAACAGTCACTAATGGATTTTTGTACTTTTGTTTAGTAAACAAAGAAAATTTTATTATTTGGAGTTAACGTTTTTACTGGATTTTGCGACTTTGTCGACCCCTAACTTCTTATAAGTAGACAAATATTGTATTCAAGTTATAGAACATTTAATTGAGCGTTCTAATGAAGTAACCAATTTGAATATTTACGTTAGTTTTTAAGTTTTTCGTTTTCGTCTCTGGCAATGCGTATTTCCACTACTACTAGATATCAAACATACAGATTTTTCTTTTGAGCGCGGCAAGTGGAAGACTCGCTTTTTTGTTAGTCCCTTCCCCATTCGTTGCGGAGTGACCCAATGCCGCAACCTTCATTTTATTGACAGCCCATCCCGGAGCAATAAACAAGGTTGTATAAAGTTGAATAGGCCTAATAGCACCATCTGCTAAAAAGATGTGTCCAAGTTTTTCAAGTCAGTACTTGAAGGAATGCATTGATGGGACTGGTGACCAGTGTGGGTTTGGACAGCCAAGAGAACTGCGATGGTGATTGAGAAGGATGAAATGTCTTATTTAATGTTTTGTAGAGACCAATGTTTACTAACTAAACCTGTGTTCGGAGCTGTTCTCTTTTTCTGCCAACCCCTATATTTAGTATGTTCTGTATGAATATAAATATATAATAAAATGAACAAATTATATAAATAATAAAATAAACTATAACGCAAAATTTAAGACAATTGTCCCACTCCTCCGGACAAGCCGAGAGTGGGCTAAAAGAATTCACACAATTTTTAGCTGATTACAGCAAAATATAGCCCATAGTAACACAACGGTATTCATAACTACTTAAATCATGTACAAGTTGTACAGTTCTTGACACCATACACAACATTTTTGTCAAATCACTTTTCGGTGTACGTGCTTTTAAGGAAAATTATATATGTACCAGTGTCCAGTTAGCAGTTACCACTCTAGCATTCATTTTTATTATCTTACATATCTCACATTCATTTAAATACACCACCTTCCAATTCTCCCCTTACCCCTAGTATTATAATGTCAGGGTTTATTCAAACAACCCCAGGCTCGAAACCCAATGGGGTTCCATAAAACCCATGCACGGCTACCTTCTTCTGTGCTATGTGATTATATGTGAATTTTACCGTTCGAAGACACCATGCTCAGACAGCCGTGCGGTAAAACGCACGGGGTCTCTGTTCACAGGTGGAGGCGGAGAGGATGCAGTTCGAGTCCAGCCGGGAGCGCAAAAATTTAATTTGTGTATATGTAACTAATCTTAATCAACTTGTACGTATACTTGTACTATGCTCTGAAAAAGTGTTGTTTCAGGATTTGCAAGTAAATAATCGTGTAATCAATTAAATGAACGAATACGTTTAGTTCTATGACTACCTCCTAGGTTGCGCCACTAACAGACTGCTGGGAGTTTCAACTTAAAACGCAACTATCCATCCACATTTTTATTGCATCTGTGTACTTCCCATACATGGAACGTCCGTGGATTGGCCTATGTAAAACAGACATGGATTGTGTATGTGTTCCCGTACATGAAACGTATGAGTATCCTAACCTAGCCATACATACATCGTACATGATCCACGCATGGTAGTCATGAAAAAAAATTCATGGCAAACCACGCGGGAACCGGACACAATCCATACAGGGCCCATGAGTTCATCCGTGCAAACTCATGCGTGATCCATGTATGGTTTGAACAACGTAAACCAGGTATGGTTTAGTTACGTCAATCCTTAAAGAAACCATGTATGGAATAATCCAGGAATAACATACTGAGATCTGGTATGGCACACCAGTAAAATACAGACATGGATTCTGTATGGCATTTGTCTCATTTCCATACATGATCCATGCATGTGAGTCCATGATTAAAATACATGGTAAACCATGCGGGAACCGGACACAATCCATACATGGCCCATGAGTTCGTCCGTGCAAAAACATGCGTGATCCATGTATGGTTTGAACAACGTAAACCACCAGGTATGGTTTAGTTACGTGAATCCTTAAAGAAACCATGTATGGAATAATCCAGGAAAACCATACTTGGATCTGGTATGGCACACCAGTAAAATACAGACATGGATTCTGTATGGCATTTGTCTCATTTCCATACATGATCCATGTATGTGAGTCCATGATTAAAATACATGGTAAACCATGCGGGAACCGGACACAATCCATACATGGCCCATGAGTTTGTCCGTGCAAAAACATGCGTGATCCATGTATGGTTTGAACAACGTAAACCACCAGGTATGGTTTAGTTACGTGTATCCTTAAAGAAACCATGTATGAAATAATACAGGAAAACCATACTTGGATCTGGTATGGCACACCAGTAAAATACAGACATGGATTCTGTATGGCATTTGTCTCATTTCCATACATGATCCATGCATGTGAGTCCATGATTAAAGTACATGGTAAACCATGCGGGAACCAGACACAATCCATACATGGCCCATGAGTTCGTCCGTGCAAAAACATGCGTGATCCATGCATGGTTTGAACAACGTAAACCAGGTATGGTTTAGTTACGTCAATCCTTAAAGAAACCATGTATGGAATAATCAAGGAAAACCATACTTGGATCTGGTATGGCACACCAGTAAAATACATACATGGATTCTGTATGGCATTTGTCTCATTTTCATACACGATCCATGTAGGTGTATCCATACATGGCCCGTGCCTGTACGTATGGCAAACCATACATGAATCGTACATGATCCATACATACTCTCTGATTCTTTGCTGCTTGGGGGGGAGTCTCACCGAAGGAGCCGAGCATGATGGTTGTCCGGTAGGTGCGTGAGCCAAGGAGGCCGTGGCTGCCGTGGAGGGCTGACCCCGCGAGGGAAGATGTGGTGGAACGGGGGAAGCATGTCCTATAGCGGCCTGGGCGAAGATTGAGGGTACGTGGGAGTCGAGCGGAAGAGAACGATATCGACGGATCTGAGGACGAAGACGCGGACACGACAGGCGATTGGAGGGCAAACGGGTGGACGGTTGCCAGCTGGAAATGCGGTGCGGTAATGAGGTATGAAGCACTGGCCCTCGTTAGAATAGGTGGAATGTGCCCATCAGGCTGATTATGACCATAGTCAGGTTCGCCACGCTAAAGCCACGTATAGGATAAATGTAAAATGTAAGTAATAATAAATACGGTTCCTCAAGATTCGAACCAAGGGTCTTGTGATTCAACATAACAGCTAAATTCCCTGTTCTCCTCAGTCTTGCCAAAGATCCCGCATGTGCGAGTTCACGTAAGTCGAGAGAGTGTTACGTCCCCAGTAAAACCTTGAGACAGCCGACCAGCAGGGCGATTCTCTAAGGTCCATGGTAAATTGAACGCCCGTTTTCGACGTTACGAGCCTTACCGCATTGAGTTAGCGATTCTCTACCGTGTTTTATCGACAAAGATCGTTACCATCTACGTTAAAAGTAGCGCGCTCCAAAACCCTGCCTTTAGACGTGCGATAAGAAAACATGGCGGACTTTTCAAGCCATCTCATGTTCACTTCAGCATTTGAACTAATTGATTATAGAAATTTGTTGTGTGTATCGATACAAATATACGATATTTATATTTAAAAATATGTGTCTGAGTAAGGAAATATAATTTGTAGTTATGTAACAAAAGTCTAGAAGTAATTTTGTATCATAACCCTACTTTCCTAGTTTGGCCGTGCCGTCACGGCACGTAGGGTAGGCCTAGAACCCTAGGCCTACTTCTAAGTTCAAACACTAGGTTCGTTTGATTTGCTACACCTTTTATACTCTTTGCACTCACTCCATGTTATTTCATGGGATACATGGCATAAAGTACAAAAGGTGCCGGTAAATCAAACGAACCCTAATGCTGCAATAAGTGAAAAAAGTGCAGAAGGTGTCCGGAAATCAAACGCACCCAATGGCAAACGTTCCATTTATTCACGCGTTGTCATTGGTCAACTTTCTATAGTGTACACAGCCATCTCGAAAACATCCACAAACTAATATATAACAGGCGCTGCTCTGCTGCAACGGCTACGTCCTTTCGATACGGTTATCGAACGTTATGAAATGGTAGTTGGGAATCGCGCGGTAGCTTATCGTGTGGTAAGTTTAGTACAAGTGTCGTTAAGGTTAAATTTACCGCGCATCTTAGAGAATCGCCCTGCAGAACGTAGGTTCGAGTTCCGTACCAGGGTGGTAAGGACAAGGGTGGGTCGGCGCGTGACCTTGCTACATGACAATATGACTAATTAAAATGTTACGCTATTTTGCTGTGGAGGAAATATTTCAAGTAACTATGGCGTTACTAAGAAACTTCTTGACCGATTTTGTAACAAAACTAATGGCGTGTAACATACCAAATTTCAACTCGATCCGACTCTCCTTTCGACCGCTATTGCGACTTGCGAGATATAAACCAAAACAAAAACACAAACAGTGTCAATGCATTCAATGTAGAATAAAAACGCTCGTTTCGCATGCTTGAATAAATATTTTTTTTTTAACAAAACGGACAAAACGCATTTTATTTTTTCAATACTTCAAACAGATATAACAAAATTTTAATTGTTTAATCTGTTTTAAATTTCTCGATTTAGACATTTGATAAGGGTTGCATTTGCAAGAATTTTATGTGCATTTGTGTCTTGCAGGTTCATAGTATGTAAAGAAATCGAACAGTCTTGTAGTCATTGTTTTATGGTAGACACGTTTTCAGGATCATATTTTAATCAAATTTCATTCAATATATTTGATAATGTTTAGTGTTCAGGCATCCGAATTCTTTGAGGGTTTGATTACGTCTTATTCTTTCAAATTCGAGTTCTTCGGCGGCGTTTGTGGCCCAGCTTTGTTCGGCGGTGGCAATGGCCTTAGCTGCCTCAAGCGCCACTCTGGCTGTCTCTACAGATATCTTTGCGGCCTCTTTGGCCAGCTCAGCTGTTTCAGCTTCAGTCGCGCTGATCTCTTTCGAACAAGTGCATTGGCAACAAGTGGGTGATGGCGGCGCAATACTGGTGCTGCTTTCAGGTCGCGGTGTCGTCGGGGTGTAACTATAGGTGGTGCTTGCTGGTGTAGTGGTGGACGTGCTAGGAACTGTTGGCACTGAAAACAGACACAAGACATTTCATTGAAGGGTTATCAGCAATGCCAAGAAGTGTCTCAGCCCACCAGCTTGTAAATTTAACTGACATTCAGTAAATTGAGCTATTTGACTGATATTATAATGAAGATATTTGGCCTTTACATCGTTAAGTTGGATACAACATCTCTTTCAGTCGTCACCAGCGGCTTTATTTAAAATGAGTGAACATTACAATCATTGACCTATTTAAGATTAACTCTTCACAAGTCTATTTGGATGGATATGTATATATATAAACATTTAAATACGTGTGGAATAGCCATCTCTAAAAAAATGTAGTGTATTTAAAAAAACTGTTTTAATAAACAAATACAAAAATCTGTATAAAGGAATAAGTTATCTGCCTTGGAAATGCTTAAATGGCATTAATTCTTTGTTAAAAGTAGGTTGCCCAGGGGCGGTAACATTATCGTGGTGGGCAGGTTTGTGTGCACTGGTGATCCCGAGAGATATGCCGGCGGAAGCGTATGCTTCTGGTAGGGCCACCTATAGCCGGCAAGATCGAGGTTGTGAAGCCAGACAAGAGGCAGTCCACGTCCTCCCATTTATGTCCTACTTGTCACTAATGACCCCCCGACGTCATATGATCATAGTTGTCGAGTACGTCGTTAAAAAACAAATCATTTGAAATTTATTAAAAGTAAGAATGGTGGGGGTTGGGGGGGGGGGGGGCCTTACCGGTATATTCTTGAACAATTTTCAAGTCACATTTGCCGTAGTCGCCCATACGGTAGGAGTCGCTATTGCCTGCATCCCAACGAACACGCACCCATCCCGGAGTCGCTAGAACCGGGAGAGACTTGATGCAGACATCAAACATTGTATGATAATACATCCTAATAGATATGTAGATATAAAAACACTGGAAAGCTGTTTCATACCGGCAACTTTTATTAATAACAAAATTCATAAAATGAGTGAATAAATATGTATATTAAATATATAACATATAATATAATAACTAATACATATATTTAATATGTATAATATGTATATATATATATAATAATAATTATAATAATATATATATATAGTATTTAATATCTATGATAAATTGATAGTACGAATTCTTCGGAACAAATGGCAATTTAATGGAGGTTTATTCAAGAGGCTCCGGTAGCTTGAATGTTAAAGCGCTGTACCCAGAACCGGATCATCTGGGTTCGATCCCCTGACAGGAAAAGCTTTTATTACAGTTGGTATGTCAATATATACAGAGATTAAGCAATTGTTATACCAGTTTTTGCCTCGAGTGGAGATCGAACCCAGATCCTCCGGCTCTCCGCAGCGTCTACCGGAGTATCTGGTAGAAACCTCTTTTAAATAAATAATATTTTTATGTTAACGCAATCCTACAAGTATAATAGATAGAAATTATATTTCCAATTATGACAATAAGTGAAGAACTTTGCCACAAAGAAAAATCTAAAATTTTGGAAAAATAAAAACATCATAATATAGTCTCTATACATTAAGCTATCAGTAAGTTATAAGAAAGCTGTCTTCGTACGGTTGATGGTTGATGTATGGTCCACAATCATCCGATATTGAATAATAACGGTAATTTACTGTTGTTATTTATTAAATAAAACATGAACACCGCAAAGAAAAACCTTACCACTGCGTCACACGGAACATTTCCCTACTCACCTGCTAGGACTGTTCCCTTTGAAGGGGGGTTTCCGTCCTGATTTCTCCACTCCCAGTCCCTCCCCCTCACCACCCTCACGCCGGGCCGCATTAAGGCTATCATCTCCTGGCAACTCAGCTCCTCACAGGACACGAACCCAGGACCTTGACATGCAACAATTATCATTATTATTATCTTGGTAAAAAAGTAAACAAAAAAGCAAAAAAAAAAATAGAAATTATGCAAATTAAGCTCAGGGGTCAAAACAATACTTTTAATGCACTATATGTAAATATATTATGCAAAATGTACAGCAATATATGAATGTTTTGCAATATATATATCAGAATATACAATGTTGAAAAAAAGTAAATGGGAAATATACCTTCACGGCCCACAAGATCTGCAATGACAACAACTCATCGTTAACATAACTATCAAGAACCCTTAGATAGAGCAAACTACGGCTTTCTAGATCAATTCTGAATGGACGAATAAGAGCTCATGTACAGTGTACACCTACTTACCCATGATGTACAGACTGCTTAGCAGCATTAGGGTAACGAGGTTCCTGCACAATGTAAGGCACATGATGTATGTTGTCTATGAGCTATTGAATCGTATGGACGATCACTACTGGTAAATAACTATTACAACCTATCTAATCATCGATGACATTTGATCTATGAGCTGTGGTCTTCCTCAATTTCAGGCCTATATTTATTACGAATTACCTCATTATATTTGCTTTCCTTAAAGAATGTTTTTGTGCATAATCGTAAAAAATAGTTG
This sequence comes from Isoperla grammatica, assembly GCA_945910005.1. Taxonomy (NCBI): domain Eukaryota; kingdom Metazoa; phylum Arthropoda; class Insecta; order Plecoptera; family Perlodidae; genus Isoperla; species Isoperla grammatica. The sequence continues at coordinate 5,385,685 of OX246750.1, forward strand.
GGCTGACCAATGTGCAAATCGTCTAATAATTCATGTTTCCACTTGTCTAATTATATCTGACTGCACTAACAAAACCAAGTTTTTATCTTTTTCCCGATAAGTGACACTTGAACCCTCTCAATTTTCAAAATTTTCTTGTTGAGGAAAGTAATAACGAGAATAATTATCACGTATTTGATTTACAACTTTTACACTAGCAAAATGTTTTCATTTGTATTTGAAAAAATGAATTAAATGGAAACAATGATTTAATTTATAGACACAGTTTCAATTTATTTAATTATTATTATTATTTATTATTTTATCTCGAATCTATCAAATAAACATATTTATTACTGAATTTACTGTAATATTGTGATGTAAAAGGATGGACTTGTCCATCTTTTACTATTTATTGGAATCCGTGGTGTTTGTAAGCTCTAAGTGTGTCCGTAACATCTTCTATTGCCACAGCGTGATTGTCAGCGTTTTCGTCATTATTTCAATCGTGACTGCTAAGTCAGCAAGGGCCGAAGCGAGGCTAGTTTTGCGCCACGCGACGGACGGGGAGTCTCACCGAAGGAGCCGAGCATGATGGTTGTCCGGTAGGTGCGTGAGCCAAGGAGGCCGTGGCCGCCGTGGAGGGCTGACCCCGAGAGGGAAGATGTGGTGGAACGGGGGAAGCATGTCCTAGCGGCCTAGGCGAGGATTAAGGGTACGTGGGAGTTGAGCGGAAGAGAACGATATGGACGGATCTGAGGACGAAGACGCGGACACGACATGCGATTGGAGGGCAAACGGGTGGACGGTTGCCAGCTGGAAATGCGGTGCGGTAATGAGGTATGAAGCACTGGCCCTCGTTAGAATAGGTGGAATGTGCCCATCAGGCTGATTATGACCATAGTCAGGTTCGCCACGCTAAAGCCACGTATAGGATAAATGTAAAATGTAAGTAATAATAAATATGGTTCCTCAAGATTCGAACCAAGGGTCTTGTGATTCAAAATAACAGCTAAATTCCCTGTTCTCCTCAGTATTGCCAAAGATCCCGCATGTGCGAGTTCACGTAAGTCGAGAGAGTGTTACGTCCCCAGTAAAACCTTGAGACAGCCGACCAGAACGTAGGTTCGAGTTCCGTACCAGGGTGGTAAGGACAAGGGTGGGTCGGCGCGTGACCTTGCTACATGACAATATGACTAATTAAAATGTTACGCTATTTTGCTGTGGAGGAAATATTTCAAGTAACTATGGCGTTACTAAGGAACTTCTTGACCGATTTTGTAACAAAACTAATTGCATGTAACATACCAAATTTCAACTCGATCCGACTCTCCTTTCGACCGCTATTGCGAGATATAAACCAAAACAAAAACACAAACAGTGTCAATGCATTCAATGTAGAATAAAAACGCTCGTTTCGCATGCTTGAGTAAATATTTTTTTTTTAACAAAACGGACAAAACGTATTTATTTTTTCAATACTTCAAACAGATATAACAAAGTTTTAATTGTTTAATCTGTTTTAAATTTCTCGATTTAGACATTTGATAAAGGGTTGCATTTGCAAGAATTTTATGTGCATTTGTGTTCTTGCAGGTTCATAGTATGTAAAGAAATCGAACAGTCTTGTAGTCATTGTTTTATGGTAGACACGTTTTCAGGATCATATTTTAATCAAATTTCATTCAATATATTTGCTAATGTTTAGTGTTCAGGCATCCGAATTCTTTGAGGGTTTGATTACGTCTTATTCTTTCAAATTCGAGTTCTTCGGCGGCGTTTGTGGCCCAGCTTTGTTCGGCGGTGGCAATGGCCTTAGCTGCCTCAAGCGCCACTCTGGCTGTCTCTACAGATATCTTTGCGGCCTCTTTGGCCAGCTCAGCTGTTTCAGCTTCAGTCGCGCTGATCTCTTTCGAACAAGTGCATTGGCAACAAGTGGGTGATGGCGGCGCAATACTGGTGCTGCTCTCAGGTCGCGGTGTCGTCGGGGTGAAACTATTAGTGGTGCTTGCTGGTGTAGTGGTGGACGTACTAGGAACTGTTGGCACTGAAAACAGACACAAGACATTTCAGTGAAGGGTTATCTTATCAGCAATGCCAAGAAGTGCCCCCACCCACCAGCTTGTAAATTTAACTGACATTCAGTAAAGTGAGCTATTTGACTGATACAATAATGAAGTTATTTGGCCTTTATATCATTAAGTGGAATACAACATCTCTTTCAGTCGTCACCAGCGGCTTTATTTAAAATGTGTGGACATTTTTATCATTTACCCATTTAAGATTAACTCTTCACAAGTCTATTTGGATGGATTTATACATACAAACATTTAAAGACGCTTGGAATAGCCATCTCTAAAAAATGTAGTGTATTTAAAAAAACTGTTTTAATAAACAAATACAAAAATCTGTATAAAGGAATAAGTTATCTGCCTTGGAAATGCTCAAATAGCATTAATTCTTTGTTAAGAGTAGCTTGCCCAGGGGCGGTAACATTATCGTGGTGGGCAGGTTTGTGTGCACTGGTGTCCCGAGAGCTATGCCGGCGGAAGCGTATGCTTCTGGTAGGGCCACCTAGCCGGACAGATCGAGGTTGTGAAGCCAGACAAGAGGCAGTCCACGTCCTCCCATTTACGTCCTACTTGTCACTAATGACCTCCCGACGTCATATGATCATAGTTGTCGAGTACGTCGTTAAAAAACAAATCATCTGAAATTTATTAAGGGGGGTTGGGGGGGGTGGGGGTCTTACCGGTACCTTCTTGAACAATTTTCAAGTCACATTTGCCCTCGTCGCCCATACGGTAGAAGTCGCTTTTGCCTGCATCCCAACGAACACGCACCCATCCCCGAGTCGCCTTATCTACAACAAAACAGATGCCTGTTATAGTCAGCCGATAAGAACCGGGAGGAGACTTGATGCAGACATCATACATTGTATGATAATACATCCAAATAGATATGTAGATATAAAAACACTGGAAAGCTGTTTCATACCGGCCACTTTTATCAATAACAAAATTCACAAAATGAGTGAATAAATATGTATATTAAATATATAACATATAATATAATATCTAATACATATATTTAATATATATAATATTAATATATATATATATAATAATAATAATAATAATATTTATATATAATATTTAATATCTATGATAAATTGATAATACGATTATTACGGAACAATTAATGGCAATTAAATGGAGGTTTGTTCAAGAGGCTCCGGTAGCTTGAATGTTAAAGCGCTGTACCCAGAACCGGATCATCTGGGTTCGATCCCCAGACGGGAAGATCTTTTATTACAGTTGGTATCTCAATATATACAGAGAATTAGCATTTGTTATACCAGTTTTTGCCTCGAGTGGAGATCGAACCCAGACCTCTCGGCTCTCCGTATCACCTACCAGAGTCTCTGGTAGAAACCTCTTTTAAATAAATATTATTTTTATGTTAACGCAATCCTACAAGTATAATAGATAGAAATTATGTTTCTAATTATGTCAGAACGTGAAAACCTATGACACAAAGAATCATCTTAACTTTTTGGAAAAATAAAAACATCATAATATAGTCTCTATACAATTAGCTATCAGTAAGTTATAAGAAAGCTGTCTTCGCATGGTTGATGGTTGATGTATGGTCCACAATCATCCTTCATTGAATAATAACGGTAATGAACTGTTGTTTTTTATAAAATAAAGGATGTTCACTACAAAAAAAACCTTACCAGTGCGTCACACAGAACGTTTCTCTTGTTTATTCCATGTGTAAATGTGTGACCTCTCACCTTCTAGGACTGTTCCCATTGAAGGGGGGTTTCCGTCTTGATTGCCCCACTTCCAGTCCCTCCCCCTCACCACCCTCACGCCGGGCTGCATTAAGGCTATCATATCCTTGCAACTAAGCTCCACACAGGACACGAACCCGGGACCTGGACATGCAACAATTATCATAATTATTATCTTGGTAAAAAAAGTAAAAACAAAAGTAAAACAAAATAGAAATAATTCAAATCAAGCTCAGGGGTGAAAACAATACTTTTAATGCACTATATGTAAATGTATTATGCAAAATGTATAGCAATATATAAATGTTTAGCAATATATAGCTGGAATATACAGTGTTGAAAAAAAGTAAAAAGGAAATATACCTTCACGGCCCTATAACTATCAAGGACCCTTAGATTGAGCAAATCATGGCTTTCTAGATCAATTCTGAATTTCTATTGTCCTGCACTGCGATCATGTAACTTTGGTAGATAACGATCGACAGCGATGAAAACCGTACTTTTGAACGATCGTAGCTCTTGAATGCAATATTGAACAGCTCGGTAACGCTATTGAACGTTGAACACTCATCCCGGAGACGACAATTAGCCAAAGCTGCAAAAATATAGGACGTAAAATAAAAATATCATCTTCATAATCATCACGAATATCGTTCGCGCTCTCGATCGCAAGCACCGAGCCATAAGAGCTTTCGATACCAAGAAATGGCGGAAACGCCGGTGTGTATACGAATTTATTTCACAAACTAAAGTAGGACAGACTATACGGTTGTTTTAGTTGTCGCCATTAAAGTGCTGCTATAAGAGATCAAGAAGACCGTGGTAGGATTTTTCGTGTCATATAGTTGGCCGTGTTATTTTTACCAACAATATTAAACAAAACTGGTAACAATGGTAGACGCCTTCTATATAGTGTGGAATTAATTTGCAGCAGCACTTCAATGGCGTCAAATTTCAAGATGTCAGCGCCCATAAAAATCCTCTAAAACAACCGTATAGCATTAAAGTTAAAACCCTACCTCTAGAACACAGTGGAATATTATAATAAATCGTGCTGTGAGTAGTTACTCTGTGGGTCTACTCAAACAATGTAAATTTTCACATTTTACAGGCGTTCAGTAAAAACAAAAGAATGCCAATGTTGCTCACAGCTTGCTAGATTTTGACGAGTTCCTGTGAACTTCTTCAAATTCTCGGACTCTCATTGGCTACACAATAACGATCGCTAAATTTTCAACGTTAATCGACAAAAGTTACATGATCGCAGTGCTGATATAGGCCGGACGCCGTAACAAAGAAGGTGTTGTCGTCACGGATGATGTAATAGCAAGTGACCTCACACCTTGTAATACCAACTTAAATGTGGACTACTACTCATTGCCTTACCAGAAGTAAACTTGTATTGTTATTTCATAGGTTGGTGGACATGGGCCCCGGATTAAATGCTATTTTTCTCCCTCTTGGTATGTGTTTGCGGTTTAATTATGCAGGAATAAACTTTAGTTTCTTATTATCTAATTTATTATATTCACTTATAAATTAACAACTACTTATTTTGTTTGGGAAAATTTAAAGTAGTTCTGTCCCATCATGCTAGGCATGAAGGTATGAAGAAGGAACAGCTACGGACGACCTACCTTTGTCATTTGCTTTGTCTGTCTGCATATTGTCGTACCCTAAAGCCACAGGGAACGCAAATGACCACTCTGCAAGATCCCGAGTAATGTTTTCAGTGTCAATGTTTCTTGATATCGGTAATAAATTTTCATAAATAATATTACAGGGTAAATCAGCCGAACACGGGCGTCACAGTTATAGAAAAAACGCCGCCATGTTTCCCCCACGTGAACTCAACTCCTGTCAAACACGAAACGGCAATAAAAACAACAGACCATCAAATGACAAAAAAATACATCAAGTATCCTAGCAACACACAGAAGTGAAAGCTTTCTTGATGGTAGTATTTTTAAGTCACGGCCCACCAAAGCTAGTATTTTCTAACACCGCATTGCCAATCAGTGTATTTTCTCTCTGACGGGTATAGTTCGCGGATGAGCACTGCGTAAACGTCCACATATCACTACGCCGGCCAGAGTAATTAGTTGTGACGACACAACCTTCTTTGTTACGGCGTCCGGCCTATATCACCAACATGGACGAATAGTTTGTCTATATTTGTTAAAATAAGATCTCATGTACACCTACTTACCCATGATGTACAGACTGCTTAGCAGCATTAGGGTAACGAGGTTCCTGCAGAATGTAAGACACATGATGGCTGTGGTCTATGAGCTGCTGAATCGTATTGACCATCACTATTGGTAAATAACTATTACAACCCATCTAATCATCGATGACATTTGATCTGTGAGCTGTGGTCTTCCTCACTGTCAAACCAATATTTATTACTTATAACCTCATTATATTTGCTTTCCTTATAGAATGTATTTATGGAAACTCGTAAAAAAATAAGCTGACCGATAGCGCCAATCATATAATAATTAATATGTCCTCTTGTCTAATTATAATTGACTGCACTACAATACAAAGTTTAAATCTTTTTCCCGATAAGTGACCCTTGAACACTCTCAAATTCAAAATTTCTTCTCGAGGAAAGTAATAACGAAAATAGTTATCACGTATTTGATTAACAACTTTTACATTTTTTACTAATTCTTTTAATTTAAACTAAAAAAAATTATATTAATGGAAATGATGATTTTATTCATAGACACAGTTTCAATTTATTTAATAACAACTACAGTCAGGGCGACTAAAACTGATGTGAATTGGAAGCAGAGAGTGAAGGAAGACGCGTAGCCATTTATCAACGGTTTCGCCATAGTAGTACGAATCCATTGAAGATGATGATCAACTCGGGTCCACGCGCCGGGAACATCGGCCTGGGCACACCCTTCACCCCATGACGTCACACCCCACTGCTCCCCGTTACACATGAGCGGGCCCCCGCTGTCACCCTGCACAGACACACAGCCCTCTTAGTTCCCGCGTGACGTCACAGCCCACTGTTGTCCGTTACACATGAGCGGGCCTCCGCTGTCACCCTGCACAGACACACAGCCCTCTTAGTTCCCGCGTGACGTCACAGCCCACTGTTGTCCGTTACACATGAGCGGGCCCCCGCTGTCACCCTGCACAGACACACAGCCCTCTTAGTTCCCGCGTGACGTCACAGCCCACTGTTGTCCGTTACACATGAGCGGGCCCCCGCTGTCACCCTGCACAGACACACAGCCCTCTTAGTTCCCGCGTGACGTCACAGCTCACTGTTGCCCGTTACACATGAGCGGGCCCCCGCTGTCACCCTGCACAGACACACAGCCCTCTTAGTTCCCGCGTGACGTCACACCCCACTGTTGCCCGTTACACATGAGCGGGCCCCCGCTGTCACCCTGCACAGACACACAGCCCTCTTAGTTCCCGCGTGACGTCACACCCCACTGTTGCCCGTTTCACATGAGCGGGCCCCCGCTGTCACCCTGCACAGACGCACAGCCCTCTTAGTTTCCGCGTGACGTCACACCCCACTGTTGCCCGTTACACATGAGCGGACCCCGCTGTCACCCTGCACAGACACACAGCCCTCTTAGTTCCCACGTGACGTCACACCCCACTGTTGCCCGTTACACATGAGCGGGCCCCCGCTGTCACCCTGCACAGACACACAGCCCTCTTAGTTCCCACGTGACGTCACACCCCACTGTTGCCCGTTACACATGAGCGGGCCCCCGCTGTCACCCTGCACAGACACAGAGCCCTCTTAGTTCCCGCGTGACGTCACACCCCACTGTTGCCCGTTACACATGAGCGGGCCCCCGCTGTCACCCTGCACAGACACACAGCCCTCTTAGTTCCCGCGTGACGTCACACCCCACTGTTGTCCGCTACACATGAGCGGGCCCCCGCTGTCACCCTGCACAGACACACAGCCCTCTTAGTTCCCGCGTGACGTCACAGCCCACTGTTGCCCGTTACACATGAGCGGGCCCCCGCTGTCACCCTGCACAGACACACAGCCCTCTTAGTTCCCGCGTGACGTCACAGCCCACTGTTGCCCGTTACACATGAGCGGGCCCCCGCTGTCACCCTGCACAGACACACAGCCCTCTTAGTTCCCGCGTGACGTCACAGCCCACTGTTGCCCGTTACACATGAGCGGGCCCCCGCTGTCACCCTGCACAGACACACAGCCCTCTTAGTTCCCGCGTGACGTCACACCCCACTGTTGTCCGTTACACATGAGCGGGCCCCCGCTGTCACCCTGCACAGACACACAGCCCTCTTAGTTCCCGCGTGACGTCACAGCCCACTGTTACACATGAGCGGGCTCCCGCTGTCACCCTGCACAGACACACAGCCCTCTTAGTTCCCGCGTGACGTCACACCCCACTGTTGTCCGTCACACATGAGCGGGCCCCCGCTGTCACCCTGCACAGACACACAGCCCTCTTAGTTCCCGCGTGACGTCACACCCCACTGTTGTCCGTTACACATGAGCGGGCCCACACTGTCACCCTGCACAGACACACAGCCCTTATAGTTCCCGCGTGACGTCACACCCCACTGTTGCCCGAGAAGTTGGATTCAACCAACTTGGGCGCTTCAGAGCGCTTCGAAGCGCCGCTTCGCCCTGATTGGTCGGATCATCCACTTCCGGCGCTCGGCGCTCGTCAACGTCCAGGTAGTGAAACAAGCATTACACATGAGCGGGCCCCCGCTGTCACCCTGCACAGACACACAGCCCTCTCAGTTCCCGCGTGACGTCACAGCCCACTGTTGCCCGTTACACATGAGCGGGCCCCCGCTGTCACCCTGCACAGACACACAGCCCTCTTAGTTCCCGCGTGACGTCACAGCCCACTGTTGCCCGTTACACATGAGCGGGCCCCCGCTGGCACCCTGCACAGACACACAGCCCTCTTAGTTCCCGCGTGACGTCACAGCCCACTGTTGCCCGTTACACATGAGCGGGCCCCCGCTGTCACCCTGCACAGACACACAGCCCTCTTAGTTCCCGCGTGACGTCACAGCCCACTGTTGCCCGTTACACATGAGCGGGCCCCCGCTGTCACCCTGCACATACGCACAGCCCTCTGAGTTCCCGCGTGACGTCACAGCCCACTGTTGCCCGTTACACATGAGCGGGCCCCCGCTGTCACCCTGCACAGACACACAGCCCTCTTAGTTCCCGCGTGATGTCACAGCCCACTGTTGCCCGTTACACATGAGCGGGCCCCCGCTGTCACCCTGCACAGACACACAGCCCTCTTAGTTCCCGCGTGACGTCACAGCCCACTGTTGCCCGTTACACATGAGCGGGCATCCGCTGTCACCCTGCACAGGTACACAGCCCTCTTAGTTCCCGCGTGACGACACACCCCACTGTTGCCCGTTACACATGAGCGGGCCCCCGCTGTCACCCTGCACAGACACACAGCCCTCTTAGTTCCCGCGTGACGTCACACCCCACTGTTGCCCGTTACACATGAGCGGGCCCCCGCTGTCACCCTGCACAGACACACAGCCCTCTTAGTTCCCGCGTGACGTCACAGCCCACTGTTGCCCGTTACACATGAGCGGGCCCCCGCTGTCACCCTGCACAGACACACAGCCCTCTTAGTTCCCGCGTGACGTCACAGCCCACTGTTGCCCGTTACACATGAGCGGGCCCCCGCTGTCACCCTGCACAGACACACAGCCCTCTTAGTTCCCGCGTGACGTCACAGCCCACTGTTGCCCGTTACACATGAGCGGGCCCCCGCTGTCACCCTGCACAGGCACACAGCCCTCTTAGTTCCCGCGTGACGTCACAGCCCACTGTTGCCCGTTACACATGAGCGGGCCCCCGCTGTCACCCTGCACAGACACACAGCCCTCTTAGTTCCCGCGTGACGTCACAGCCTACTGTTGCCCGTTACACATGAGCGGGCCCCCGCTGTCACCCTGCACAGACACACAGCCCTCTTAGTTCCCGCGTGACGTCACAGCCCACTGTTGCCCGTTACACATGAGCGGGCCCCCGCTGTCACCCTGCACAGACACACAGCCCTCTTAGTTCCCGCGTGACGTCACAGCCCACTGTTGCCCGTCAACCATGAGCGGGCCCCCGCTGTCACCCTGCACAGACACACAGCCCTCTTAGTTCCCGCGTGACGTCACAGCTCACTGTTGCCCGTTACACATGAGCGGGCCCCCGCTGTCACCCTGCCAATGATTTTCAACATCTATAGTAGGCTTGATCGTCAGGCTAGCAGCAGCGGGCGTAGCACTTTGATGCCATCTTGAAATTGGCAAATAACACAGGCGGGGATAGGAGTTTCTAATGCGACTTTCTGCCATTGGCAGCGCTAGCAGTACTGAAAGGTCCAAAGGTCCAAATTAGCATGTAAATTGCCAATTTCAAGATGGCTTCAAATCGCTACGCTTGCTACTGAGTGGAAGGTTGGGGGACTGGCGATCTAGCCTACTATAGCTGTTGAATATCATTGCGCCCTGCACAGACACACAGCCCTCTTAGTTTGTGCGTGATGAAAGAACCTTAATGCATCATTGATGAAAGAACCTAAATGCATCATTGATGAAAGAACCTAAATGCATCTGTGATGAAAGAACCTTAATGCATCTGTGATGAAAGAACCTAAATGCATCTGTGATGAAAGAACCTAAATGCATCCGTGGTTAAAGAACCTAAATGCATCTGTGATGAAGGATCCTAAATGTATTTGTGATGAGAGAACCTAAATGCATCCGTGATAAAAGAACCTAAATGCATCTGTGATGAGAGATTAAATGCATCCGTGATTAAAGAACCTAAATGCATCTGTGATGAAGGATCCTAAATGTATCTGTGATGAGAGAACCTAAATGCATCCGTGATTAAAGAACCTAAATGCATCTCTGATGAGAGAACCTAAATGCATCCGTGATTAAAGAACCCAAATGCATCTGTGATGAAGGATCCTAAATGTATCTGTGATGAGAGAACCTTAATGCATCCGTGATAAAAAACCTAAATGCATCTGTGATGAGAGAACCTAAATGCATCCGTGGTTAAAGAACCTAAATGCATCTGTGATGAGAGAACCTAAATGAATCTGTGATAAAAGAACCTAAATGAATCTGTGATAAAAGAACCTAAATGCATCTGTGATGAAAGAACCTAAATGCATCCGTGATGAAAGAACCTAAATGCATCTGTGATGAAAGAACCTATTTATTTATTTATTTTGCCTTGTTTCTTTAGCAAAATTACATTGTTTGAAACACATCTTTTTTTATTAAGACTAAGGCTTACGTTATATAGGTTAACACATAAAAAAAACAAAAAAACATGAGTTGAGAAACAAATGCATCTGTGATGAAAGAACCTAAATGCCTCTGTGATGAAAGAACCTAAATGCATCCGTGATTAAAGAACCTAAATGCATCCTGGATGAGAGAACCTTAATGCATCTGTGATGAGAGAACCTAAATGCATACGTGATTTAAGAACCTTAATGCATCTGTGATAAAAGAACCTTAATGCATCTGTGATAAAAGAACCGCAATGCATCTGTGATGAGAGAACCTTAATGCATCCGTAATGAAAAAATACAATCAAGCCGTTTATAAAAGCAGATACTAGTTACAACACTAGTTTACCTTGAAATGTGGAAGAAAGAAATGTGGTTTGTAGGTTATTGATTCCGTCGTCGATCAAAACACAGGAATAAACAAGTTTTGAATTGTTGCATGGGTTCGTTTCGCGAGCAGCGTGGCCGTAGCGACAAACTCGTAATCTGATTGGCCAAACGCGTCGTCCCCAACGCTCTAAACTAGGAAAACGCTCCGCGTTGCTAGATGGGCGATTTTTTCCAATACATCAAACAACATGAATTCCAGTAATTAGAAAACTTTTTTTTTTTTTACAAAATGGCGGTTGAAGTTTTAATTCCAAAACTTGTATCCGGTGTAGACCTTGTTAGTGTGGACATAAATATAAAAATGTATTAGAATCTGTCCATAAGTTTTAATAAAAAATAAAAAATATTGGATTTTTTTCAACAATTAATTTTTTGTAGCTTGGCATCTTGACGAATTTTGTCGGTTATGTTAACAGCATCGAGTTTAGTGGTCACAGGTGTTGACCGAAATCTTTAGCCAAATCAGTCCGGCAAGCCGTTCGACCTGTGCGCGACGAACAAAATTTGGCGCATACACGAACGAACAGACAAAGCGCCGATCGAGTTGTATGGAGAGAATAGCTTTGTTCGTTTGTCCTGTGATCACTACTCCAGGAGTACGGTATTACGAAAACCCCGTTTTTCTGTCCTGGAGTAAGTGTGATGGGAGTAGCTGAGACAAGTTCTTTTGTCCAGTGGTAACTTACTACAACTGTGATGGGAGTAATGTTTTTACACCTGCTTCCCGAGTAGGAGTAGGAGGAACAACTGAAACGATCACAACTGTGACAATTCTGTTTTTTAGTCCAAGTGGGAGTAACTGGATTTCTACTCCCATATCCTTTATAATGACATATCTCCGGATTACTCCTGGCGTAAAATACTCCTGTTGAGGCAGGACAAACGAACAAACGTATTCGCTATCGCTCATCTAACTACAGTAACGTCAGCTTTAGGAATGATGTTTCGTACCTTACAGGCATCCTTATCACTTCCGTACGTGCAGAGGTTTTCCTTAGGGATTATCACCCCTCCTGTTAGTTTCATCGCACACAGGTTTATTGGGTACAATGGTAGCATAACCTCACGCAACTGTGGCGATACTGCGTTCGCGTAGAGTTCCTGGAAATACAGACCCACTCAATTAATCTAAGAGACATTTTAAGAATTGTCTTGGCCCTTGGCAGATTCGAGTAAAGTATGTGATTTGTTTATGGTTGCTATGAAGTTTGTTCTTCTTAAGGCTGGTCCACACAGATTTTTAAGATATAACGCGTAGTCGTAAAGTTGGATCATAAGAAGCACGTACTGGCGTTCCCACAAAGTTTTAGTTTTAAGACGTTGTTTTCATTGTTGTTTTTAAAACAACGTCTTAAAACCTTATGCATTATGTCTTAAAAATCTGTGTGGACCAGCCTTAATGGAAAATTGCATATTGTAATAAAACAATTCCATAGCAACAAATCCTGTACTTAACTTGACAGTTGTCTGTGCATATTGCTCTTTGTTATAAGTTGCGTGAAGGTACAAGTAGAGGGTAAAGAAGCGGAATACGGGAAAGGAGAGGACGGGGACTGCCTTTCGTCTGGCTTCTCCACCTCGATCTGTTCGGGTAGGGTGGCCCCCAAGGGGGCGTCAATCTAAGAAAACCTCGTCTAAAGGCCGGTCCTCACAGATTTTTAAGGAATAATGCATGACGTTGTATTTAGGGCTCTGGTGCACATAATTTCTTTTCATTCAAGATAGGCCTAGTAAAGTGAAGTACTATGTAACGTTGTATCCTCAGTTAAAACATCATTGTAATACAACACAAATTAAAAGAAATTCGTTTTATCCATAATTCATTATAATAGCCTTGTTTGCAACAATTCCTGCACGTCTTAAAATTTATTCGTAAGTATTTTTTAAAGTAGATTATCCTTTGACTTGAGATTTTCGTTACTTGTTTCAAGATTAAAGCGTAAAGTTGAACATTGCCTAACTTTGTGACAACAAATAACGAATAAAAACAACGTCTTAAAACTAAAACTTTGTGTGAACGCCAGTACGTGTTTTCTATGATCCAACTTTACGACTACGCGTTAAACCTTAAATCTAAAGTCTTAAACATCTGTGTGGACCAGCCTTAATAAATACTTTTATTAGAATACAGAAAAATGACCTAGGACTTCTTGTAAGCAGGTAGGCACCGGCCAGAAACCTTAAATCTTATTTCTTAAAAATCTGTGTGGACCAGCTTTAAAGGGGTTCTCACCCGCTACACCAAAAAAATATGTTTAACTAAGGCTAATTAGCTATGAAATTAGCGACTAAAAGACAAAAAATCGGGTTCACCATAACCCGGGAAAAAAATATCAAAGTTAGTGATTTTCGAGCTAGGTCCCATCGGCGAAAATCTCCCATAAGAAATAGCATTGGGACGACCTGTATGCCTGGGGACCTTGGAGGATTCTGCTCAAAAAAAAAATGATGTAATACTTTTCGCTGCGTCTTTGTTTTCTGCGTATTTCGTATATTTTGGTTTTGTAATCGGAGCTTCCGTTCAGGTACAAAATAAAGATGTGTAATCGGGTGCTCCATTTCGTTTTGAGCGTTGCTGTGCACATCCGCACTTCCAGTCACGCGATAGTCCGTGGAGGGGAAGGGAAGGAGGAGGGGCAGGCAGCACGTGTGTAGTCAGTCAGTCAGGGTCACGGGTTTGCATTGCATCGTCTCGTAATTGTAACACTTTGCGTAACATATTTCTCGATGGCTTCTGCTGTGTACCAGTTTGAGCCCGAATATTCTGCAGAAGAATTGGCAGAAATAGAGAAAGCCAAAGAGTCTATTGAAAGTATTAGCGATGGCGATAGGAACAATAAGGAAAATTGGTGCAAATGTGACGAATGTTCAGTTATGCCCACAGTCGCCGAATGTATTTGTTGTGCGAAAATACCGGCTGTGAGAAGTATGTTAGAAGACAACGTGTGCATTACGGACCACCAAATATTTGATAACTTAATTTTGATTTCATACTAATTGCAACTGAAAGAAGTAAAAAGAAACCGTATTCTGTCGAACCAGTACCAAACAATTTATGGCGGCATTTAGCGTACCGACAGTTTGTGTATTGGATTAACTCAAAAAAAGAGAGAGAGAGAGAGAGAGAGAGAGAGAGAGAGAGAGAGAGAGAGAGAGAGAGAGAGAGAGAGAGAGAGAGAGAGAGAGAGAGAGAGAGAGAGAGAGAGAGAGAGAGAGAGAGAGAGAGAGAGAGAGAGAGAGAGAGAGTAGTATTGGGAGGGGAAATAGTCAACGCATGCATAATGAACGCGGCCTGCTAAGCGGTGTCGAATGGAGTACACTCGCACCAAAAGCCGGCTGACACCAACAGTCGCCGCGGCAGTTAACCAGAAATGTCATTAATTAATAACAATTCACAGGTTTCAACTGACGAGTTGTAATGGTTCATTATCGATTGGTGTGGTGGAGTAGATCATATGGTAAAAAATAAATCTAGCGGGTGAGAACCCCTTTAATAAATACTTATTTATTCATGAATTGGCCCCATAGAGCACTTTATGCCATTTAACAGTGACCAGTATAACAACGGATGATTAACAACGATGCATGATGATGAAGAAGAGAGGAGGGGAAGCCTGGTACCGGCACGTAGCCTACTCACATCGAAAAGTACCAAGGGGACCATCAGCTTTACGCTCCATCCGAAAGGACGGTGTAACTTTGACCAGTCATATAGGTTCCTCCACTAACCTGGACTGCCGAGCAGTTGAGGAGAAGAACGAAGCTGTTACACAAGCTTTCGAACCCTCCAATCCGCACTAACCAACGGTAACTAGTGTTTCAGAGGAGAGTGGTCACCCATCCACCTCCTGACCTAGCCCGAGGTTGCTTAACTTCGGTGTTCGTGTGGGAACCGGCTAAGCGACCGCGGCTAAACTGTTGACTAAATACTGGTTAAACGGTGGTTGGATAAATACTAATTTAAATACAGAGCAATGACCTAGGCCTACTTGTAAGCGGGTACCGGCCAGCGGGTAGGTTCGGCTAGGGTGACCCAAGGGTAGCATTAACCTAAGAAAATCTCTTATAAATACTAATTTAAACACAGAGAAATGACCTAGGCCTACTTGTAAGCGGGTACCGGCCAGCGGGAGGGTTCGGCTAGGGTGACCCAAGGGTAGCATTAACCTAAGAAAATCTCTTATAAATACTAATTTAAACACAGAGAAATGATCTAGGCCTACTTGTAAGCGGGTACCGGCCAAGGGAGGGTTCGGCTAGGGTGACCCAAGGGTAGCATCAACCTAAGAAAATCTCTTATAAATACTAATTTTAGCAGAGCAATGACCTAGGCCTACTTGTAAGCGGGTACCGGCCAGCGGGAGGGTTCGGCTAGGGTGACCCAAGGGTAGCATTTACCTAAGAAAATCTCTTATAAATACTAATTTAAACACAGAGAAATGATCTAGGCCTACTTGTAAGCGGGTACCGGCCAAGGGAGGGTTCGGCTAGGGTGACCCAAGGGTAGCATCAACCTAAGAAAATCTCTTATAAATACTAATTTTAGCAGAGCAATGACCTAGGCCTACTTGTAAGCGGGTACCGGCCAGCGGGAGGGTTCGGCTAGGGTGACCCAAGGGTAGCATTTACCTAAGAAAATCTCTTATAAATACTAATTTTAGCAGAGAAATGACCTAGGCCTACTTGTAAGCGGGTACCGGCCAGCGGGAGGGTTCGGCTAGGGTGACCCAAGGGTAGCATCAACCTAAGAAAATCTCTCATAAATACTAATTTTAGCAGAGCAATGACCTAGGCCTACTTGTAAGCGGGTACCGGCCAAGGGAGGGTTCGGCTAGGGTGACCCAAGGGTAGCATCAACCTAAGAAAATCTCTCATAAATACTAATTTTAGCAGAGCAATGACCTAGGCCTACTTGTAAGCGGGTACCGGCCAAGGGAGGGTTCGGCTAGGGTGACCCAAGGGTAGCATTTACCTAAGAAAATCTCTTATAAATACTAATTTTAGCAGAGAAATGACCTAGGCCTACTTGTAAGCGGGTACCGGCCAAGGGAGGGTTCGGCTAGGGTGACCCAAGGGTAGCATCAACCTAAGAAAATCTCTCATAAATACTAATTTTAGCAGAGCAATGACCTAGGCCTACTTGTAAGCGGGTACCGGCCAGCGGGTAGATTCGGCTTGAATTCTTCATCCTGCTGTTGTTGATAGACGCGAGTGATCTGGACATGGGCATCGTGTATCCCCATCCTAGGGCGGTACAAGACCCCTGGGCCGGGGGGTCGTCCTGAGGATATGCGTGCGGGGGTAGAATCACCGTTGCCACATCTCCCGACCCCATCGAGATAGATTCCGACACCTGGAAGCCACCCTCGTCGTTACATTGTATCCAACCCTCATGACGGCAACACTGTAAGTTTGTTCGTTTGTCCTGCCTCAACAGGAGTATTTTATGCCAGGAGTAATCCGGAAATACGTCCCTGTAACGGAAATGGGAGTAGAAATCACAGTTACTCCCACTTCACTTGGACAAAAAAACATAGTTGTCACAGTTGAGCAGTGGCGTGCGGTGAGGTATGAAGGAGAGGAAGCAATAAGATTCAAAATTTTCAAATTGAATTTGGCAAACTTGCGAAAGGGACTGGGGTATCACCCCCGTCAGAGGACTTCAGTTTTAGGTCACATACTTCCGGTGTAGCTGTAACAACTTAAAATTATTCAATTATTATTTTTTAATTTATCGCGTAACAAAATGACGTTTTACACAAATTTGCGACACATACATTATATAACGATCTAAAGACCGGCACGTGCTTATCCCTTTTCAATGAATGCTCTGTCCTTTTCTATTTCTTTGTTTGTCGCGGTCAGACCCGACCTTTCGACGCACTGCTTTTCGTCTCATTTAAAAACTGCGTATATACTCCGACCCGTCTATTAGGTTAACTTGAAAGCTATTGGTATTTCTTGCGGCCGAAAATCCAAGGAGAACGCACTGCTTCTATGGTCTGTTAGCTGTTAAGCCGATGTGTTTCACGACAGAAAATCATCATTGAACCTTGTTTATTTAGGGGAACTACATGTAGAGCAGAATATAGGAAACAATGTTGACAAATGAGTGGATTTTGACTGGGAATAAGTTATAAGCGCTTAGAAAAAATGATATTTTCGTGGAATCGTGGCAGTAGTAATGATGTTAGGGGAAGCATTGCTTCCCTTGCTTCCCCTCACCGCACGCCACTGCAGTTGAGATCGTTTCAGTGGTTCCTCATACTCCTACTCGAGAAGCAGGTGTAAAAACCTTACTCCCATCACAGTTGTAGTAAGTTACCTCTGGACAAAAGAACATGTCTCAGCTACTCCCATCACACTTACTCCAGGACAGAAAAACGGGGTTTTCGTAATACCGTACTCCTGGAGTATAATGATCACAGCACAAACAAATAAAGCTACTGGCTTTCCAAATGCACTGAATAAATTCAAAGTTGTTCTGAATCGGCCTTGTTGATTCTAGAATTTGTCCGCAGGTGTTCCCACGCATTGTCCAATAACCGATTCATGTGTTTCGTATTTGAAATATAGATCTTTGATTGGTTATCGCTCACTCGTCGATGGTGTTCGGAGCCTACAGGGTTGGTTTAGTCGCTTTAAATTTAAGCCCCCCACTGCAAATCAGTTTCGTTACTGAGTGGGTAAAAAATGTGAATTTATTTTTTATTTATTTAATGCCATGTGTTTCTGATTGGTAGTTTATTGAAGCTATAGTTAAAGCTTCCACTTATGTGTTTTAAGTGGAAGTTTTCAACTACGGTGAAAAACGGCAATATTTTATTGGAAAAAAGAAACATTCATGAGAAAGTGCACTAAATTTTCCATTCCAACACATATTTTGTTTTACTTTGTGTCAGTTCATTTTACAGGTATTTGTTTGAGAGAAATTGGGGATTCCGCAGCGTATATGTGACCCAAGACTACCTTATAGATGCTTTCGTCACAGACGACTGGTTCGTAGCCAATCAGCGATCGGTATTGGCGCTGGTGTGTCTCG
Organism: Isoperla grammatica; assembly: GCA_945910005.1. Classification (NCBI taxonomy): domain Eukaryota; kingdom Metazoa; phylum Arthropoda; class Insecta; order Plecoptera; family Perlodidae; genus Isoperla; species Isoperla grammatica. The sequence goes on from OX246750.1 coordinate 5,404,208, forward strand.
GGCGGTTCGCCGGTTGGCTACGACTGCCCCGGATGTGAACGAAAGTAGGTGTAAAGTAATCTTGGTTCCACTTTAGCCAACCAGCGAACCACCTGAGACACACCCGCGCAAATACCGATCGCTGATTGGCTAAGAGCCCGTCGCCTGTGACGAAAGCATTTAAGGGATGTTTTACCTGGATGATCCCGATGTCGTTGAGCATGAACATTGGGTCGTACAACTCGTGGGTGTAGAAGGCAGCGACGCGTCTTATCTGAGAACGGGATCCTCTGTTATTGCGTCCAGTCGTTGAGGAACCAACTAGGATCCGCCAATTACTCATCGGAAGCATTTCGTAGGAACTGTGCAGGAAATATAACACTTATAGGGTTAATATATACGGAATGTGATTTGTGTTCACAATATTAATTGTACAATTCTGTTTGCAAAAATCTTAATAGCATGCCACAAGTATTGATAAAAATAATAATAATTGTAATAATAATAATAAAAATAATAATAATTATAATAATAATAATAATAACAATAATAATAATAATAATAATAATAATAATAATAATAATAATAATAATAATAATAATAATAATAATAATAATAATAATAATAAAAATGATAATAATAATAATAATAATAATAATAATGAAAAAAAGTTATAACAGACCAAACCATACATCACAATAGACCGGATATTATATTTATTGACAAGAAGAAACAAGAAACGATTTTAATTGATGTTGCCGTCCCTTTATGCCACAATGTAGAGACAACTTGGCGGGAAAAGATAAACAGATAATATAAGGAATTATCTATTGAAATAAAAAGGTTGTGGAAGCAGAATAATGTAACTGTTATACCATTAATTATATCAGCAAATGGCATTGTTCCACGTAAACTCCATGACAGTATTAAACTAATTGGTCTCCAACCGAGCATATACATCGAGATGCAAAAAGCAATTATTTTGAACACGTGTAGGATAGTGCGAAAATTTTTGAACTAAGAAGAATGAAGACTTCAAGAAGTTCTCCATCCCGATGGTGGTTTTCGTGGTTTCCACCGTACAAAGAGCGAATGCTGGGATGAGTACAAATCGGCCACGACCGTACATAGCATCCACAGTTCGGTTTGGAACAAATAATGTGTACAATGATATATTAAGTAGTTCTAAGTAGAGTTTAATAAGGTAAACACATGGAAATACTTGACATTTGTGTCCGTACAACATGTTTATGCCGGCTTTGACCGAGTTTGTATGTATTGCAACAATAAAATAATAATAATAATAATAATAATAATAATAATAATAATAATAATAATAATAATAATAATAATAATAATAATAATAATAATAATAATAATAATAATATTAAAGATAATAATAATAATAATTAATAATAATAATTTAGAATGTATTGGTGGTGTAATCACCATATCAGCTGGTATTAGCTGCAAAGTAGAAAGGCTCCACGAAATGTTGGATACATGACATCTAACAATCTATATTCTACCCGGCACCTCCACCAAATATTCAAACTTTTATCGAACATTTTTGAAAACCTACAACAGAGTCGATAAAGAAGTTTCCACGTTTGTAGAACTTCCTTATTGGTAGGTAATAAATATAAATTTATTTTTCATAAACGCTTAACCATACAATGCACGTCCTTCCTAATTCTTGCCCATTTACGAGGCAACTGATTAGTATAACTATTAAAACTACATTTAAAATTCACAATAACAACATTTAGAACCAGTTAAAACTTAGAAATGCCAATATAGTTTGACACAACATCCAACCCGACAATGGCTTTCGTGGTTTTTCATTATATTCATAGCTTGGAATATTTCCACTGTAAACCTTGCCACTGCCTAAAAATGGAAGTTATTTTGAAAGTAAAAAGTTAACTTTATATCAATTTATTACACTCCAAAAATAAATTACACCTTCAAATTGAATAAATAAAAAACAAAGTTCGTAGATTTAAGAAATACTCTTACTTGGATTGGAAGGCGCAATGGGCTGCTGTTAATATCCACCACTTTGAGAGTATCGTGCCCCCACACATGTGGTCACCATTTGAGTTGGACAACGAACAGACGTAGGGGTACATGGATATTGTGGTGACTGTACCACCTATAATCCTGGTATTGGACACTCGACGTATCCCTGCGGAGGACGCTGAAAACAACACCCTGTGCATTCACCTGACCAAACAGCGCTCTATGTGGCCAAATGTAGCAAATTACTGGTGAAGATAACATTCCGCGGTTGAAAATAGTGCCGGATATTATTGTGAAACATCTTGTTTTTTGTTATTTTTTTTGTTATTTTTTTTTTTTTTTGAGTTGGGTTTTGTTTGTTATTGTCTTGTTTTGTTGGTGCTTGTTTTGTGTGGTTTGTTGTTTTGAAGTCTAAAACGTGTCCTGATTCAGATGGCGCCTTGGCGTTTAAAGATGGACTGTTGGAATTCATAATCTGACCAAATCTTTTAAAAGCCGTATTTAATTAAACAATTTTCACAATTTTGCCATTATCGATGTAGGAAGAACGACGCTGCTTCATCAGAAAGTTGCGTGACTGTGCCACTTTGAGCGCTTCATTCGTTTTTACTTTGGCGCCCTCAGTGGCCAAACTCGGTGCCTGTACATGTCACGAAACTACTTTACCACTTAAAAAGTTAACCATGTGTAGCGTTGAGCTCCACATGGTAGTGGAGTCAACAAGAGATTGAAAAACAATGGAATAAAGCGAACGAAAATGTAAGAATTGCTTCTTTATTTCATTCATAACAATTACTTTATTACTGCGAATTAATATCAAACATACGGTATTTCACCATGAAATTAAAATGAAGAACTAATGTTATCGGTAAATTTGGAATATAAAATAAATAAATAAATTCACATTTAGGGTCTACCCACTCAGTAACTAAACTGATTTGCAGTGGGAGACTTTAATTTAAAGTGACCAAACCAACCCTGCAGGCTTCGAACACCATCGACGAGTGAGCGATAACCAATCAAAGATCGATATTTCAAATATTAATATAATTATTAATATAAATATAATATTTAAAATATATTAAAATAATAGACATATTATAAATCAGTGATTGGACAGTGCGAATACCTGCGGACAGATGCCAGAATCAACAAGGCCGATTCAGAACAACTTTGAATTTATTGAGTGCTTCGTTGCTAGGACGGCTCCAAACTCACCGTTTACTTATTCCTAAGCCAAGAAGTAATTGAATTGAATCAACTTTAGAAGTAAAAAACTTCTGCCTGAAGCGGGATTTGAACCCGGGACCTTCTGCATTGGAAGCAGAGATGCTAACCACTGGACCAACGAACTGTCACCTCGTGTAGCCTAACCAAAACCGGAAGTAGATTAAGTTAATGGTTAAGTGTATCCCTGACAAATGTTTCGAGCTAAGTTCCGGACTTACCGACCATTAGAAGGAGGCAGAAGATACACATGTGCGTGGACATCGTTCTAAAGTTGTTCAGTTTTAGTATTTGTATGGCGATAAAATATAAATTAATACAAAATAGGTTATAAATTATTTTTAAAAAAGTTTGCAAATTATAAACTTGCCATTTTTATGAGAAAATTATGGTATCTATGGATGCAAGAATATTCTGTTTGACAATAAAGTGTTACAACCAACAATCATCTTAAGACGGGAAAACAGTAACAGGTTTAAAACAGTACAAACTTACTGTTATTAGAATGTGTTTGTTCGACAGCTTAGGCCATATATGACGTCTTCCGAATCAGATCCATTATATCACGTAGCGAGGGTCGTCATACGAGGAGACTTTACACTCGTTCTATTGTCTTGTTCACTGCCACTTTCTCCCACTCGCTGCGCTGCTGTACCACTGCCCTGGTGTCATGGCCGCTTATTGTTGTGTATTGTTGTCTTACAGATTTAGGGGACCGTGATTAGACTCATACAAAGGGTCCTAGATAGTTTGCGAAATGGTCTAGGGCAAAAAAGCATCAAAACCGAATAGATCATTTTCACAATTTGATCTCTAGACGGCTGTGAATTGTTTTATCTAAGGGTCCTTGATAGTTATATTCAGGTTCATTTTTCACCGTTGTGCCTTGTTGACATTTAAGATCTAGAGGGTCGTGATTAGCTCTAGCTAAGGGGTAAGAAAAAACGTCTAAGGCACCGTGTTTGGCCACTGAGCGCGCTAGTGAGATCGATTGAAGCGCTCATGTGTCAGACTGGCGCACTTCGGCTATGAAAACATTGCACCGTAGCAATGGAAAACCACGCGGGAGGTACGAAGTGTATCGTCATTAAATACGGATTTAATAAAATAAACCGAGGTTACGAGGCAAAGCAATCTTTTATTAAAGGACAAGGATTATTTCAAGCTGGCCATGTTTTTGATTTAACGGAAACTCGAGATGTTGTGGTTTATTTTATACCGTCGAAAGTGGTCAGGCAGACGCCAGTGAGTTTGACGCACCATGAATTAAAATTGAAGTAAGTATTGTATATTTTATGTTATGTGTTGTGGTTTATACCTAGTAGGACTCTTTTAAGTACGCAATTAAAAGTAAGGTATACTGAAAGAGAAATCATTGTTGCATTATGTGGACAGAACGTGCCCAGCATAGGCCTAGCATATGGGTAGGCCTAGGCTAGGCCCGTAAACTTGTAAAATAAAACGCTTATCGATGTATTTTGGTACCGATTTGTGCAGCCAACAATACAACAACCTTTGTTGCCACTTCTCGCTACCCCTTCAGCCATAACTAATAATGTATCAAACAATTACGCAACAATTATTGGAAGAAACAATCTCAATTACATGTAAACGCCATTTAATGACAGCTGGTAGGCCGAGGCGTGATCTTGTTTTGTTTCTTTCCTTCCCGAACTGCAAACTTCTGCCACTGCACGCGCTGTATGTACTAACGCACGGTGCCCTAGCAACACCAAAAGACAACAATGAAACAAATGAATTGAATCGATGGACAAACAAGAAGCTGTCAAAAAATAATTTCTTCTGATTTTGGAAAAAAAAACAAAAAACAAATACACATACAAAACTTTCACTTAGTCGTTGTCCATCATCAAAAGTTTTAAATGGCAAGCAGTTACTATTGCTACACTTGTTTTTATTTCTATGGTTGCAATTTTATTATTTTGACAGCTGATTGTTTGTCCATCGGTTCAATTCATTTGTTACATTGCTGTCTTTTGGTGTTGCTAGTGCCCTATAGGGAACGTACAACTGACGTAACAGCTGAACTACAACAATGGAAGAAATGAATTGAACTGGTGGACAAACAACAAGCTGTCAAAGTAATATCTTTGCAAATAATGAGGAGCAACAATTAGTTGTAACGATAGTTACTGCTCGCCAGTTAAAATTTATGTTCAGTAATGGACAGCAACGTTATGATCGTTTGTTTTTTCCAACTTCAGTACTTCATAATTTTTTTACAGCTTGTTTGTCCATCGGTTCAATTCATTTGTTTCATTGTTGTGTTTTGGTGTTATGCGTACCCTATATTGTTGAGTGAACTGTTTTTGGTGTTGTTGTTATTGTTGTTGTTGTTGTTGTTGTTGTGGTTATTGTGGTTGTTGTTGTTATTTGACCGTATTGCAGTGGCGCCCTCTGCCTTGAGCTTTGCGTGAACAAGTCAATTGGCAATGTTGTTTATCTAGAAAATCTTGATTTAGATAAAAATAATAACGGTTCTGTTGACAAACATTTCCTATTATATCTAATTGTTTCGGTTCTACAAAGTCTAGGTCGACTTAAGCTTTGTAAGTCTGTTTTACACTGGGTCTTACACTGGTCAGTGTAGAATAGCGTCTTACACGAGTGTAAAAATCGCCTTCACTGGCTACACTAGTGTTAGTTTTAATTACATGCGAAAGCCATATAAATATTACGCGGATACAAAAGAACGATGCTAGAACGAACAAACGAAACTAGTAACTTGTAAGATCGGTTTACACACTTTCCAAAGATTTATGATTTAAAATTTATGATTTTTTTCCTAGCACGTATTTTCCTAACTGTTTTACTTAGGATCGCTACCATTGGCCGGATTTATAAAAACGTCGCCTCTCATTGGCTGAATTACGAGATTTAAGGGTAAGATCTAACGTTGCTATGTTTTCCTTAAATCTTTTATCTTAGTAAATTGAGTAAACGCCATACATGCATTTGGCGTGATTCAAATTTTTTAACCCTTAAATCTTAAATAAGGGTGTACACTGACCTTTACAGAAACTAAAGCAAGTGTTTTAACGTACACAATTAAAGAACTCCCCGGAACAAGGATTTATATTGAATATGACATATTGTTAAAAAGTGTTTTTCCGTGAAAATAAGGATGTATATCTATCACTCTACAAAATGGCCAAAAACATGAACCACGAAGTAGGTATAAATCGTTGAATTTTCGTTTCCCTTTACTAATTCGGTGTAAGAAAATATTAGTTTATGGTCTCTCCTGAACATTTAACAATTTGTCATTTCATTTTCAATCCTTGTTCTGGGGAGCTCTTCAGTTATATATATTTTTTAAAGCAAAAATGAATGAAAATCAAGTATACAAAAATGATCGTTTAAACACATTTAATTTAGATTGAAACAACAAACAAAACGGCAGCGAAACAGAATAGAGAAACGGGTCGTGTTGATACGGAGGCTGCCCTCCTAACAAGTGGTCGTTTGATAGTAGACTCGATCCACTGGGCGTGGCCGTCCACCCTTGTGTATATGCCGGGTATATCCGCCTCGGCACAGCCTATACCCCACGATGTTATACCCCACTGTTCTCCATTGCACACCAGAGGGCCTCCGCTGTCACCCTACGCACAGACACAATGTAGCTTTCAACAAGGTTGCCAACTGTATTTCATATTATTTTTAAAATTTGAACGTATATCTATTTTAGGAGCGTAAAACACGGCTACACGTTCACCTGTTGCATTCCTAGTGTAGTTTAAGATTGATTGATTAATGGGGCTTAACGTCTCATATTTTTGCAACAATGGCTAATCGAGACGATGAGCGGGTGATAATGAAGATGAGAAAGATGATGATGAAGAATAAAGCCACATCCGAATCAGATCCATTGTACGTCGCGTGGGTCGTCATACGGGAGTCAAGCAAGGGAGGGCAGGGCAAAGTGGGAGGAGAAATATTCAGTGGGGCAGTGGGGAGGAAAGGGACAGGGTCTCCTTTTGTCGCCTCTTACGACTAGCAAAGTCACTCTGGGCCTATTCTTTAAGGAACATAATGTATGTCATTATGTCACGTTGGCATAGACAAACCTAATAAATGTTATCGGTATTATTTCGTTTCGGATATAGTTATTAAGGCCCGGTTTTTCAATCGGTTTTTCATTAACGGGGCCGCTAGCTGACGGTCCGTTATCTGCATAGGGTTTATTGGGTTACAGATTACGGACCGTCAGCTAACGGCCCAGTTAACGCCCCGTTAACCGATTGAAAAACCGGGCGTAAGAGTATTATCTCCTAGTTAAGGGCTGGTCCACACAGATTTTTAAGACATAATGCATAAGGTTTCAACAATGAAAACAACGTCTTAAAACTAAAAACAACGTCTTAAAACTAAAACTTGTGTGAACGCCAGTACGTGTTTCCTATGATCCAACTTTACGACTACGCGTTAAACCTTAAATCATATGCTTAAAAAATCTGTGTGGACCATCCTTAAAGCGGAGACGCTGCCTAGCGTCGGTTGGAATAACGCCGATCTTACTCGGCATTAATCCACCGGAACAACGCCGAATTTTTCTCAACTTTAATCCATCGGAACAACGCCGAATCATTCTCAACTTTAATCCACCGGAACAACGCAGAATCATTCTCAACTTTAATCCACCGGAACAACGCTGGATCTTTCTCGACTTTAATCCACTGGAACAAAGCCAAATATTTCTCGGCAACAACAACTCCAAACCTGTCTAATACTAAGCAAATACACCTTCTGTAATTTAATTCTTCTCAAACTACATGTTTTTGGGTTAATGAATACATACCACTGGCAGTGGTTGTTTTTTTGTTTTTTTTTGTATTATTATGATTGCAAGTGTACTACACACGATCGAGACGGTAGGCACCGTGTGTTAGTACATACAGCGCTGTATGTGGCCAAATTTAGCAACAAACTGCTGAAGATTTCATTCCGCGGTTGAAAATAGTGCTGGATATTATTGTGATATATCTTGTGTTTTGTTTGGCGTTTGTTTCGTTTTTATTGTTGATGTGTATTTATTTTGTATTGTTGTTTTGTTTTGTGTTTTTGTTTTGGCTTTTATTGTCTTGTTTTGTTTGTGTTTGTTGTGTGTTATTTGTTGTTTTTACGTCTAAAACGTGTCCTGATTAAAATGGTGGCTTGCCTTTTTAAGATTTACTGATGGGATTCATAATCTGCGCGAAAATTTTAAAACCCATTTTTAATTAAACAATTTTCACAATTTCCCTTTATTGACGTAGGAAGAACGACGCTGCTTCAGCAGGTTGTTGCGCGACTTTGCCACTTGGAGCGCTTCATTCGTTTTCACTAGCGCCATCAGTGGCCAATCTCGGTGCCTAAAAAGCGTTCTTACCGCGCATGCGTCCTTGCCGTCGTCAAGCGTACACAGGTTTGCGAACGGACGTACATTCAACCCATGCATCATATCCATACAGGCTTCTATCAGAATCGGTGACACTTCAACGTATTGCAAGTATTGAGATAAGGCCAGCATCTTGCCAATATTCTGGAATAATTACAATACATTCAGCTCATTTTGATAAATAGTACATTTGTAATACACATCTACATTCATGTTGGCACCACTTTTTCTCACTCGCAGCGTCAGATTCAGAACCAAGGTCTACTTGATCACCGCCTAACGGATACATGAACTGGCGATGATTTATCCATCCAGCAGGCTCAGAACTTGGGAACTTGACGTGCAAAGCCCAATCGATAGGGCGTATCTCAATTCGAATATTTTGCCTGCTTCGCCTACTTCGCCAACTAACACAACAATTACCAATTGTTTTTATTCATTGTTACTAATTGTTAGGTGAGTCTGCTACGCTAGTCGACTGGCAAAAAACATCGATTTGAGACACAGCCTTAAAGTCGATTTACAGCTACGCGTTGCGAGCGAAGCGAAGGCGCGAGCTCCAATCAGTGGCCGAGTTTGCGTGAAACTATTAACTTCTTTGCATGAAACTCGGCCGCTGATTGAAGCTCGCGCCCTCGCTTCGCTCGCAACGCGTAGCTGTAAACGTAGCATTAGTATTCCAATGTATTTTATTGGTATTTGATCCACATTTTTCGTATAGGCTCATAGCAACACCAAAAGACAACAATGAAACAAATTAATTGAATCGATGGACAAACAACAAGCTCAATGTGTGAACCAATTCCGGGTGACAATAGTTCCGTGTGAGAGCGGTTCCGTTTGACAATAGTTCCGTGTGTAATCACTTCCGTGTGGAAACAGTTCCTAACCAGCCCAAGAGGATTCCTGATGTAAATGCAACGGTTTACCTTGAGAGAACCGTTGACCAAATCTTTGCGTTTGTACAACTTCGTTGTGGGAGTAATACCCCCCCACCCCATAGCGACGCACGTCCGATTGGGGGGCATCGGGGACGCGTGGGGATCAACAGTCCTTGGTATACGGACCCTCTCCGCGTTCCTCGGGGATAGAATGATGGGCTCGATCACCTGGGTAGCAACAACACGATGCTTACAGTAGACGTATTCGTTCCTTTCTTAACTTATGCTGCTACTATATAGCTATAAAGGGTACGTTCTGAAACTAGCTGAGTATGCCATTTCCGTGCTGAGGCCGTTCCGTAACCTCCTGAATATCATAGGCTGGGTGTTCCGTAACTTCCTGCGCCAGCATATTCAGCACCATGAAAACGCCAGCCGGTTCGAGCGAGGGCATTTGCCAGCATTCACAAATCATGGCGGCGTTTTCAAAATGCAATAGTTTAAAAGCTCGTCAAATTGTCAGGAATTATATAATTTGACCGTTATTTATACCACGCGTTGCAGGATTTTATTTTCTTTCATGTTGCATTTGTTATTATTGGGAAACGATTAGAATATTGTTTTTGTCATTCATTTGTCATTACAAATTATTAGCGCGCATTTCCTCCATCTTTTCGCTTGTAGGCGTTCCGAAACACTTGACAAAATGTGACGCTGGGACGTGCTAGCTGATGCTGGAACCCCATCATTTTCAGGAGGTATCGGAATGTACCCAAACATGAAACCATGACTCTTAGACCGGGAGAATTTAAATAAAAAGTATACATGCAATTATCTAGTAAAGAGTGTGTCTTAATTGCAGTGCAGACACTGCATCTACAAACGTAGCTTTTTTTTATTTGTTATTGTCCCACCAACAGGATTTTAAAATATATCTGATGGTGAATGGTGACCTTGTAGTAGCCTACTTACTTGAATGATTGCAATGTCAAATGACAACGTCTTGCGATCGAACTTGGGATGAGCGTAAAACACCGCAACTTGAATGGTCTGTCCGATGCGATTTTTCAAGTGGATGGTTGGACTCCCAGCCATCACCAGCAAAGTATCTGGGTTCTTTGCAATAAACTCGCCCACATAACTGGAGTGAAAAGATGCAAAGAGCTCAGAACCCGATCATCACCACAAGGTCGTTGGGTTCTTTGCAATAAACTCGCCCACATAACTGGAGTGAAAAGATGCAAAGAGCTCAGAACCCGATCATCACCACAAGGTCGTTGGGTTCTTTGCAATAAACGCGCCCACATAACTGGAGTGAAAAGATGCAAAGAGCTCAGAAAACAAACATTCACGTAAAAGCGATTAATATATACATAATTCAGACAATATATATATTGTTATTATAGGCTATATAATATATTGTTATGTATATTGTTGTTGGCCAAAACGTCTTGTCTACTCATCTCTATTTTTCTCAATTCGACCTATTTACTATCTCAGGCAATCTGTCGTTTTTCTGTATCTTTTCCCTCACTGGATAAATTATATATATATCGTGATTCAAACTTTGCCTAACTAGTATGCTGTCACGACGTCTCGTCCACAATTATCATTTTTAGGGGTATAACTAGTTTCGTTTTATTTCGTATCGCGAATTTTACTTCTTCACTTTGTCTTGTTGATTCTGACATTTGTCCACAGGTGTTCGCACAGTCCAATCACTGATTCATATGTTTCGTATTTGAAATATCGATCTTTGATTGGTTATCGCTCACTCGTCGATGGTGTTTGGAGCCTACAGGGTTGGTTAAGTCGCTTTAAATTAAAGTTCGGTGGTCGTTACTGAAAATTAGTTTCGTTACTGTGTGGGTAGACTCTAAATGTGAATTTATTTATTCAATTCAATTCAATTCATGTTTATTTATCAGCAACAGGGCATTGCCCCACAAGTGCGATACAATAATACAAAATTAAATCACAATATATGTAATATAATAACAAACAACACAAGATAGAAGATAAAAACACTAGACACTAAATCAGTGCCATGTCAAAACAATATCACCACGAAAGTGACTTAACACACTTTTTAAAAAGAAGTACAGAACCCAAAAAAATGTCATAGGAAAAAGGCACTTAAGTGTTGAATTGAAACACTCTTGGATTCTGTTTATTTACTTATTTATTTATTTATTTACTCGGCTCTAGGTATAGCTCACCGTTCGTAATAAAGACAGTGAGCAGCGGTGAGGACCCACATAGGACTCAAGATGGTCGCTCCACATTGGTGATTGCCCTTTTCATTCTGCAGCGAAGCCATGTACGGAAACTGACTGAGGGATGCAATATGTCCTCCAATGATCCGGTTTTCCGCCGTTTCTATTCTGTGTGCAGTCACTACAGACGCACACGGGGCGGAGGATTTTTTTAAATTTTAATACAAATTTTTAAAATTCCATTAATATACTTTTTGGGGTCGGTCTTACAATCTCCTAATAAGAAAGTTATTTGTAGCAATTTTGATGATTTCAAGGGTTTTGATTGGCCGTTGCCATAGAGAAAACAAGCTTTCGACGAATAGATAGTTGTTGGGACATTGTAAGACTGGACCTTGAACAAATAATGACAAAGTTTTTAAATATTTTTTCGTAGGAATCTCTGCTATAGGATGCACGTACCAGCTTTACCTGTTGTGCCCCTCTTTGGGGTGACTAACTAAATATATTAGCTGGTGTTTGGATAGTTGGGAAGGAATGACCGAGGGCTGATAGAATGACTCAGTCCTCCCAGCATTCGTCTTTACGACTGAGGAAAACCTCGGAAAAACTTTAAGTCAGAACTGCTGGTGGCCGGAATCGAACCGGCGACCTCCCGGATTAAGCTTAGCTGTTTATGATTGACGGAATTAAGAGGAATCGGTTTTTGGAAATGTGTTCTGAAAACGGGAAACTCAGGAGTATGTTCGGGTCTATCCGGTTCAAGTCGACAATTCTCGGCTTGTTATTGTTGCTGTCAGCCGGCTTTTTGATTGGTTGGTTTGGTGTCGTCCATCTTTGTTCTCTGCGCATGCGTAGGACACCGTGGGAAACGGCAACGTAACCGCCAAAGTTGGTGTTTGACGAACTTTACCGTTCACGTTGCCGTCTCGCATTCGCTACCCCGCCAATCATAAACCCTCGGCCGTGTTACCTATCTTTCTACCAACTTTCACGTTCACTAATCACTTTTACTATTGGTAATAACGCCATAGTAACACTTACCACATGCCGTAAATATCCATAACGTGATTATTCTTTTTAACATACTCTCTTATAATATTATGAAGACGTTCCGTCTGTATATTCGTAAAAGTAATCATAGAACTGAGAAGAAGAAAGATTTATTTACAAATCCACGTTGACTAGGATCGATTAGAGAACCAATGCTTCAACTACTTCAACAATCGTTTCTATGGATATAAAATGTTTTGTTAGCTAATTTGTCTGGATTGTTTTTACAATCCGAAAATACAAAAGATATGTTCAGGCTGTCTTGCAACTAGATCTATGTAATTATGTATTCCTTATTATTATTATTATTATTATTATTATTATTATTATTATTATTATTATTATTATTATTATTATTATTATTATTATTATTATTATTATTATTATTATTATTATTATTATTATTATTATTATTATTATTATTATTATTATTATTATTATTATTATTATTATTATTATTATTATTATTATTATTATTATTATTATTATTATTATTATTATTTATATTATTATTTATATTATTATTTTGTGTTAAGCGAAGTACTCGACAACTAGTGCAAACACTTGTTTTAATTGGTAATCTGTTACAACAATAATCATCATTAAAAACCAAAATAATTTGTATTTATTATCATTATTTGAGTGTGAGTTAATGTATTCTTTTGTCATAGTAAATAACACCCTCCCCTCCCCCTCCCTCTCCCTTTCCCGCAATTCCCCTTTATCTATCAAGACAATTCTAAATATACTTTACTGTTTTTAATATTCTTACTGTAATAATATATAAAAATTATGTCAATCCTGTCATTATAAATCACTGAAGTGCAAGCAAAATGTGTTCTTTATAATTAATTTCAAATAAGCAAAGTTTCTCTAGAAATTGCACTACCTACTAATATTGATAATACAAGTTCCTTTGTAGAAGACAGTGGCCACCCTTCCAGTTTTTTGTCCCAGCTCAATGCTGCTTTACCGGAGCGTCTATGCGGTACCTAATTTTGACACAGCAGCGTTCGTAACTCCCAAGTGTGGTAACTTGACGACATAAAAGTAGATAATAACAAAAAAAAACTTTTTCGGAAATAATGAAAAAATACACCCCCATTTATTAAAGATAATTTTTAATAAGGGTGGAAAGGTGTACAGAGGGTTGAATGAGAGTCCCTGTAGCTATACCATACAATGACGCTACGCTTATAAGATACTGATATTGAAATTTATAAGGCCTCTTCCTGTTTTGCGTCTGGTTGGTCGGACATTTTGCAAATGATGCCCTCAGGACAGAAAGATGTTGTTTTGACTTGTTGTTTGTCATTCCTGTCTCGGGGGAAGATTGTGGCAGTTATGATGGACCGACGTTGTCGGCCTATCAGCCCCTGTCTACAGGGTGCCACACAACGTGTACCCACGCGAAGGAGTCTCGTTTGTGTGGGACATTCACTCACAAAAGAAAGGATTGTGGCCAATATTAAGGCGGTAAAAACCGATTTAAAATTACATTTTTGAGACCGTACACAATATTGAACATGCGACAAATGCCGGAATTGTAGTTTCGTAATAACGAAAAACTGGGTGTGTGTTCGAAGCCTACAGTGTTGGTTTAGTCACTTTAAATTAAAGTCCCCCACTGCAAATCAGTTTAGTTACTAAGTGTGAATCTAAATGTGAATTTATTTATTTTATTTATTTTATTTATTTTATTTAATGTAATTCCAACTATTGCAATCATAACGGTTGTCATGAGGGCCACCAATTTAATCATTAATAATTAATTAAAGGTATTAATAATTAATTGGCTCCCTAATGACAAACCGTAATGATAACAATATTTAAAATGTTGGTAACAGTTTTTATTTCTTAGCCAAGTTGCAAAAAATATGAGACGTTAATTAAACCCAAATATCAATCAATCAATACATTTCCACCATTTGTCCCTTTATCAATATTGTATACGTTCCCCTGGTGGGGTTCCGTCGAACTCCAAAACAGCGCCCCTAGCGGTGGTTCGTGGATCTCGTCTCCTACAAGGTTCGTTTAATCTCCGCCAGGAACGCGCGCGAAGGGAAAGTTCGACGAGCCTCCGCTAGGGGAATCTATAAGATATTTCCCAACAACAATGTTTCGATTCATAAACAAACAGTTTTGAAGGATTTTTTTGTATGATATTTGAATCAATCCAAGACTTTCATTATTATATTTTTATTGGTAAGTAGAACATTTTGTCATTTCTGTACGAGTTATTCAATCCATTGACGGATAATTATTGGTTTATCGTGGCTTGCGAGCACGTAGCGTGTGTTGTTGTACAAGATGCCGGTTCAGTGGTTGAACGCGGCCTCTTCGGGAGGACACCGGTTCGATTCCGGGCACGGCAATCGTGACAAACAGGTTTTCAAGACTGTTTTCTACGGCACAAGAGGAAACTCAGTTCCCATGCTTCCGTTTTTCTAACGCAGCCCACTGCGTTCTCGCAGATATAGTGGATCTAAGATTACTTTACATCTGCTTTCGTCACATCCGGGCGAGTCGTAGCCAACCGGCGAACCGCCCGAGACACACCAGCGCCAATACCGATCGCTGATTGGCTACGAACCAGTCGCCTGTGACGAAAGCATGTGTAAAGTGTCCGATAGATAGATATGAATTTATTTATTTATTTAATGTCTATCCTATTCAGTTATAAAAACTGATTTACAAAGGAGGACCTTAAATAAAACTAAGCTATGCAAACAATTAATAGTAATGAAATCATAAATAACAATAACAACAAAAACAAAACAAACTAGGCCCTACTGAACTCAAGGTCTACTGGATTTAAGGCTCGTGTACATCCACTTTGCGTACGCGTGAAAATTATAGAAAATTATAGAAATTACGTTAGCCGTTCCCATCGAATGTTAATAATTTTCTTAAGTAAACTTAAACCAATCAGAGCTCACGAATTTCCCACCAATAGGGCACTAGCAACACCAAAAGACAACAATGAAACAAATGAATTGAATCGATGGACAAACAACAAGCTGTCAAAAAATAATTTCTTCTGATTTTGGAAAACAACACAAAAATCAAACAAATACACACACAAAACTTTCACTTAGTTGTTGTCTATCATTAAAAGTTTTAAATGACGAGTAGTTACAATTGCTACACTTGTTTTTATTTCTATGGTTGCAATTTTATTATTTTGACAGCTGATTGTGTGTCCATCACTTCAATTCATTTGTTCCATTGTTGTCTGTTGGTGTTGCTAGTGCCCTTGAACTTGCAACTGACTTTACAGCCGAACTAAAACAATGGAACAAATGAATCGAACTGATTGACAAACAACGAGCTGTCAAAATAATAAAATTGCAACATTATGAAGAAAAAGCAAACTTGCAAGAAGCCTATATTTATTATTTTTGTAAGTACCTTTACCATTATCTGTATTAAAATCAATTCAATAATGGATGACAATGTAGAAGTTATGGGCTTATTAAAAGTGAGTCGTCCATTGCTGTTTTATTTCTCTATGATAGAAATGTTGTGATGTGGTTTGGTTTGACACTTCGATAAAGAAACAATGTAAGCTGTTCGTTTGTTTGCATGCGCCAATTAACTAAATTCTAGAAATTGGAAAAAGTTGGAGTTGAATCAACTTTTCGCGTCGTGAAACGTACATTAATTTTCCTAATTTCAATGTGCATTGTTACATGTAAATTTAATATGGCCAACTCGTTAATTTCTGGAAGTTACGTACGCTAAGTGGATGTAGACGGGCCTTAACTCCTAGCGGAGTACCGCTACAAGCGATCTAGTGGACCTTGTACTGAACTATATAAAATATAATCAAGAACAAAAAAAAAAATTGAGAAATGAAATAAAATCAAATGATTGACACAATAGAGGCGCAAACAATTATTTTCTGCCACTCAAAAATAATGTCAGTGGTCAGAAATCATTATATTTTGTTAACGGGATTAAATGAGCAGGACAGAAAAGGAGGCAGCCTTATATTTTATAGAAAGAAAGAAGAATGGCTGAAAAGGCCAACTCTGCAAAGGAAAAAAAATCAGTTCAGTTCTACTCTTCACTTTTTCAAGAGACACTAGAGTTTTACGTTTTTCACGCATAACGGACAATTGGATGTCGTAACGAGATGCCCGGTCTAGAAACGTTAGACTCCGCTAGGTGTCTTGTTTTAGCGAATCTTAAGAGATGTGCAATTATAGTTCGTATCGCACGGAACAACATTTATTTATTTGTTTGTTTATTGTAATTTGATTGTTTACATAGAGTTTTACAGGAGTTCTACGTGTCCATATAGACCATAGAATTATAAATGTAACTTTGTACTAAACTAACTAAATTTGAAACTAACGGTGAAACTAACGGTGAAAATAACGGTGAAACTAACGGTGAAACTAACGGTGAAACTAACGGTGAAACTAACTGAGTGATCACTTCAATGTCAATTTACATAGGTCTACAACATAAGATTTGCAAAATTGATAGATTTAAAGTGCACAATATCAATTTTACAATCCATTCACTTTTGGATTTTCTCCCCTTGGACACAACTTTATTTATTTATTTATTTATTTATTTATTAGGACACATAATATTTATACAATTACAAATTTACTTATAATGTATGAAATAATTATTTACAACTTATTATTTATTTATTTATTTATTCTACTTATTATTTTAACTTTGACCTAGAATACAAAGTTTTTGAATTAAGAACTCTTTTAGTTTAAATTTAAAGTTACTAAGTTTTTAATGGCAGTTTATTTCATATATGGGTGTTAGCATAACGCAAGCATGGGGATAAATAAAAAAAAATCGTATTTATAGAGCCTACCCACTCAGTAACAAGACTGATTTTCAGTGGGGGACTTTAATTTAAAGCGACTTAACCACCCCTGTATTCTCCGAACACCATCGACGAGTGAGCGATAACCAATGAAAGGTCTATAGTTCAAATATGAAACACATGAATCAGTGATTGGACAGTGCGAACACCTGTGGACAGATACCAGAATCAACAAGGCCGATTCAGAACCACTTTGAATTTGAGTGCTACCTTAAGTCTTTGAACTTGCTTTTCCAGGTTCGAGCACACACTAACGATGTCAACGGAAGAGGATCTGCCGGTGCTTGTTGGAGATGCCGAGCCGATACCCGAAGAGGGAGAGCAGATTCTGGTACCGGTACGTGTGTACCGACCTTTTCACCTGACCTAGGCCAATCTCGTTCAAAACATAAACAAACAACTTCGAGTATAATATTTCGTAGCAAAATTAAGTGAAGTTGATCCACAAAGTGTGGAGCCGAAACGTGACATGTCCACAGTTTCACGAAAAAGTGTTAAATATCGATTAGCGGTGATATTCCAGACCTAAATCGATTAGAATTGAACAGGAATGAACATGTCCAGTTGCAATAGCTGCGAGTTCGATCGAACGTTGACATCTGCACTGTATGAAAACTTGGACAAGTCTTGTTTTGAGCGAAAATTTATTTTCTTTTCTATAATGCACATTGAACTTGTTCTCTTATGCCTGTATTACACGGTCAAAGTTTTTCGTCCAACTTCTCGAATTCAAGGACACACAAGCGACAATAAATAATTCCTATTATTGTGTTTCACTACATAGTGACTGTTTTTGATGCACTTTTGTCCTTGAATTCAAGAAGTGTGAAGGCTGGTCCACACAGATTTTTAAGACATACGATTTAAGGTTTAACGCGTAGTCGTAAAGTTGGATCATAGGAAACACGTACTGGCGTTCACACAAAGTTTTAGTTTTAAGACGTTGTTTTCATTGTTGTTTTTAAAACAACGTCTTAAAACCTTATGCATTATGTCTTAAAAATCTGTGTGGACCAGCCTTGAGGAAAAAGTTTGACCATGTAATACAGGCTTTATGTATAAAATACATTAAAAAGTATAACCCCAAAAGTAAAAGATATTGTCCTCAACTCCTAAATTAACAATGTTTTTGAATTTTTTTATAAGGATCTGTCCTAGGCAGAATATTGGATTATCTCTTTAATGGTTATGGTGGACACATCTCGTTTTGACTCTCTGCTCCAGAGTTACTAGTCTCACAAAATAGTAGAGTCCATAGTATAAAAACAATTTTTAGCTTCTCTAGTGGTTCTATTAAAAAGCAGGTTTAGCACTTTGTGTCATGGAGCTTTTAGCTCTCTCTAACCTGCTTAATAATAGCTTAGTGATAGTTCCATAGATCTACCTGGGTCCACACTCTAGCGTTAGTCTGTATCTATATGAATTGTACTTGAGAGATTGTTGAATAAATAGTAATAATAATAATAAGTATAATAATCATATATATATATGAAAAAGGACTAGTAGGGATAATTGTAGGGACAACCTTGGAGTGGGTAGCTCGAAACTCGTAACACGGCGGACTAGTGCAGCCCGCTTAGAGGAACAACTGCCTGGTTGAAAGAACGCCGACAATATGTTGATAATCGTTAAAACGGCGTGCATGGAAGGGTCTTACGTCCTTGTATGGATTGAAAAGACTTAGGGCTGGTATTTCAATGTCCAGTTAAAATCTACTTTTCAGTTAAATTGTTTTCACCATGACAACGGCCAATAGAAGTACACCAAACTGGGCTTACTTGACACTTAAATTTACTTGACACTTTAACTGGACATTGAAATTACACAGGTAAGGAGGAGAATAATATTTTCAAATAACCAAATAGGCCTAAGTTATTTGCAGAAGTTTTCTTTTTTTTTTTTTTCCTAAGCAGAGTTGGCCTATGCAGCCATTCTTCTGTTTTGCTATCCAATATAAGGCTGTCATTTAGAGCTATCCAATCCAAGGTTGTCCCTACTTTTATCCTTACATGTCCTTTTTCAAAACGTTAGAAATTTTGTAATTATATTTAAACATGTTCTCTCAAAAATGCCCAGAACGAGTACGACCTTCCTTGACCTTGGTACTACGGTGCATTGTGTTCTAGGAGGAGGGAGAGGGAGAGAAACTTGGAGAGGGGGAGGGAGAGTTCTTGGACCCCGAGGCTGTAGGAGAGCAGCAGGAGCAGCAGGAAGGACAGGAGCAACAGGAAGGACAGGAGCAGCAGGAAGGGCAGGAAGGGCAGGAGAAGATAGAGGGTCAAGATGTTCCGCCCGAAGGAGAGGTGAGTCAAATTAACCCCGCTCTAAATTAATGGCACAGACTTTTTCTAGGACCCTTAGATTTTAAAGACATACGATTTAAGGTTTAACGCGTAGTCGTAAAGTTGGATAATAGGAAACTTGTACTGGCGTTCACACAAAGTTTAAGTTTTAAGACGTTGTTTTTATGCGTTATTCGTTGTCATAAAGTTGGGCAATGTCTAACTTTACGCTTAAATCTTAAAACAAGTTACGAAAATCTCAAGTCAACGGACCATCTACTTTAATAATACGAATTAATTGTAAGATGTGCAGGAATTGTTGTAAACAAGGCTTTTATAATTAGTTATGGATAGTAAGAATTTTAGTTAATTTGTATTGTCTAACAAAGATGTTTCGACTGAGGATAAAACGCTACAAAGTACTTCACTTTACTAAAGGCCTATCTTGAACGAAACGAAATTATGTGCACTAGAGCCCTAAATACAACGTCTTAAAACCTTATTCAATAAGTCTTAAAAATCTGTGTGGATCAGTCTTTAATGGCCAAAATCATCTTGTACAGTCTAATCAAATATAAACCTCTCTGCAAAAATGCAAAACTCTAAGGGCCGGTCTTTCAATCTCCAAATAAGCAAGTTATTTGTAGCAATTAACTTATTTGTAGGATTTCAAGAGTTTTGATTGGTCGTTTCCATGGAGAAAACAAGCATGTTTCTCCGTTACAGACTGGGGAGGCGCATCCCGAAGGAGATAAGTCAGTCGAGAAGATCTCTGGCTCACTTAAAGTAAGTTCATTCATCCATTCATTATTTGTATATATATAATTGAAACTCAGAACAAGATAAAACATGTTCGAGTGAGGGGAAAGGTACAGAAGGACGACAGCTTACCTGAGAAAGTAGATAGGTCGCTTAGAGAAACATATAGATGAGAAGACAAATAAACTGAGACGTTTCGGCCAACTAGTGGTTTATTCTTCTACTCACGCTGAGTGATCAAGACCACTAGTTGGCCGAAACGTCTCAGTTTATTTGTCTTCTCATCTATATGTTTCTCTAAGCGGCCTATCTACTTTCTCAGGTAAGCTGTCGTCCTTCTGTACCTTTCCCCTCATTAGAACATGTTTTATCTTGTTCTGAGCTCCAATTAAATCAGCCTTTTGGCCTCTCCAAGTATACACTATATATAAATATATATATATATATATATATATATATATATGAATATTTTTCAAGAACACTCTTGACGTGGTTGTTATGTGAATTCCAGAAATTAAAAAACCAACCCCGACTGGGAATCAAACCCAGGTCTCCCACTTGCCGGGTGGGCGCCATAACCCCTAGACCACCGGGACCGGTAATTCAATGACTGGATGTAGTGCATTAAGATAGATTATGGCGGTGGCGTGTGTGGTTATGGCGCCCACCCGGCAAGTGGGAGACCTGGGTTCGATTCCCAGTCGGGGTTGGTTTTTTAATTTCTGGAATTCATATATATATATATATATATATATATATATATATATATAATATTGTGACGACCCAAAAATGTCCGCCTAACACGCCGACTAAATATCCGAGAACATTAAACCATGGACTGCAAAGATTTGACAATTTGAATGGACCAGCAACGTTGTTGGAGGCGACCGTCTGCCGTTAAAGTTTGCGGTATTAATTGGGCATTGACGGTCATATTAGATCCTGTTCCTAAGCAGCTAAATAACGACAATGTTAAAAAGCCTCGAACCACCGTACAGGAGGTATTCACATATTGCGCATGGCGGCCATCCTGGAGGCCACAAT
Source organism: Isoperla grammatica (assembly GCA_945910005.1). Classification (NCBI taxonomy): domain Eukaryota; kingdom Metazoa; phylum Arthropoda; class Insecta; order Plecoptera; family Perlodidae; genus Isoperla; species Isoperla grammatica. The sequence goes on from OX246750.1 coordinate 5,425,930, forward strand.
GGCATGTGATAAAAAAAAATAAAAATAAATTCACATTTAGAGTCTACCCACTCAGTAACTAAACTGATTTGCAGTGGGGGACTTTAATTTAAAGAAACTAAACCAACCCTGTAGACTTCGAACACCATCGACGAGTGAGCAATAACCAATCAAAGATCGATATTTCAAATACGAAACATGAATCAGTGATTGGACAGTGCGAACACTTGCAGACAAATGCCAGAATCAACAAGGCCGATTCAGAACAACTATGAATTTATTGAGTGTTTCGTTGCTAGGACAGCTCCAAAGTCACCGTTTACTTATTCCTAAGCCAAGAAAGGTGTTTACTCTTATAAAACTAGGCCTAGGCAAGTAATAAACAAACATGATTCTTGGTCAACGAATTCTTGTATATAATGACAAGATTATTACAAACAAATTCATGTCGAGGGTAAAATTAACCTTTAAAAGCAGTGGCGTCACTAGGGGGTTTGGTGGTGGGCTTGCGCCCCCCCAATCGCAATCTGCGCCCCCCCAATAATTTCTTCGTTCAATCAATTTTATTGCTTAAATTTCCAATTTTAAAGTTCTAGCGTGTATCTTTAAAATATCGAAGATCAAGTCTTTTGATCAACAATACTTACATATTGTTGTATTATAATATTTCTTTAATAATTATGACATGCTTATGGCAATTAATCAAGCCTTCATTGATTAAAATATAACCGTTAATCAGCATTTATCTCCTGTATATAATTTATGAAAGGTATTTAATATTATTACATTTTGTACCACAAAGAGTGGTCACTTTATTGACAGATGTTCTTTAGATGGAGTTTTGTGACAAGTCGTATTAGTACATGGATAGTATAATAGGCCTATGTCTAATCTTTTGTAAAGTAATTGAGCAATGACTGAAATTGTTATCTTATAAATTAATAATTAAAATACTACAACAAATTTACCGTGACAATCATAATATTATTTCATGCAATCAGCCTTCTGTTATACTAAAATAGTTGTGTGTGTATAAAATCCTTTTTAGGGCCTCTCTATTATCCTTATGATTCCCTTGCTCAAATCGCCGTAAAGGCTGTTTCAAAGCGCCCGTGTAGCCCGCGCAAGTCCAATCAACTAGTTACTTGCGGCCAGGGGCGGACTGGCAGGTACAGAACTACGGAAACCCGTACGGGGCCCCCCCGGGTGCGGGCACCCTTGAGGGCCACCACCCAACCCCCTGAAAATATCTTACGCTATATAGATTATGAAACAATAGTAAGAAGAGCATAATATGTATCTCATGTCAGTGAAAAGGGACCCATGAGTTATAAAGACCATCTAGAAGTGCTACAAAGATTTCCGCTTTCGTCCTCAGAGCTTACTTTTTATAGTTTAGTTTGAAATATAAAACATGCTAGTGCTGGAAATTTCTTCAATTTAATTTTTTTAAGTGGTGCCACAGTTCAACATGTTGTTCGACACACCTATCATCATTTATCGATTTTTACACGTGCTTATATGCGTTCTAGACAAATTAATAGGAAACAAGAACCCTCAAGATTTCTACTCGCTAACTCGCTACTTGAGAGTGACTTATGATAGTTTGCGAGAAAACTTTGTTACATCTGAAAGTACCATTTTGCCCATTTATAATAGAATAGGCTCATGTAAAAATGAAGAAGAGTTTTCAAGTCGTGTGTCATTACAAACCTACTTTCCGTAAAATAGCTGACTGAAAATCGGGTTGATCACGTGTCTATAAGCGTTCAAAATTTAAAAAGGCGAACTTTGTGGCAATATCTATCGGCGCCTACTGAAATCCGATCCAGCGCAGCACTAGCCATAAGATTACTTCTCAAATGACAGGATCGATTTCCTTTCCTAGACCTATGACGTTAGGAATTATCAGTGTAATATTGACTTTACTTTAATTGTTTTTCATGATAGGATTTCGCCTCAAAATGCGTTTTAGTCCGCTAAGCATCATGCAGAGCCGAAAATTGTTTCGCCTTCGGCGACGTTGCCACCGGCGGCAGGGGCTTCGCCCCCGACCCAGCTGCATACCCAGCTACAACACTCGTTACGAGTACAAATTACACGATGCGAGTGGACAACTAGCAGTTGATATTTGTAGAGGATTGGAAAACAATTTAGTTTGAAATATACAACTGCCAGTGTTGGGAAAGTTTCTTCATCAATTTCGTTTTTGAAAGTGGTGTTCACAGTTCAACACGTTGTTCCACATAACTATCATCATTTATCGATTTTTAAACGTGTTTATATGCGTTCTAACAAAATGGTAAGCTGAAAAATTTTCGCCTCCGGCGGCTGGGGCTTTGCCCCAGACCCCTTAAAGCTTCGCCCAGTCCCGGGGCCCCTAACATCCTTTTCCGTACGGGGCCCTCCCCCCCAGTCCGCACCTGCTTGCGCCCCCCCAATCCCAGAATCCTAGTGACGCCCCTCTCTATAAGGAGGACAACTAGGTTGGCATGACGGATCCCATATGCGCGATTGTGCTGCTACCGGAGGGAATTCCCGACGAGCCCTCTCTGCTATGGCGTCGGCGGGGGCTCCGGCAGACTCGCCCATGAGGAACACCGCCAGCATTGCAAGCACAGACCACAGCCACAGGGCGTTCATTGCTGCAACAACAACAACAACAACAACAACATGGAGCTATTGACGGGACAGAGCGCCGAGCCCCCTCTGCTATGGCGTCGGGGGCTCCGGCAGCCTCGCCCATGAGGAACACTGCCAGCATTGCAAGCACAGACCACAGCCACAGGGCGTTCATTGCTGCAACAACAACAACAACAACATGGAGCTATTGACGGGACAGAGCGCCGAGCCCTCTCTGCTATGGCGTCGGGGGCTCCGGCAGCCTCGCCCATGAGGAACACTGCCAGCATTGCAAGCACAGACCACAGCCACAGGGCGTTCATTGCTGCAACAACAACAACAACAACAACATGGAGCTATTGACGGGACAGAGCGCCGAGCCCTCTCTGCTATGGCGTCGGGGGCTCCGGCAGCCTCGCCCATGAGGAACACCGCCAGCATTGCAAGCACAGACCACAGCCACAGGGCGTTCATTGCTGCAACAACAACAACAACAACAACAACAACAACAACATGGAGCTATTGACGGGACAGAGCGCCGAGCCCTCTCTGCTATGGCGTCGGGGGCTCCGGCAGCCTCGCCCATGAGGAACACCGCCAGCATTGCAAGCACAGACCACAGCCACAGGGCGTTCATTGCTGCAACAACAATAACAACAACAACAACAACAACATGGAGCTATTGACGGGACAGAGCGCCGAGCCCTCTCTGCTATGGCGTCGGGGGGGGCTCCGGCAGCCTCGCCCATGAGGAACACCGCCAGCATTGCAAGCACAGACCACAGCCACAGGGCGTTCATTGCTGCAACAACAACAACAACAACAACATGGAGCTATTGACGGGACAGAGCGCTGAGCCCTCTCTGCTATGGCGTCGGGGGCTCCGGCAGCCTCGCCCATGAGGAACACTGCCAGCATTGCAAGCACAGACCACAGCCACAGGGCGTTCATTGCTGCAACAACAACAACAACAACAACATGGAGCTATTGACGGGACAGAGCGCCGAGCCCTCTCTGCTATGGCGTCGGCGGGGGCTCCGGCAGCCTCGCCCATGAGGAACACCGCCAGCATTGCAAGCACAGACCACAACCACAGGGCGTTCATTGCAACAACAACAACATGGAGCTATTGACGGGACAGAGCGCCGAGCCCTCTCTGCTATGGCGTCGGCGGGGGCTCCGGCAGCCTCGCCCATGAGAAACACTGCCAGCATTGCAAGCACAGACCACAGCCACAGTGCGTTCATTGCTGCAACAACAACAACAACATGGAGCTATTGACGGGACAGAGCGCCGAGCCCTCTCTGCTATGGCGCCGGGGGCTCCGGCAGCCTCGCCCATGAGGAACACCGCCAGCATTGTAAGCACAGACCACAGCCACAGGGCGTTCATTGCTGCAACAACAACAACAACAACATGGAGCTATTGACGGGACAGAGCGCCGAGCCCTCTCTGCTATGGCGTCGGGGGCTCCAGCAGCCTCGCCCATGAGGAACACCGCCAGCATTGCAAGCACAGACCACAGCCACAGGGCGTTCATTGCTGCAACAACAACAACAACAACAACATGGAGCTATTGACGGGACAGAGCGCCGAGCCCTCTCTGCTATGGCGTCGGGGGCTCCAGCAGACTCGCCCATGAGGAACACCGCCAGCATTGCAAGCACAGACCACAGCCACAGGGCGTTCAATGCTGCAACAACAACAACAACAACAACAACAACAACAACAACAACAACAACATGGAGCTATTGACGGGACAGAGCGCCGAGCCCTCTCTGCTATGGCGTCGGCGGGGGCTCCGGCAGCCTCGCCCATGAGGAACACCGCCAGCATTGCAAGCACAGACCACAGCCACAGGGCGTTCATTGCTGCAACAACAACAACAACAACATGGAGCTATTGACGGGACAGAGCGCTGAGCCCTCTCTGCTATGGCGTCGGGGGCTCCGGCAGCCTCGCCCATGAGGAACACCGCCAGCATTGCAAGCACAGACCACAGCCACAGGGCGTTCATTGCTGCAACAACAACAACAACAACAACATGGAGCTATTGACGGGACAGAGCGCCGAGCCCTCTCTGCTATGGCGTCGGGGGCTCCGGCAGCCTCGCCCATGAGGAACACCGCCAGCATTGCAAGCACAGACCACAGCCACAGGGCGTTCATTGCTGCAACAACAACAACAACAACATGGAGCTATTGACGGGACAGAGCGCCGAGCCCTCTCTGCTATGGCGTCGGGGGCTCCGGCAGCCTCGCCCATGAGGAACACCGCCAGCATTGCAAGCACAGACCACAGCCACAGGGCGTTCATTGCTGCAACAACAACAACAACAACAACAACAACAACAACATGGAGCTATTGACGGGACAGAGCGCCGAGCCCTCTCTGCTATGGCGTCGGGGGCTCCGGCAGCCTCGCCCATGAGGAACACTGCCAGCATTGCAAGCACAGACCACAGCCACAGGGCGTTCAATGCTGCAACAACAACAACAACAACAACAACAACAACAACAACAACAACAACATGGAGCTATTGACGGGACAGAGCGCCGAGCCCTCTCTGCTATGGCGTCGGCGGGGGCTCCGGCAGCCTCGCCCATGAGGAACACCGCCAGCATTGCAAGCACAGACCACAGCCACAGGGCGTTCATTGCTGCAACAACAACAACAACAACAACATGGAGCTATTGACGGGACAGAGCGCCGAGCCCTCTCTGCTTTGGCTTCGGGGGGATTTGGTGGTCTGTTGCGATAATACATCAGGATCATCCATAATCTGTTTGTTTATTTACTAAATGTTAAATGTTTTTTATCCTGTCAAACTAAGTTCATGGTCACAGAAATTTTTTCTTAAATTGTTTTTCAAAGAAATCAAAGCACTTTATCTTATTAATGTTATTTTTTTAAATATTATTATTATTATTTTTATTTTTATTATTATTATTATTATTGTGTAACGATTAGAGTTAAGAAGTATTAAAAACCAATTTGCATTTCGAAAAATACACTTAAAATTATGTAGATAATTAAACATATTTAATAACTATTTTTTAATTAAATGTAGGCCTATACGCACTTTCTGATGTCCGCAGTTGATTTTGTCAAAGTAAATTTGTAGAGATCGATCTCGTAGAATGATCGCGTCCGGTATAGGTGACAACTTTATATACTCTTCGAACGAAGTTTGTATCAGAGGTATTTTATTGTAAGCGTTCTAATCATCAGGCGATCAAAAAACCTTGTCATAGACAATTAAGAAATGAAATGTGTTCAATTCCATTGTTGGGGTTTTCTTATAGCCTATAAAATAGTATTGCAATTATTGTATTGACGCCAATAGCTCTAATTAAAATCTCCATTTAAACAGTAAATAATTTAACCATTACTGCTAATCAGCGCTGTGGCTGAATGGGAGCAAATTAAAAAAATTACGCACGAGTTGAGAATGAAACTGTTGGTTTATGGAACGAGCCAAGCGAGCGTTTGCCTACTCTGTCTTATGACACTCTTTCTTTGTCTGATTAGTTTTGATATAATATAAAAATAATAATATAAATAATAAATAAATAAAAATAAATAAAAAATAAAATATAAGAATGGCGATAGCGACAGAAAGAAAGGAGATTCCAGAAAAAAACTATAATACCGGAGCTTCGATGTGGATTGAACTCCATTAGAGTTAGCCCGATAATTAATGATAGTAGAAGCTATCATTATCTTAAGTCGAAAATAAATCAAGACGTTCGTCAGATAAAAGTATTTTTTTCTGAAAAATATATTGAGGTTAATTATGAAATATAAATATATTACAGATATATCTACATTACAGTCGATTTCCGTCAAGTCGTGAATATGTCACACTGAATGCAATCCGATAGCAGTTGGTGGTATAAAAAGTATTTCTTTTGGCCTCTACACACGTGAAGTATTTATGACAACAAATGATCTAACCTACCCAAAATAACTCTTATATTATATATCTTATATTACAAATTATATATATTAATATTTTTTTATAGAACGTTGTTGCGAAGTTTACTATTAAAACGAGAAATGTATGCTGTACACATTCTTCGTCCGAGGTGGCCTAAAAGCTAAGGACTATGACAATCCTAAACGGCGACGAAATGATACCAACCCTCCCCCCCCCCCCCCTCATTACCTTTCCTCAGCTCCCCAGGTATTGCTACCTGATCGTAGTGGCCATGTTTATGATCCCGAGAGCTATGCCGGCGGAAGCGTATGCTTCTGGTAGGGTCACCCTAGGGGGAGAAGTCAGACGATATGCAGTCCTCGTCTCCACCTTTCAGTTTCCACCTCTTTACTTTGTCTGCCCCTTTCACTTCTCTTCCACGTCCTCCTATTTAAAACTATCTAAAACCCAAATACTGTATCATCTTTCCTTTCCTCTAATCTCTTCCTATGTCATCCTGAGGCAAATCAGTATCCTCTGTCCTGTGATAGGCCGAGGCCGACGAGGAAGAGGAAGTTGTCTACGGGGGTTGCGACGGCCCGAACGCCGCCTACGTGACACTGGTCTCGTGCGACAACCACAGTTTCATCATCAAGCGCGACCTGGTGTTCGTGTCGGGAACCATCAAGGCCATGTTGAGCGGACCGGGACAGTTCGCCGAGGGAGAAACAAACATTGTCAGCCTCAGAGAGATTCCGTAAGTGTGTGAAGTGAACCGGTCACAAAAAAAAAACACACTTCAATAACGATTACTTTACATCTGCTTTCGTCACATCCGGGGCAATCGTAGCCAACCAGCGAACCGCCCGAGACACATCCGGGCCAATACCGATCGCTGATTGGCTACGAATCAGTCGCCTGTGACGAAAGCATGTGTAAGGTAGTCTTGGGACAACTATACCTACTAACTGTAGTACATTACAAGGCAGTAAACCTAGATTTGTCAGCGACACTTAAGTAGTACTGGTGCTCTTACGCTTAAAAATATGACAAAATAATGACTTATTTCACATTGATTTGATTCAAATTATAGACTTAAAAAAAAAATACATTGATCCGGATAATTGTCAGCCTCAGGACCGGTATTTCAATGTCCAGTTAAAGTGTCAAATAAACTTAACTGTCAAGTAAGCCCAGTTTGGTGTATTTCTATTGACCATTGTGGGATGATGAAAACCATTTAACTTCTTCTTCTTCTTTCGAACACCCAGAGTTGGAACTTATGCCATTCTCTGCCTAGTTGCCCAATAAAGGTTTGCCACATATTTCCTCCTTGCTATCTTTTGCCCCTCCATTAGATCTTTTTCTGCTTCAAAGAGACACATGTCGCAAGATGTTCCGCGTCCTGGTCTTGTTCTTTGCAGAGTGGGTAAAAGTAGATTTTTACTGGACATTGAAATACGTGAGACGTATTAAGGTACGTGGTGAGTACACCTATTCAGTATATACTTCTAATTCACAAAGTATTATTTACTTTCAACTCGCACGCGCTTACATTTCAGATCGCATCTTCTAGAACGAGTGTGTCAGTACTTTCAGTACAAAGTATACTACACCCAGTGCCCTCAAGAGATTCCAAAATTTCCAATTGAGCCGTCGATTGCGCTCGAACTTCTCATGGCTGCCAACTTTCTCGATTGCTGAACACGAAACTTTGTTAATTGATATATTAACTTATTACACAAAGTTTTATGTGTTCACATGCATTACATTGGTATTATATTAATGTACATTTTTTTTTCATTTTGTGTGGTTATGTTAACATTTTACATTTATACTATAGAAATGTTTAAATTTATAATATTACAAACAAGATTTTTTTTATCAAGCATGATTTATGTCCATTTATTGATTTATATATATACATTTTTGATGATTACTTTCTACTCTATATTTGCACGAAACAACGCAAAGACAGGTGTTTTGCGAATTGTTTTTTTATTGTGTGTGTGAAAAAGATGTTTTTAATTAGATGTGAAAGGTGTGCAGCAACTTTGCTGACGCTAATTAAGAACATCTGAACAATGAAACATTCATAATAAAGAGAGCAACATATTTTGAATTATTTTTACGAGAGTTAAAATAATTACTTCAAAGCAATTTTTACAGATTGAAATCGAGTGTTCTAAAGGAGAGGGGAACAAACACCTTTATACTTTCTCCCGGTTCTCCTCCCTGAGAAAAGTAACGAAGAGGACTTTCATCACTATAGCCTATATTTATTTGTTTTACAACCTTAAACCTGAAGACAAACCCGAAAAATGACTTTATTTCCAACTGACAGCAGAAAACAAAATGAATTAACGTTTGGCATTTAAAAAAAATAACTAAGGCCTGGTATTTGACGGCCCTCTAAATATTTAGATGTGGCACTTACTAAGGGCCGTGTGCACAGTGAAGTAGGGATGGGACGTTTAAAAGTTTAAACGTGGGAGTGGCTTTAAACGTTTGTACTTTTAACGCCTCGTTTAAACGTGTGTACAGAAGTGTTTGTATACAAGATAAGAATAAAATATTTTACAACGGAGCGTACTGCTGTACTAGTTTACTATTATGGCTTTTTCTAGCTACAAATTGTAATTTTACCCAATGTTTCGGAACTTTTCGGTAATTTACTGCAAAGGTCATTTTATTCATCTCGTAGCAGGGGATGGAGCAAATAAAACGTTTGAACGTTTAAACTTGAGTTTTAAAAACGGTTAAACGTTTAGGCTATTAAACGTATTTCCCCCTTCCTACAGTGAAGTGTCAAGTTAAGTACAGGATTTGTTGCTATGGAATTGTTTTATTACATGCTATTTTCCATAAGAAGAACAAACTCCATGGCGACCATAAACAAATCACATACTTAACTCGATTCTGCATTAAGGCTGGTCCACACAGATTTTTAAGACAATAATGCATAAGGTTTTAAGACGTTGTTTTAAAAACAACAATGAAAACAACGTCTAAAAACTAAAACTTTGTGTGAACGCCAGTACGTGTTTCCTAGGATCCAACTCTACGACTACGCGTTTAACCTTAAATCGTATGTATTAAAAATCTGTGTGGACCAGCCCTTACGCTTAATTTTGATTGGAGGTTGCAATGGAGAAAACGAGCTAAATATTTGGCGAATCGTCAAAATATCAGTCCTCACTCTTCTAGTTTAAATTTCTGCCGCTGGGAAGTGTTCGAATTTCGAGTCCTTGACGGTGCGAATATAGCATCAAAAAGCGTAAGCCGGGCTTAGTTATAACCATCGCTCACTCGTTAACAGATTTAATCGTGTTACGTTACTCGCTGCTCTAATTGGCAACTAATAAAAAGGTTCATTAGCAGAGGATTTTGCAGATTCGTGACGTAACAAATTGGCAATACACCACGTTACTCAAAGAGGAACTGATACTTTGTTATAATCGCGCGTTCGTTCAACATGATCTCTCTTTTGACTATGCACGCTCGAAAACATTCATCAAAAGAAAGGGAGATATTTATTTTTAAGTACTCTGATGATACTTTGTAATCCGCTAAATATAACAACTTTGCATCGTTTCGGTTCTCGACGGATTTTTGATAAACTGACGCAAAAATAATGTCGTTGTTCAATTAAGAGTACCAAAAATTGAGTATTTTTAGATGATCTGTATAGTATAGGTGTGGCATTTTTAGTTTTAAGACATGTTAACATAGTTTAACTTGTTTTACTTAACTGTTCGATATGTATTTTGCCTAAGTGTCAATGGGTTTGGGCTGTACCTGACACACAATAAAGTTCTACTTACAAAAATTACGATTCCGTCCTTAAAGTTCCTATCAAACTCTAAATTTAAATTTTAAAAGATATAAAAGAGCTGTCTTGCCTTAACGCCGTTTATTCTTTAACAATAAATGGTTTACTTTTACGGGCAATCAATGCTAGCTTCCACTTCAAAATTACAGGAGATTAAAGTTTATACATTATTATTATTATTAATATTTTTTATTCAACAATATTCATATAGATACAGACTTACGCTAGAGTGTGGACCCAGGTAGATCTACACCTATATGGAACTATTACTAAGCTATTATTCTATCTTAAGAAAAACGGAAACCATGCATGGCTATGGTATGAGTGCACCTGTTACGAATAGTTAGGAACGAATGTCCCACGCTGGTAATACGACTCAATTTGAATAGTCGCAGGGCCCTCATTCCAAAACAGTTTTGTAGCCGGTTGTAAAGTTGCGCCCCCTATTCCGTACCCGGGCGCAAGTTGCAGCAACTGGTTTCATCTTTCGTACTGGAATGAGGGCCGCCCTGTGACTGAATGAACAAAACCTCGAAAAAACATTTAATCAGGATTGCCGATGACCGCAATGGAACCAGCTACCTCCCAAATTTGAGTCTGGCGTGTTCCCGCTTAGTCACCCCTATCGGTATAAATTTACGATTTTCAGAATTGATCTAGTGGGCCATGAATTCTTCTTTCTATGGGTCCTTGATAGATCAATGACGACAATGCCCAACAATAACAACTGGTTTTCAAATGTTATGTTTGGGTGCATTTTTCATTGTTGTTGTCATTGATAAGATCTAGATGGCCGTGATTAATTCTATCTAAGGGTCCTAGATCAATTCTGAAAATGGTCTATTGAGTGAAAACACTTTTGTATTTATATTATTTTAACATTCAAACGCTGTGTTATTTCGGCAGTATGTTTCTGCGATGCGCAATCTCGCTCAACAAGATAGAAATGATGGTAATTTTAATTGAACGGAATCGGAACAAATGCAATAAGCTGCCGCGGCGGAAAAGAAAGGACACTTCAAAGGAATATTAGATTCGTCCCATATTGAAAATCCCACCTTTCATTCTCAAATACCCCTTTAAACTCAGTAGTACGATTTGTTAGTAAAATGTGTAAGTCTTTAAATTGCTAATGAGCATCTACAGTATCTCTATAATAAAATTTGAAACTTATAGATGTACATCAAAGCAATACAAAACTAATGAATACATTTTCATGCTTCCAATTTAATCGAACTACTCAGGGCATATCACAGCTTCAAGTATTTACCTTGGACTAACGCAAACTCACTGCTAGCCAATCACAGCTCCAATGACGTCTTCAATATACGTCACTTTCATTGTTAATCATATTGTTCAAAATAAGTACTGAGTTATAAATAGTTGCCTAAACAACAAGTGACAACAAATCATTGAAACACAGCCTAAGTATAAAAAATGAAAATCTATAAAAATATCTCGTCGGCGCAATAAGACATAAATGGTTCCCGCGCCGTTAAAGCAAATCAATTTCCAAATTAACGATCATCAATAAACTGAATCTTTTTAAAAACGATGCATAAGTAAACTCAAACCTAGTCATAAAGCTCCAACTATAATGTAATGTCTGACTTCTGGAATCAAAACATCACTAAAGTAAACTTAGCTTACAAGAGTTTCTCCTCTGTCTTGCATTCCCAAAACACACAAGTTCACATCTTGAATACGTTCGCTCGTACCAAGTTTGTTTTGCATACCAGAAATTTGATTATAGTGAAGTCACTTGACGATCTTCCTTACACAGACGGGGCGAAACCGCGTTTACTGACATTGCAATCCTCCCTGTTAGTGTTTAACCTTTGGTCTCGCCAAGAGTGGCAGCCCTGAGTGTTGCCACGTTACGCCCCTAACACATCAAAGCAACATACTTGGGTGAATGTTCCCTTCAAACAAGAGACAAGAGTGACGCGCGAGGGTAAATACTTGAATTAAGTCGAGAATAGAGAAACGTGTGGTGTTCATTTCGGTAGCTAGATGGCGCGAAGAGCGGTCATTCCCATATAAAGCGCCATTTACAATCAGTGCTAAGGTGTAAGTCGTAAGGTTTATGGAGCAAGGCATAAGAAAATAATCTCAAAGTATCGTCAAAGATATGAACTTCTTACGCCTTATAGTACGTTTACAGCTACGCGTTGCGAGCGAAGCGAGGGCGCGAGCTCCAATCAGCGGCCGAGTTTCACGCAAAGAAGTTAATAGTTTCACGTAAACTCGGTCACTGATTGGAGCTCGCGCCTTCGCTTCGCTCGCAACGCGTAGCTGTAAATCGACTATTACACCTCACGCCTTACGACGAATTGTGACCAGTTGCGTTGAAACATACACATTGCAATATTCAGCCATAAGCCATACGAATTACAGTGTGAATGACGCTCTAGTAGAAGAGACGGCCGCCACTTTTACCCACTCGCAGCGTCAGTCTCGTTTTCGGACAAACAATTGGTTACTCCGTCACTTTAGGTAGTTTTTTTCATTGTTGTATCTTTCTTTGATTCGCGCACATTTAAAGATTATCATAAACAAACCGCTGTGAGGTTACTAGTTATTTCTAATTCGTAACGACCGTTATAAACGTCATTAAAACTATCAAGAGATAGCGCTGCTGACTATTGGAGACTCAAACTAACACATAGATAGCGCTGCTAAGCAACACCTTTATCTGCGCTATTGATGATTTAACAATAAAAAATTGACAGATAAACTCATCCTTATAGTAGTTTATTTTCTAGCCACCAAAATGCGTCTAGTCTATTTTTTTCTGCGCTATTTTAGTTTCAACCTATGCCCAGCAATTCAAGGAAAAAGTTTTTAACAACACCTTTGCGTTAGTTAATTTTGTTCCTACCAGAATACATAGTCTTTTTTTAGTGCCTTAAGCCCCTGGAACGTTTTCCATCAAATCAAAGTCTGCGCGCCACTGGTAGGTGGTATCTTTTTGTCGTCATAAATTAACGATATCCCAGAAGCCAGTTTGTATAAAGTGACCAAAACAAAAGACAGGTTATAACGGCAAAAAGTGCGGATAAAAATAACACAATGTGGATATAGGGTACAATGCGGCAAAACATTGGTAGGAATGAAGGGCAATATTCGTGATATCTACGTGGGGGGGAGGGGGGGGGCTATTGTGAAGGGCGGAGGGCATTTCGTATGCTGCACGTTCTCTGCTGTTATCTTACTGCGAGTGAATTAAAATAGATCGCCCATGTATGTAAATGTAAAGACTTTGCGTGGAAAAAATTACTGACGAGTCGCAGTGAGCTGAGCTGTTGGTGAGACTATCTTTACATGGAATCTGATGATTCATGCAATTTAAAAAATAATAATTACACTGATTGTTTTAGGAAACAAGACCCCAACGAAGAAAAATGCAAAATGAGGTATATCGAGTACGAGAAACATTATTTCACACCATTCCAACAAACAACAATAATACATTTGAGTTCTAGGGATAAATAAATAAATAAATAAATTCACATTTAGAGTCTACCCACTCAGTAACGAAACTGACTTTCAGTGAGGGACTTTAATTTAAAGCGACTTAGGGCCGGTTTCACCAAGATCAACTTTGGCCAAGTTCAGTTGAACGACACTAACACCAACTTTTAACTGCAAAATACACTGCATGAAGAGTAAAAGGTTTTATTGATGTGGTGTTGCTTTATACGTCGATTTGCAGATAGTTTCAGTAATGATGTCAAACAAGATACACATTTAAATCCCATTTGCGTGCAATTGTATCCTGTTAGTCGCAAATATAAAGGATATTGAAGGAAGATTTTCTCAGATTGGTAATAAATGTCAAGGACATTTACAGTCAACTGTTTAGCCAATGCCTACTGGATAACTTGTACTCTGCTTGTGCATAATACGTACAGAAGGCAGTGACAGAACTGCTTTGGAGATTATCATCACAAATCTGAACGGTGGGCATCGAGGGTTCTATCCAACAATGCATTTGAAGTTTTTGTTTAATCATTTTTACATCAAAATACATCTGTACCATGAGTAAACAAACATGTATACCAATCTTCACATGGATTATTTTAAATTTCATGGTATTACAAAAGGCAATAAGAGGCATTGTGAGAAATTATTTCCATTTCTCTGTAAACAATAAATATGCAGTGACAATACTTAAGTATCCAAAACAACAAAAATGCGAGATATGTGAGAAATTAAATAGGCACAAGTTATTATTTTTGTAAAATTGGTAACATTCAGGTTCAAGCTGAACTCGACAAAAGTCGATGCTGGTGAAACCGGGCCTAAACCAACCATGTAGGCTCCGAACACCATCGACGAGTGAGCGATAACCAATCAAAGATCGATATTTCAAATACGAAACCTAAGAATCAGTGATTGGACAGTGCGAACACCTGCCCAATCACGGATAGTTTAGAAAATGAAAGAAAATACCAGTTCCGACGAAAGACTAAATTATAGTCCTAGAATCATAGAAAGAACAAAACTCTGGGCCCAATTCGGCGTTTACACGAAACAAACACGATGCGCAAACAACCGCCAGCAATGCCTGCGTTATTATTTCGCAATAAATTTTAAATTAATTCCCTTGCTAGTATTTGCTTTCTCTCGGCGAAACAATCTGTAGAAGCCTCTAACAACATTTTGATTAGATAAATAAATACACCCCCCCCCCCCCCCCCCCCACCTCCTTCCCTACGGTGTTGGGTTTACGTAACAGCTTGTTTGTTTTAAAATAGCTCAATGGATGTAAACATTTTCAAGACGGAACGAACGCGTAACCCAAACGTTGTCGAAACTGCCTGTTTTGTTTCATTTTATAACTAACTTACTCTTCATACATGCTTCCAGTTTTGTATGTAAATTAATGACATAAACCAACACTCCGACTAATACAATATCCCCCCCCCCCCCTCCTCCCTCCCCCTCCCCTACAGTCCCGAGCTTCTAGACTTATTGGATTTAATATCATCCACGTGACGATGGATAAACCCCCCCCCCTTCCCCTCCTTCCCCCTTCCCACGCTCCAACATAGCCCTAACGAGAACCGATTTGCAAAGGTTTACTAACGATGAATAAGGATAGGAAATCTTCTTTGATATTCAGGAAGAACCAGGAAATATGAGCCGACGTTCCATAGAGAATATGGGATCCTTTTTCCTGTTTTTTTTTTTTTTTTTTTTGTAACAATGTGGGAACAAGCTTGTGAGTTACAGTGATGGGGAAAACTGTTGGTCTTCTAAATGTTTAAAAACGCTCTCGTTAAACGTTTAGTGTACATCCCTAAAAGACACTATAGCGAAAACTGTGATTATAAGATTGTCAGGACGTGATTTGTAAGAAGATAGACCCATATATTGGCAAAGAGAAACTCTTGAAATCCTATAAATAACTTGCTTATTAGGAGATTGTAATAACTGCCCTTAGATTTTTGCATTTATGTAGAGAGGTATATGTTTGATTAGACTGTACAGGATGATTTTGGCAATTAAAGACTGGTCCACACAGATTTTTAAGACTTATTGAATAAGGTTTTAAGACGTTGTATTTAGGGCTCTGGTGCACATCATTTCGTTTCGTTCAAGATAGGCCTAGTAAAGTGAAGTACTTTGTAGCGTTTTATCCTCAGTCGAAACATCATTGTTAGACAATACAAATTAACTAAAATTCGTACTATCCATAATTAATTATAATAGCCAAGTAGTTGATATTGTGTGAACATTTAGGTATTATTAATAAATGTATCAATATTAGCGGTGTATCAATGCTTCGTAGTTCGTAGTAATCTAAATAGTTGTCCAACTAACAATTATCAACAATGAAAGTGACGTCTAAAGAGGGCAGCTGTGATTGGCTGGGAGAAGTCTACACTTGGAGCTATGAGAATATTATTAATAAAATATAAATAAATTTAAATTATAATTTAGACGAAAAAGTATCGAGACTAAATCATAATCAAGCCTCGTGAATTTTCCACTGTGATGTACCCAACATGCAGACGTAATTTCCCGACCCTGTGGTGGAAATGGAAAATGCAATCATGTTGATAGCACAGTCCAGTACCTTCTGTCGCTATAAATCTGCTTTGAGCGGGGGCCCCGTATACCTTTACGTACATTTACCTTGTCTGCACAAAACACATTATTATTATTATTATTATTATTTTATTGTTGCAATACATACAAACTCGGTCAAAACCGGCATAAACATGTTGTACGGACACAAAGTATTATTATTATTATTATTATTATTATTATTATTATTATTATTATTATTATTATTATTATTATTATTATTATTATTATTATTATTATTATTATTATTATTATTATTATTATTATTATTATTATTATTATTATTATTATTATTATTATTATTATTATTATTTATTATTTTTATTATTATTATTATTTTTATTATTATTGTTATTATTATTATAATGATTATTATTATTATTATTATTATTATTATTATTATTATTATTATTATTATTATTATTATTATTATTATTATTATTATTAGAAACTGTAATCGATGGCAACATATTTACAAAATAGATGCTACCCGATGTATGGCTTTTACTGTGACTTGCTATGATCTTCGTCTGGGTCCGGGGCAGAGGTTGGATCAGGGTGACTCTGCCGGTCGTAAGAAGGGAGGGGAGAAAGGAGTCCTGTTGAGTACGTCCTCCTATGTTTCCAATATGAAATTTTATAATATTATTATATAGTTTTCATTAATATTTATCATCATTTTTATTAAAAACATTAATTTTTTTTTCTGCTTTTGGATGAATTACAACCATAATTTTTATCTAAATTACTTTCCGCATTCTTGCAAAATATTTCTTGTTGCCTGAGTACCTTTACATATAAAGATGCTTCAGAGTAACAGGTGTTTCAAGTAAATAACGTAGATAAATAATATTTCCCCATATATATTATGTTCATGTTCATGTTCTGTAGTCTAGTAGGTATATATTATATCACACTTGTGGGGTTCGTCCCCGTTGTTAATAAATACACAATAATAATAATAATATATGATTCGTATGTTTCGTATTTGAAATATCGATCTTTGATTGGTTATCGCTCACTCGTCGATGGTGTTCGAAGCCTACAGGGTTGGTTTAGTCACTTTAAATTAAAGTCCCCCACTGCAAATCAGTTTAGTTACTGAGTGGGTAGACTCTAAATGTGAATTTATTTATTTGTATTTATTTAATATATATAAAAATCGATTACAAATTGCTACGATGGTAGGATATTTTACAAGAAGCATCGTTGTTAAACTATTGTGCAGTACGCGATTCTGCAGAGCACGATCGGAATCCTCATTAAATGTTACGCCAGCTTTTAAGCCCTCCTAATTAAGTTCGATATGCGTGGACAGCTTCGAATTTCATTAAGCTTCGCGTCCCTTAGCTGTAAACATAAGCCCCGACTTTGAGTCGCAGTCAATTGATAATAAAATAGAAAATATAGATTCTGGATGCAGTAGTGATTGGACAGTGCGAACACCTGCGGACAAATGCCAGAATCAACAAGGCCTATTCAGAACTTTGAATTTATTGAGTGCTTCGTTGCTAGGACGGCTCCAAAGTCACCGTTTACTTATTCCTATTATACATATCATTATATATTTTTATACATATTACTTATACATATAATTTATAGGCCGGACCACAAAAAAGAAGAAATATATTTATAGCACTCCATAACCACTACAAATATGTAACAATCATTAAATGAATAGACGTTACAATTTTCCGATTTTCCCACTTGGTCGTATGAAGATATTAAAATCGAAAACCTGTTGAGACGGGAATGGTGGAGGGGCGGTTGAGGAGGGGGGGGGGGGGGGGTGCTTAAAGCGACAGAACAATGGAGCGGCCCCTTTGAGCCAAGGCGCACAATGCACGCTATTCATAAAGCTCTCAGCACTCACCACTTGAAACCTCTCGACGTACCATTTTGAAACAGTGTATGGAAGCAAAATGTTTGATGTCGTACGATCGCGCGTCAAAGGTGGTTCTAGTAGCGAAACTCGACGCAAGGATCGCGAGTGTAGTGTGTATGAAGTGCTGCCCTCTCGTTTCGAGTGGTAGAGACACAACGTATATGCTTTGCGGTTCGTTCGCTCTTTTCTTGTCGTGCAGAGAGAACTATTGAGACGAAAGGTCGGAGTGTGCGATGGAGACATAATGTGTAATGTAACTTGTAACAAAGTCAAAGATTTTTTTCCACTTTTACATCCATATTTCCAAACTAATGCAAATTCTAATTATTGCTTAACATTTTCGGTAAATAAAATACTACAAAGCATAAAGACATTAATTTACGTCTCCTACCGATATTATGAAACCACTACTTGTTGACTGGGAACTAACTATGATAAAGAACAGTCAAGTTTAGTTTAGGATTCGATTATGGTTGCTATGGAATTGTTTTATTACAATATGCTATTTTCCATGAGAAAAAACAACTTCATAGCAACTATAAACAAAATCCTATATATTTAATTCGACTGTGTATCCGGCCCTAAGACTTGCAAAGTTAAGCATATTGTTTCGCGCCACCTACAGTCAAATATATTTCTGCAATATATAACCTATACACACATGTTTTCCAATCTGCGTGACACCCCACAGTTTTGAGTAACTGACCCAGGTTCGTACCTCCGTTAGGGAAATAATACCCCATTATTTAAGACCTAGTAATTGGACTATGCACTGTTTCCTGTCTAGTAAAAACAATTATAACTTGACAAGGAACAGTGTACAGTCCAATTACTAGGTCTTAAATAACGTTTTACCTGTTCTACTATGTTTCCTTTTTAATTAATACCCCATTAACCAAATGCGCATTGTTTTTTAACTAAACCCTGATATGTTTCGCGCCACCGATAGTAAATTATTAATCTGCAATATATAACCTATACACACATGTTTTCAAATCTGCGTGACACCCCACAGTTTTTGAGTAATTGACCCAAGTTCGTACCTCTATTAGGAAATTAATACCCCATTAACCAAATGCGCATCATGATTTAACTAAACCCTGAAATGTTTCGCGCCACCTATAGTCAATTATTATTTATTTATCTGCAATATATATCCTTTTTACAAGTGTTTTTCGAACTGCGTGACACCCTACAGTTTTTGAGTAATTGACCCAGCTTCGTACCTCTATTAGGAAAATAATACCCCATTAACCAAATGCGCATTATGTTTTAACTAAACCCTGATCTGTTTCGCGCCACCTATGGTAAATTATTAATCTGCAACATACAACCTATACACAAATGTTTTTCAATCTGCGTGACACCCTACAGTTTTAAAGAATTTGAGCCAGGTTCGTACCTCCGTGCGGGAAATAATACCCCATTAACCAAATGCGCATCATGATTTAACTCTGATATGTTTCGCGCCACCGATAGTAATTTATTCATCTGCAATATATATCCTTTTTACAAGTGTTTTTCGAACTGCGTGACACCCTACAGTTTTTGAGTAATTGACCCAGGTTCGTACCTCCGTGCGGGAAATAATACCCCATTAACCAAATGCGCATCATGATTTAACTAAACCCTGAAATGTTTCGCGCCACCTATAGTCAATTATTATTTATTTATCTGCAATATATATCCTTTTTACAAGTGTTTTTCGAACTGCGTGACACCCTACAGTTTTTGAGTAATTGACCCAGCTTCGTACCTCCGTGCGGGAAATAATACCCCATTAACCAAATGCGCATCATTTGTTTAACTAAACCCTGATATGAACATACCTGCGTGACATACCACAGATTTTTTACATAATTGCGGAGGTTTGACGGGCTGTCTTTATAAACTATCTAATGTCACACATAATATTGATTTGTATGAGAATCTGAGTATATTCATTTAATTTGATTCCTTCCAAATAATCTCAATTACATCTGGTTTAAGTATATATAAAGAAACCTGCGTGACATGCTACAGATTTTGAGATAATTACGGAAGTTTGATGGGCTGTCATTATAAATTACCTAATGTCACACATAGTAGCGATTTGGAAGAGAACCTGAGTATATTCATTGAGAGATTTGGCGCCTTTGCATCCAGTCGGTTATTGATTATTCTGACAAGTTTTTTTTCAACTGCTCTTTATTTATTGACATTGCGAGATTATGTGTTTTATCATGTTTTTCTGTTTTTGTGATATCTTGTACTACGTTATCTGTTCTAGAGCTTCACACTTTACACTAGTGTAAGTCCTTGGCTTCGTTTGCCTGTCCTACACTTTACACTAGTGTAAGTCCTTGGCTTCGTTTGCCTGTCCTACACTTTACACTAGTGTAAGTCCTTGGCTTCGTTCGCCTGTCCTACACTTTACACTAGTGTAAGTCCTTGGCTTCGTCTGCCTGTCCTACATTTTACAACTAGTGTAAGTCCTTGGCTTCGTTTACCTGTCCTACACTTTACACTAGTGTAAGTCAGTGGCGTAACTAAGGGGGGGGGTTAGGGGGTTTAAACCCCCCCCGAAACTACATCGAGAATGATTTTACTTAATACTACATTTTCTTAATACTATATGGTACGATCCTTAAACCACTTCAGTGTATAACAATCGCAACAAACAACATTTTCATTATATTTATCATACCTCTTCACTTAGATAAGATATACAATTTCTTTCAATAATTCAATTATATTATTTATGTGTTCATCTACAAAATACACCTTTCGCTCGAACCAGTAAAAGTGAGGGTACATATAAATAAAAATGTATTAATCTAATATTACAATATCACGGTCTGTGAATTAAAATTTAAATAACATATGTGACTTGTGACCACAATGTTTCACTTTATGTTGAGATTATATTGAACAACCATAAGACATTAAAAACATAATTTCTATGCAATTCTTATTTAGAACTATAATTAATACCTACTATAAGTATAACACTGTACCTTCAATATAATACAAACAAACGAGTAGTGGTTCGAGTAGTATTCTTTGAGTCTAAAAGGCACAAAATAATTATAGAAGTGAAAAAAAATTTCGCCTTCGGCGAAATGGCCTCCGGCGGCTGGGGCTTCGCCCCAGACCCCTTTCAGTCCCCTCATCTCACTTTTCCATAATAACCCCCCCCGAAATAATTCCTAGTTACGCCACTGGTGTAAGTCCTTGGCTTCGTTTGCCTGTCCTACACTTTACAACTAGTGTAAGTCCTTGGCTTCGTTTGCCTGTCCTACACTTTACACTAGTGTAAGTCCTTGGCTTCGTCTGCCGGCGAACGAAGCTAGTGTATCCAGTGTAAGACAGGTGAACAAAGCTATCGCGTGCATTTAAGTGACGTTGCCCGTGACGCTAGAAAGTCTAGTCTCCCAATCACAGTTCATTGACACCAGAGATTCGCAGCAGCTTCATCGCGCAACCCGTTTTTATCTCACTTAACGTCTAAACCATCACAAGCATCGGTGGTTCAGTGGTAGAATGCTCGCCTGCCACGCGGGCGGCCCGGGTTCGATTCCCGGCCGATGCAACTTTTTTTATCGTCTCGTTATTTTTACCACTTTGCAATTTCTCTAAGTTTTTCCCTAGTGATCTTGAAATTATGACAACGCACAACAGTAAAAAATTCACCTTAATATAATATGTGAAAACTAGTTGTTATTGTTGAGCATTGTTGTCATTGATCTATCAAGGAGCCTTAGATAGAAGTAATCATGGAAAACTAGTTGTTATTGTTGAGCATTATTGTCATTGATCTGTCAATTGGACCCTAAGCCCCATTTAGACGGTTCAATGTTCCGTTCAATGTTCTTTGAATTCAAATACAAAAAAAGCATCAAAATGTACATAAATAATAAAACACAACAATACTTTATGTGACGCCTTTTTTTTCTTGAATTCAAGGTAAATAGAGCTTTAGATAGAAGTAATCACGGCCCTCTAGATCTTCAATGAAATCGTCTGCGTATTGAATCAGCCAGTACGAGTCCCTGATCCAGCGTCGGCTCCTCTATGAATAGCCCACGTAACGTAGCGTACCGTTAGCCCAGTAACCCAGATACATTGCCACGCTTTTTGGCTCTTATAACAAGACTATCTCCTCACTGACTTACAACATGCGATGCTGGTGTAATGGTCAGCATAGTTGCCTTCCAAGCAGTTGATCCGGGTTCGATTCCCGGGCGTCGCACTTTTTTTATTGTTCGCGAAATCTACACGACATTCTGTTTGGAGGAACCAGTTAATTTATTTTACATTGCGATGTGTGTATTTAGTATTAACGTTTTGAAAACGAAATACCTTTTTTTTTCCTTGCGGGATTTTTTTTTTTAACAATTCCCGCATTCTATACACGCGCTTGACACCGCATTCTATTGAACGGGCAGTATAATTTAATTTAATTTAATTTATATTGCGATTTGCAATGTCCTCTTTCATAATACTTGAGAATTTAAAAAACAAAAGAGGAAACTAGACTAATTCAACCGAAACCATTAATTAAGCACTTGTTTTCTGTATATAATGCACGCATCTTATATTCACTCGTGAAATGTGACAATATCTATTGAACAGGCTCATTTATTTCACATTAGAATCTCTTCAATAATCCCGCTTTAATTCAAAGTGCAACCCTAAACATTCCACTTTGAACTATAAAAGTTTGAACTAAAAGAACATTACAGTTAAGGGTGTATGTAACTATATCCACAATTAAATACTCGTTTATCTACGCCCGTGAAGATTTTTTTTCCGAATTCGTCACAATTTAGTCTCCTTATATTATGTCACGCGTATTCTACTAAAACGTTTCAATATATTTTATTTTCGCGCTCTCCTCCAAACTATCCGCTATCCACAATTTCTGTCTATGTGGTGGGCGAGAGGGGGGGGGGGGGCAAGTGTAAGTAGAAAGGGGTTCACAGTAAATTCTTCTATAATCGCTCTTCCCAAGACTGAAATCAGAAACCAGACTCTTACACCTTGCAACTTTAAAACATAAATAATCGGATGATGTAAATTAATATTTCACTTTTACTGGTACTTGAGCGTTTTCTCACAAATACACAAAAATACAGTTGTATACACATTAGGTGAAATCAAAAATTATAATTTTTAATTTTTAAATGGTTTCACTTATATTGTTATGAACATTCTTCAACTGTACAAAACGAGGTTTCCAACTTCACCCAAATGTGTCCAGCTGCACATTATTAATAGAGACCCTAGATCCGCCACTGCATCAACCACTCTATCCAACTCTAAAACACAAAACAAATATCGACGTTTAATCAGGTCGAAGTCACAAAACGTGTCATCTTATATATTTTCCATGGCCGATATCAAAAACTCCTGACGATGTTGTTCCCAATGGTCGTGTCCCTCTCTGGGGTCCCAGGCCGTCATCTTAGTTGTTGATATCACCGGTAGAGTGCAGGGGATTCCCCAGGGGGGGGGGGGGGGTAAGAGTGCCTTCTCGTGTCGGGACCTGAACCTCCCACCGTCTACCAGGCTGTGAGTTAACTACATTACGAGACCAACCGTCTAGCCCTGGTCTTAGTTCGTCTAGGGGCGTAACCAACAACACACTATTAGCGGGGTATTAGTGTAAAATAGTGTTAAGGATGATCCATGCATTTGTACCTAGCGAGTCACATAATTCACGAAAATCAAGTAGGTCAACATTTGCTCAGAGTAATTATTTATCCTAAGAACATGAAAATGTTTTTTTTTTTTTTGTTAAACCTGGTTTACACATTTTCATAAGGTTCAACCTATCTGGATGTGCAACATGGTTCGAATACGCGTCTGCGATTTTCATTTCCGGTTTTGTATATGGTCGGGCATTTAAGCCTCTATCGCTAAGCAATTACACATCAACAGTCACAACAACAATGTGAACAATGTCAAAATCCAAAACTTAAGGGCTAAAATGGCTGCCCACAGCCCACCGCCTTCTTCCGTGGCTATTTCATTGGTACGATGATTTATTAGCTGATTCAGGTCCAGTAACGAAGCTACTATTATAAGTCCATGGTTTAACGAAGTTGAATCAAGCCAGTTGAGTATAGCATCATGGTGGTCTGAAAGGACGGAAGGTGAAACGGACGAGGACTGCATTTTGTCTGGCTCCTCGCCTCACCTTTGGCTAGGGTGGCCTTACCAGAAGCATACGCTTCCGCCGGCATAGTTTTCTGAATCAAGAAAGCACGCAAACCTGCCCACCACGATAAGGTAGCAGACTCGAGATATAAAGTGGAGTTCAAGTATGCCGGTAAGATGAAACCCTATCTGACCGTCGTTTAACTTCTTCTAAGCTAAGGGTTGGATACTCGAGCCGTACAATGTTAACAACTCCCCTATAAGTGGGGTGAGTTCAAGTTAGAGGGCGCTGCAATTCGACCCCTCAAGACTGTTAGCTGAGTCTAAACACTGCTAGGGGACTGGCGTATTTCTTGGTATACGATAAGGTAAGGTAACGTAATCACAAGCATTACTTCGCAAACTTTTGTCATCGAAAATATACGCCTTAGATGATGGGTACCAACTTTCGGAAATGAGGAGGCCATATAAAGTTTAGATATAACCTATAATATGGAGATATAACAATTTGTAATAAAAGTTTGCCCCGACTGGAAATCGAACCCAAATCCTCCGGCTCTACGTACCGGGGCCGCTGGAACAAACCACTATTAAATGTATATATTTAGGTTTTATAGAAATGCTCAATAGATCTCCTAACAAATTATCCATAAAGCTGGATTAAGCTTTTAAATAAACAAATATTCAATTTTGTTGATTGCAAAATGTATAACAAGAAAATATTTGTCGGTAATTTACATTTGTAGTCCATGTTTCAATTTTGAATTCAACGTTTCGGCGAGAGATTGGTAGATTTTTCAAGATACACAAAATAACAATAGTGACAACAACCGAAACACATTTTCAAACCCCCAAACAAAATTAATAATATACTCCAGCAAAAGCTTTGCCACAACGTACCGTTTTACATCACTGCATTATCTAAAGGGGAGCCGGCCCCTCGAGTAATGCTAAATTAATTTACGATACAAAACCAGGTTTAATAAATAATGTTATTTACTATCCCAACGTTTATTTTTTTATTTTTTTTATTTGTAACTCCCTTAAAAATGAGGTGGTGGTTCCAAAACATGGTTATTAAATACTACAAATGGACTTGTTTAGTTTAGAGCACAGATAACTAATTAACTGTTTAGAGTAGATGTTAATTAAGCGAGCGAAGCGAGCGTTTCCACGAGACTCTTATGGCACTTCGTTCTGTTTTTTTTTTTTTTTTTTTTTTTTTTTTACCGTACTAGACTCTAACGGCACTTCATTCTGTTTGTTTGTTTGTTTGTTTTTGTTTTTATGTCCGTCGATAGCGGTCGAACGGAAAGTCCGATCAACTTGAAATTTGGACCATCCACAAGCCTCGATGTGGATTGAAGGTGTATAGTTTTGAGGCAAAATCGTTTGAAAAGTTACAAAGTTACACCATAGTTACTGCAAAATATTTTTCTGAAACAAAATGGCGGCAAAATGTGAGATAGCCATATTTTTTTAAAGCTTTTTCCGGTCACGAATATGTTCATTTAATGGCTATCTGATCAATATTGGCAAAGTTACACAAAAGTTACTCGAAAATATTTTTCTGAAAAACAGTAACAGCAAAATGTGAGGTGGCTATCTTGTAATACATTTTCATCCGGTCACGAATATACTAATTTAGACGCGATCGGATACGTATTAGAGGCAGAAATTACATTTCTATTGCTGTCAATAACTGTTAGTAACGGTGGCGGACCGCGGCGAAAACATGACAAAGAAAATTCTTAGCAACGCACATGGCACTGCATTCAACAATATCGGGAATTATAATAGCTATGGAAATTAGAAAAATTTTTGCAATGTGCATTCTTGAATTGTTGTTAATTGTTGTTTTTATTAACTTTGAGATCTTTTCGCCAGAACGTTCGTAGATATGGACGCGCTCGCTTATCAACGCGTCAAACAGAGCGTTTTCCTAGTAAGTTGAAACTGTCAGTACTGATGAACTCGGCTATATCTGCAGCACGAGACTAGTTGGGACAACTTCAGTGAGTATTTGTGTTGTTTACAGTAAGATGAAGGATTGTCTTTCCTCTGAACTCCCCACAGATCCAATTCTATCTTGAGTTGAACTTTAAGCCCTCGCGGATCACTCACAACAGAAACGAACTTCTATCTAACTAGGGCAAAGTTGTGGTTTGAGAATATCTCTCCCTTGTTGCCAATTCGGTAGCCGTCACGGTGATGCCGCGACGTGCAGTGCAACACGACCCCTAACTGCCACTTGGCAACATTGCACCACATGTCATGTCATGTCATGTGAAGCAACGCGCATAAGTATGGAAACATTTCACGTCCAAGTCGGAAGTCTAAGTTTCTGAACGTATCCCGTGTTTCATTTCATACAATCGGTTGTAGATAATGTTGTTATATTTACTGTGTGTGTTTTTTTTTCACGTTAGTGAAATGTTAATGTGTATATGTTATTACTTACAGCACTCACATCACAGCTCACATGTTAAAATTTCTCCCTATTATACAATTTGATGAATGCAACAACACTTGCTTCGATTTGTTTATGTAGTAATGTTTGTTGTAATTGTTGTGAATTTTTACACCGTGAACAAAGTAATGCAAAGTAAGACCAAACATTATAGTTTCTAAATAGTTGTAGTTAGAGGTTATAAAATAAAAATTATGCTTTTTGTTGTATTTTGTAAAAAAATATTTATTCTTTGTTATTCATTATGAATTTGCCTATAGATTTCACGCCGTAAGATTCTAGTTTTCTATTTATTAGCAGCCAACTAATACATCTTACGGTTTACTCTTTTCTTACAAGTAATTTTGCAATGTATTCGAGTAATTGCTTAGTTATTGTAGATGTGCGGCTATTATTTATGGCTACCGAGTAGCCTACCTACCCTGTGTTTAAGGTGGTGGAAAGTTGGTAATACTTGGCTAAAGGCGGACGAAACTACTTGTTCATATTCTCGCCCATAAATTCTAACCTCCCCCCCCCCCCTCCCTCAACCCACCCCCCAATACGATTCGGGCGTCCCGGCAACGTCCGAACTCTCAACCAGCCATTGCGTACGATGTACTCGATAGAGCGCCAACGCTATGGTGATATGGACGCAATGCATCTTCTGATAAACACTATCTAGCTACGGACCCTGGTCGCGGTGGGTTCCTACTCTTGGTGACCGGGGTCCGCAAAGAGGTCTCTGTAATTTATTTAATGTAATTTATGTGTAATTTGTGTAATTTATTTATTTATCTCATATAGCTTCATTCCAGTACCCTCCTCGCATTTCCACATCCTTCCTCACTTTGTCGTGCCAACTTGGTCGAGGTCTTCCCCTCGTTCTTCTTTTCTCTACCAACTATCACATTTTCCTTCTACGTTATGATACAGTACTCAAAGCTTTCGAAAGCAAAAGAATATCAAGTTTTTTTGTTTATGAGTGTAGCGTTTTAGATCTATAATCTAGCACTGTCAATAATTAGTATTGCAAACACTCCTCAGCATCAACACAATTCTTTGACTTAGTAGGAAGAAATTGGGAGAATACGATGTATGTGATCTTACCGCAAGTGTTCATACACTTGCTGTGAATGGCGCTGCTCGCTGCCAAACTTTCTCACTAGGTAGCGCTAGCGAATATCCTCTTGCAAGGTTTGCTTGATTCTGGTGAAGTATTTAGGAAGCCGTTAGCTGAGATCTAGATGAGATCAAGTATACATTGGCTCGTCCAAAAGTCATGTGATTGGCACCCTAGAGCAATGATATGTAACACCTATAGTAGGCTAGATGCGCAACCTAGCAGCCACAGGCGTGTCAATAAGAAGCCATCTTGAATTGGGCAACTACTACAGGCGGGAATGGGAGTCTCAAACGCGACTTTGTGCCGCTCGCAGCGCTAGCAGTACTGAAAGGTCCAACGTAACCTGTCCCATGCCCAATTCAACATGGCTTCAATTTGCTACGCTCACTACTGAGTGGAAGGTTGGGGGACTGGTGATCTAGAATTCTATAGGTGTAACATATCATTGCCCTTGAGCTAGCTTTGCCTTTGGAACCTTCGAGAAGGCTGTGTAATCATGAAAAGTTTGAGAGTTATTGATGTGAAGCGCTCTACGTCTAGCTTTGCCCGCACAGCGCAATTAAAGCTCGGTTTAAACACTTAGTAACGATTTAAGATTTAAGATTTTATTTTCCTAACTGTTTTACTTGGAATCGCTACCATTGGCCGGATTTATAAAACGTCGCCTCTCATTGGCTGGGCTAAGAATTTTGGGTATAAGAACTAACGTTGCTATGGTTTCCTTAAATCTAAATCCTAGGAAAGTGTGTAAACCCCATAATGCTTTTGGCTTGCTTCGATTTTGTTAAACGTGAAATCTTAAAAATTTAAACTAAACTTAATCAACGCGCTGAGATCAACGCGACCTGTCGTCCACCCCTCGTACTAACGCACACAGCGTAGCGGCTCTACCGAGCAGTCTTCTCTACGCAATGCCAAGCGGCTTACAACTTACAAGCGTCCACTCCTGGTACTAAGCACACAGCAACGCACACAGCGTAGTGACTCTACCGAGCAGTCTTCTCTACGCAATGCCAAGCGGCTTACAACCGTCCACTCCACCCTGTATTAGGGGAACACGAGCAAACACCTGCTGCTGCTGCTGCTTGAATTCCAGGAGTTTCTTGTCCCCTTCACCGTAACAAGATATACAATACGGCTATTATTATAGGCAGGGGACATGTTGTTCTTGCATAGTGTCCAAGCCACAAGGGAGAGTTAACAACTCTAGTGTTATATTAGTTATTGTTGTAGTTGTTGTTGTTGTTGACTTTTAAGGGATCTTTGGAAGTTGTTTACGGTGATAAAAGAAAATGTTCCGATTTATTGATAATAGTCCTTTTTCAGACTTGATCTAGGATCTTTAGATAGAGCTAATCACGGCTATCTGGATCTTCAATGACAACAATGCACAACAGTGAAAAATACACCTTAACATAACTAACAAGAACCTTTAGATGGAGCTTATCACGTTCATCTAGATCAATTCTGAAAATCATCTTTAGGTAACAAGTATAGTTTTAGATTATTGTTCTATTAAATTTAAAACAGAGATTCTTTTTTAGTATTCAAATATTTAAATTTCTAGAATATTTCCAATACATGTTGATATATAAACTGTGTTAATTATATATGGACTAGGAAACATTAAATCCTCACGCGTTTCGAGTTGTTTGTTACAAATCTCGCTTTCATTCGCTTATACTACCATTTATCGGATTTATATACAATCTGCAGCAAGTAATGCTAAACAACTTCCTGAATGAGACCCAGCTGAAACTCAACGTTCAAACGTACAAAATAATTGTGCGAATGTTTCCGATTATCCACTAAATAAA
The DNA here is from genome assembly GCA_945910005.1 of Isoperla grammatica. Lineage (NCBI taxonomy): Eukaryota > Metazoa > Arthropoda > Insecta > Plecoptera > Perlodidae > Isoperla > Isoperla grammatica. The sequence goes on from OX246750.1 coordinate 5,455,796, forward strand.
TACACCGCCTCAGTACGACGCCCCGAAAAACAGCGCAAACATTGACTTTGTGTAACATTTCGGAAATTGGTAAAAGCGAAGCTCATAAACAAAAAATAACTTCACGGCAAACAAACAAAACTAAAATTCCTGTGTCAACAGCCATGAGGCAAATAGGTTTTGTGAGCGCACATTCGCGGGGACTTGCTTTGCTTGTGTTGGAGAGAAAACTTATTTATTTAGGCTTGGTTGTTTAAGTGGAAGCCAACATTATTTTTATAATCGTAATTTTGGAACGTTTAAATTTGAAGTTAAATTAGGACGTTAAGTGATTAATGTATTCTTAATTTTGATGATAGGACACATTTAATATTGAGGAGATTTTAATAAAACAGAATAAACTATAATATTAATAAGTAAATCCTTATCTAGCCAACCTAACAATATAAAGTGCAGATATTCTTAGTTATAGTTCGAAGCTCCACCTCCAAGTTATGTGACTTCTGCCCAGCATAACAAAAATTAATGATTAAACAATATTATTAATATGAAATGATTGTCGGGTTGTCACGGGGGTAAGGGGTGGCCACATAGCGATGGAGGGGAACGTCAAAGTCCGAAAATCTCGTCTATTAGTCTCAGGATTCACCAAGGAAAACCTCAGAAAAAATATTCAGTCAGTATTGCCGGTGGCCGGAATCAAACCCGTGACCTACAGCATTAGTGCGTGTGCGTGTGCGTGTGCGTGTGCGTGTGCGTGTGCGTGTGCGTGTGCGTGTGCGTGTGCGTGTGCGTGTGCGTGTGCGTGTGCGTGTGCGTGTGCGTGTGCGTGTGCGTGTGCGCGTGCGTGTGACGAACAGCTTGTACCAGGTATTAGCCGAACAGCCCAGCTGACCATCTGGGGTTGGTGTGATTAGACACGCTAGTAATCCCACTGAATTATCTCTACCACTCACGGCTTAAACCGACAACAATTATTGAGTGGCTAGTTTGGCGGCTTGGGAGGCAAAGAGGAGACATGGGACTACATTCAGTCACAGCATATAACCGCGTCGAGTGGGGTAGAGGCGCAACGCAATCGACAGTTTGTCTACCGCCTTTTACTGACTAGTAGGAGTTCGCCAAGCGACGCGATGATGGAGCTTTCGGCTGTCTTCGCATATCTTCGGCGACGTAGCCGACCAGTCAGGCTCCGTCATTGCGTCGCTAAGAAAATAATGTGTGTTCTCATTCCTATTGAGATTTAGTTTGCGTTCTATCCCCTTAAATATTGTTACAATTCAATTGATCTTACATATCTGCACATAAATGTTCATTAAAAGTGCAGGAAAACCCCTCATATTCAAGGTTTTTATGAAATGAAATCAATAGATGATACAAAATGCTAAATTTAGAGAAAATTAACGCTAAAACACGTATTTGTACCTATGTTCCTTTCCTATAGCCCTACTTGTCAAGCGAGGGGTGGGTAACCCCCCCCCCCCCCCCTTCGTGGCTCAGTGAGCTAATCCCCGTATCGGTAACATGAACAAGTATCGCTAGGCTAAGCTGTAGTTGGAGAGGATTAGCCTAACTATATAATGTATCAATTTACTATTGGCTCCCGTCCCTTTAATCACTACACTACATTATTATTGGCTATTAACAATTGCCCTCGAGACCAGCGAGGATTATTGTGCACATTGTATGGCCACCGATAGTGGTGGTAACAACCCATAGCTCTAGCTCGTGAGATCGCCATGTCGATTCCGGCCTCTGTTATTCCTGGCTGGAACTTTTTCAAGGTTTTTGTCAGTCAAAAGGGAAATGCTGAAATGCAGTTCTATATGACATCAAAATCATACAAAGCAATATTCAAGTACATTTACACTAATAAAGTAACCGCCCGTCGGATTTCCCAAATCCACAATCACTTCACCACAAACAGTACATTTAATTGCGTACAAGAACTGCGCGTTGTCAAAGGATTAACACAGATGCACCCGATATTTCTTGGTCCTAAACTATATATAACTTATACTTCCGTCTAACATCTCACAACTCAAATCAAAATATAGCTTCATGAAACAATGTAGTGGGTGGTAACAGAACCTTAATAAAGTGTCTTAGTCTAGTTAAAGAATGGTAGTATATTGTTAAAACTTGGCTGTCGGGTTTCGCCGCGTCCATCGATAAAATTTAAAAAAATAAATATAAATTAAATTTTTTTTCGATGAACGCGGCGAAGCCCGTCAGCCAAGTTTTAATGACGACTCCGGCCGCAAAAGCCTACAAGTTTTGAATCGCAGTATGTTGGAGAACGGTGTATCTCCAACATTGCAACTGTCCAGCGAAAATAAATTACCACGGACGTGTTGGCCTCCAGTATATCCGCCACATGTGTTTCAGATGTATATACAAGATATAGTTCTCCTAGTTCTTTATTTAACCATCGTGTATATAACACAGACTTCCGCGACATAATGTGCAAAACAAACATGCAAACTTTAAAACCATAAATAAATAAATTCACATTTAGAGTCTACCCACTCAGTAACTAAACTGATTTGCAGTGGGGGACTTTAATTTAAAGTGACTAAACCAACCCTGTAGGCTTCGAACACCATCGACGAGTGAGCGATATAACCAATCAAAGATCGATATTTCAAATACGAAACATATGAATCAGTTATTGGACAGTGCGAACACCTGCGGACAAATGCTAGAATCAACAAGGCCGATTCAGAACAACTTTGAATTTATTGAGTGCTACGTTGCTAGGACGGCTCCAAAGTCATGAAACACATTTTATTCTCTTTTTATTCGTAAAGGATTTGTCTCTTTTTCTCTGTAATCTCGTTTCCCATATATAATATTTTACAGGTGATCAAATCATACCAGTCAATGAAATGTACACGAAAGCTTTCAAAACAAAGTGACGTTTTGAATGACAATTTGCCACTGTCAAAAACCTCTCGTTTAACTGACTGATGCCATGTTTTGGTTTTGGTTGATGTAGGGATGGCTGATATGTTAACAAGCCTTTTAGGGCCCGATGTAATGTTGCCGGCCAGTTCATGAAAGGAGACTATTTTAATTCAAGCATTTGTGTTTATTACGGGCAATAATTTCCATCAACAATTATACGATCAGCAAGGGATCATGTGTGGTAAAATGGTTAAACAACTATTATGCTTGTTAATAGTGCATGTTTATCAGTCTCAATCAAGTTTATAAACCAAATTTTGTATCGTACATTTTATACACACAAATTTGGTTAATTCTCACTAAAGTACTGCAGGGAATTTAAATAGACGACCTTGTTACTTGCGTTATGTGTTTACGGGAATATCTATCCAATTCGGTCATTGAACATAGCAGAAAAAAGGTACTAAAAAAACAGCTTTATTGTTTCAAAACTAGGGTATTTGTGTTTGAATGGTTGGCTATGTGGACGAGCGACAGTGCTGCGATCCTACAGGAGAGCTGTGCATTGTAGCCCCAGTGAACTCATTAGCTGGGCGGCCCCCAAGGCACATGAATATATTGTAATCATGATCGGGGTGAAGTTATGTCGATGAATGTCGTATTTTTTACCAGGAAAACGTTTTAGTTGAACAACGTTACAAACGTCAACACAAGATGTTTTTAAATCTCGTATGTTTTGTTTTATTATTAATCTGTAGATACCCAATTTGTTTGGAAACACGTAATTTACATAATGAATAACATTGCAGTTTAAAATTTTAAAATTGTAGGTTGTTCAAGACACTATTAATGTAAAAAAAATTCATGTAAATAGGCAGAGATGCATGAATACAGTAGGATGGAATGCTAAAAAACAAAACAAAAATAAATGTTGGACAAGGCATTCCCTTATTATATTGTTTTATTAGTTACTACATATAAAACTTTTATTAGTAAGTAGGATGAAAGTGTGCGGGTAAATATTATTCATAGTGAACTTTTAGACACCTTTCTCTGTGTGATGAAGTTTGGGAAAAAACGGATCATCAACAGTCAATGGAATAACTTATATAAAATATTTCGTGAACTGGACCAATAGGAAGAAATCATTCACATACCCAAAACTATTCAAGATATCATTTCTTCCAAACTTCACGACACAAAAACGTGTTATAACCAAAATCAAGAGTGTTTTGCGTCTAATTACTGTGCGAAAATGTGTCTCGTAAAAAGTAACAACATTGCCTTGAAAAGCCGTTGAAAACTAAACAATATTAACGCGTCAACGTTTCAGCTATAAAATAAAAGCATATTTTTTATAATAGTGTTGGAAAACAGTTGACTTTCACCAGTAATACTCGGTTTAACTTTTAAATCCGAAAAGCTTTAGTGCTGAAATATAAATTAAGTGGATAACAATTGAAAAGAGTTTCCCACCGTAAAAACATTTAATTTAATTAACTGTTATACTTTCCAAAATTATCCTCATTGAAATAAAGTGTCTACTTATTTTCCTGGAAAAAGTTTGGTTTGAATGTAATAATAACTAAGGTTATTACAGACATAAGTCGGCCGGTCTACAAAGATAATATTATTTAACTCTTCCACATAGCCACAAGCTTGGTTCGGAAAGGAATCATATCGTAATTTAAATGAGAGTGACTAATTCTATCCCCCCCTCCTCACCCCCGCTTTCTCACTGGGCTATTCCAATTCCCCCTCTCCCTTCGGGCTATCACTTTGGGTCAGACCTGGATTACATCATCTAACTAAATAGAAAAATGAAACCAGGCTGGACTAATTGTTTCTAATCCGATTAAAAAGTTTTCCCGGCCAAATGCAAAATAGAAGTGGGGGTTGGGTTTGGGGGGGGGGGGGGGGGGGGGTTACAAAGAGACGCAAAGGAGTGATGTAATAATGATTTTATAATGCGCGATAGGGGAGGTAGAAGAGCTTAGGGAAAATAACACATTTTGTAAATTGAGGATTATCCATTCAGAGATATTTAAAAATTCATTAAGAGACGTCGAGAATTTAAGAAGTTAAATATTAAAAGAGATAAAGATGTCAAGAATTCTTCTTCTTCTTGCGGTGAATTATTATTCTAGAAAATGATTCGTTTCGTTATGACGAAGGTGATTTTTTTCTTTCGTCGTAATTCCCATCAACAAACATTCATTCATTCGCGATTTTACAAAAACTTCTCGAATGAGAATTGTTTTTAGTATTTTTATTCTGACGAAAAATACGCTTAACCTTTGCATCATGTCCACAAAACTAGCTTCTAACTGAAAATAAACAATACAATATCAAAGCTGAGTTGAATAGTGTCCGCTGTCTATCATTTTTTTTTACATATTAGTTTCGCATTGGGTGTTTGCTGTACCGAACTTTATGAACGAGAAAATTCTTTGACAATCGAGTAACGTTGATGTCTATATTATTTGCGTGCTACTAGTATTTATACAACTGCAAGGAAAGCAAGTACCCTGTGAAGATACAGTATTTTATGGCGTATTAACATCTAAAAAATATATTTTGGCTAGCACAATATATTGAATTGTTAAAAACATCGGGTTATCACGAACCCACTACAGTATCATGTATTTCTTCGGATCCACGTCGCTATAAGTGCCTTGCGTTCAAATCAAAATATTTCATCGTATAGAGAACTTAATCTTCGTTCTTATGAATGGTTTTTCACTCAAATAAATATTTCAGTTTTACAAATGTTCTTTTTTTGATGCCAAAGGTGTCCAGCAACAAACATCACATTACAACTGAAAAACGGAAATATATCGATTGAAAAAGAAACATTCGTAAAAAAGAACACTAAATTCTCTACATGACATACTTTGATTTAAATTTAGGACAATCTGAACACATTTTAAAGCAATTTTGACAGATCCAAATCGGTTGTTTCGCAGATTAGGGGAAATGCAGCCTTTTAAGACGCCTGCGCCCAAACCGCTTGAGCCACCGCGGAGGAAATATATTTATTACATATTCCTAGAATACTTTTACATATTTTTGTACACATAATCCGGTCCGTATTCTTATGTGTGTTCTGTTCGCAGCTATAATATTTGCGTCCTTTATGTATGGCAGGCTGGGAAACCTATGAATAAAGACAAAATCCAGAGTTATGAAAAGTCCCAATAACTAAAACACAGCTTCTCGTATTTTTCTTGTCGAGAAAGTTTAATAACTTCCAGTATTTGTTGGAACTGCATCGGAGATTCAATATCTCTCGAAACTAATATCAGTTCTCGAAGCTGTACGAGTTGCAAATCACGGGGAGAGTGCGACGCTAGCGCTACGACAAAGCAGCTAGTAGGCGGGATTCTCTGGAACTAAACTCTCTCAATATATAGAGGACTCAAAACTAACATAGATAACGCTGCTAAGCAACCTCCTTTCAGCGCCATTGATGAATAATAACAATGAAACAACAATGATAACTGACAGCCAAACCACTCTTTTTAGAAGTGTATTTTCTTGCCACCAGAATGCATCTAGTGTATTTTGAGTGCTCTTTAATTTTAATGAGTAAAATAGCATTGACGATGGAAATGTTTTTAAATTTTAAATTAATTTGCTTAGTAGCCACTATAACAGATCTACTTTTTCGATAGCTTTGAAGCGTTCTTTAATACTACATAACAATTAGCAAACAGTCAACTTCTTAATTCATTGTATTTTATCCCACCCCCAGACATAGATTATCACAAGATGTTTTTTTTTTTTGCATTTTAAGATTAATGGCCAGTCTTACAATCTCCTAATAAGAAAGTTATTTTGTAGCAATTAAGCTATTTGGAGGATTTCAAGGGTTTTGATTGGTGGTTGCCATGGAGAAAACAAGCTATTTGACGAATAAGTTGTTATTGGGACATTGTAAGACTGGACCTAAGTTGCTAAATCGACGAACAAGTATTTTTGAAAACGTTCAAAAATGTTCACTTTACAAAACTAACCTTGTCCCATTCCTATTTAAATTTATTTTAGGATTGCATTCTCACCCTTTACGAAGTTATACAACTGAATTGATTTTAAATACCTGCGCATACTTTTCATTAGATGTGCAAGAAACTCCCTCATTCACGATTTTGATGAAACGATAAAAGAAATGCTACAAAACGCAAAATTTAGAGAAAATTAATTAAAACAACTTATTTCTAGATCCACACTGGTAGTTTTGTCAGAACTGGTCCGTCGCTGTCATCAATCATATTTGACCCGTCTCGGACCGGGGAAACTCTGCTAGTCGTAAGAGGCGACGAAAGGAGACCTTCCACCCCCCCCCCCCTCTTCCACTGAAGACTTCTCCTCCCAATTTCCCCTGCCCTCCCTTGCTGGACTCCCCTTGTGACGACCACCTCGATGTATAATGAATCCGAATCGGACATATGGTGTTTTTTCATCTTCATATATCACCCACTCATCGTCTCGATAAGCCAAAGCTCCAAACATATAGGACGTAAAACCAAAATATCATCATAGTCACCATATTTCACTGCAGAACGACTCCGCCGATACTCGAACCCGTGACCAGAAGAGTAAGACAATGATAGCGCGGTCGGCGTCGGTTGGACTCTCTGAGAAATCGTCGCACTAAGACGCCAAAACTTTCCAACTCCACTTGTTCAAGTAAGTTACACGGTGACGCTACCAAGTTGTTGGAACTGCGCTAAGCTGTTGCCTAAGCTACGGTAGGCAGGGGCCTTAAAACCGGCAACACTGCCCCCCCCCCCCACGCGGTGTCACATGACAGTGTTACAGCAAGCAATGGTCGTAGCCTTACAATTTATTATAGTTTTCACCTGGCTTCCAAACCTCATGATATAATGATGCATTCAAATAAGCAAAAAGTTTACCAAAATATGATCATCCCTTTGACTTTGAGAATGTCGTGCTCTAGTTACGGATGTTTCTTTGTTCCAATCCAATAGATAATTCCGTTTTTTTTTTCAAATTCATTTGTTCAAATTGTGAAAATGTGTGTAACAACAACAACACATTCGAACAGTGAAATGAGTTCATTTTAAAAAGAAAGGTATTGTTTGAATCAATGAAGCCATCACAAGAAATAACATTTAATTCACTCGGGTACATATTTTGGTTTAATTTTTGCCAATTTTAAAGCATGTAGAATCAATATAAATCGATACAAGTCGGGTGTTTCGCAGGGTACAGCTTTAAACAAAATTTCTACAGAGTAAAAATACATAAATAAATAAAATAAATAAATAAATTCACATTTAGAGTCTACCCACTCAGTAACCAAAACTGATTTGCAGTGGGGGACTTTACTTTAAAGTGACTAAACCAACCATGTAGGCTTCGAACACCATCGGCGAGTGAGCGACGATAACCAATCAAAGATCGATATTTCAAATACGAAACATATGAATCAGTGATTGAACATGTTAGTGACATGGAAAACATTTCAACGACGCTATGTATATGTTCTTACCTTCCGAAAAACATGAGTAGATGTTGTATACCCCTGAGTTGACATCGTCGTGTCACTGTTGAAAACTGCCGCAACTGTTTTCCACCGTGGACATCCCCCCCCCTCCCCTACCCCCTCCCCTCCCCAGGGACACCGGCCATCACTCTTCGTTGTAGCCTCGAACCTGGGACCATAGTGACAGTTACCGTGTCAAGTTACCCGACGGCTTCAAATTAAGTTACACAGTTGACAGGTTAAGACCCGCCAGCAAAAATGTTGCCAACCAACCAACCAGCCGACCAACGATTTTCTTTTATTCGCAACTCTCGCGTTACGAGTTTTGGTCGATGATGAAATTAAAAATGAAGTTTCGTGGGGATGAAAAAAGTTTTCGAGTGAAATAAATACTTTTTCGTGTTAATTGGGAATATTGGGTTTCTTTGGATTTGTTCGTCTGTTCTGTACTAGAGTTAATTTCTGTTGACAATGTAACAGCAAAACAGGTTAGTATAATAATAAGTTACTTTGTCGTAGGAAATCCATGTCCCTCTTCAGGCAATAGTTGAGAAGAGAAGCAGAATAGTTGGGAATAGTTGAGACAATCCATGTCCCTTTTCAGGGAATAGTTGAGAAAAGAATAGGAATAGTTAAGAATAGTTGAGACAAACTATGTACCTTTTCAGGGAATAGTTGAGAAGAGAATAGGAATAGTTAAGAATAGTTGAGACAATCTATGTCCCTCTTCAGGGAATAGTTGAGAAGGGAAGAAAAATAGTTGAGAATAGTTTAGACAATGCATGTCCCTCTTCAGGGAATAGTTGAGAAGGGAAGAAAAATAGTTGAGAATAGTTGAGACAATGCATGTCCCTCTTCAGGAAATAGTTGGGAAGAAGCATAGTTAGAATAGTTGAGACAACCCATGTCCCTCTTCAGGGAATAGTTGAGAAGGGAAGAAAAATAGTTGAGAATAGTTGAGACAATGCATGTCCCTCTTCAGGGAATAGTTGAGAAGGGAAGAAGAATAGTTTAGAAAAGTTGAGACAATCCATGTCCGTCTTCAGGGAATAGTTGAGAAGAGAAGAAGAATAGTTGAGACAATCCATGACCCTCTTCAGGGAAAAGTTGAGAAGAAGAATAGTTGAAATAGTTGAGACAATGCATGTCCCTCTTCAAGGAATAGTTGAGAAGGGAAGAAAAATAGTTGAGAATAGTTGAGACAATCCATGTCCCTCTTCAAGGAATAGTTGATAAGGAATGTCCTAGGGCTGGTAGTGTACGCCTTAATCCCAGCATTCACCTTGTGACTGAGGCAAACCTCGGAAAGAACTCAGTCAGCTTTACCGTGACCGGTATCGTCTGACTGAGTTGAATTGTTCGCTCCGATGGTCACAATGTATTTGGCAAAGTTCTGCCTTCCGTCAAGCTTATGTGACAAAGCTTTATGAGTGGATCTTCAGTAGAGAAAATATTTGCATGTGTATTTCTATTTAATATATTATCTCTACTTCATAAACACAAACATAAAAATATTGTGTCTTTAAACGATACAAATGAATTGTGGAACAGAAAAGTGAAACGGTGTTGTGAATGTAACGACTCCCTTTTTTCATTGACTATCGAGGGGATAGATGATAAAATAATAAACGCCTGTCATATTGGCTCTGTGGTAACTGAGGCTGCTAGGCCGGGCCCACATCGCTCAAATATTGACGGTGTAACTAAACTTCTCGATAGTCCAGATCAGCAGAGTCTACCGTATAGTGTGACTCACACAAGCTAGCTAACAATAACGAATAGTGACTACTCTGCGTGCCAACCTAAGAAGCACCCTGCCAATCACTAACCTCAAAGGGAGGCGATGGTATTGTGTAAGACATAAATGTCAATCATCCCCATCATTCAGTAAAGCACTCGCCTTCTCAGCCGGTACCGACAGCTGAATGTGAAGAATGTCGCCTTGACTCGACTACGGACGGGTATCGCTCCCTATATATATATATAGGGGAAGGTTCCCTTTTTGTAACTGTGTGTCCACCCCGTTGACTGCCGCTTGAGATTTCAAAGCCCTGTTCGTATCTTTGAAAAACTTTTAAAATCAAAAACGTGGGTAGATAGCACAACTAGATATTAGCCGGGTCTACAGATAACGAAACAAGATAAATGAAACATTCATTTGGTTGGATTAAATCTGCTAATTGTGTTTTTTTTGTATGAAATTGGATTTTATTCAAACTTTGTAAATTCAGCACATGTTTTTTCATTGCAGGTCTTAAGGCCTTAATGTCTTATTAAGGTACTTTTGGTTGAGATAATGGACCACCTTATACTAAGACTATATCAGCCCTGTTACAATTCAAATACACCATAGTTTGACAAGTTTTTTTTACCGCACATCGGCAAAAATATAGAACAGAAATTCAAAGAAAACAAACTTTCCGAAGACGCCTCTGGGATTCGGTCTCGCTCCCGAGTAACTTGACGAGTAGAGCGGATGCGTTCTTTTATCACCGCTCCGAGCGACCGCTAGAACGCGCGCCGGATTTTACGAACGCCAAATGGTTCGTAATGATGTGATGTCATGGGAAGTGTCAATATTGAATCAAGGTCAATATTGGAGACAGGAATACAGCCAATTACTTCTAGCGACCTCCTGTGACGTGGGGTGGGTTTAGAGTGTGATCAATCAATACAATTGTAGACTTTGCATCAAACTGGCGGAACTTTCTACGACTTTCTACAGAGCATTGAGTCAATCGTCCGTAATGAAAGCTTACCGTGTGAATAAATTCCTATTTCGGTCCCTTAAAATTGTGTTTAATTTGTCCTTAATGTAAATAAAAATATATCAACTTGTAGAGAATTTAGTGCTCCTTCTTACGTTTCTTTGTTCCAATCAATATATCCGCTAATTAAGAACATCTGCAAAACGGATATATTTATTAAAATAAAAAACAATTCCTAAGAAAGAACATTGAATTCTCTAAAGAATGACATATTTTGATTTTCTTTTGCGACAATTTAAATCATTAGGCAATTTTAACATACCAAATCCGGGTGTTCAGAAAGGTAGGTGAATATAGTGCCTTTATGGATAACTTTTTTTTACCTTATTTGACCTCACGTAAATGTTTACAAATGATCAAACCTCATATGTGGCTTATTAAAAAATACTAGGAATAATGTTAATGCTGTTGGCAGTGTTTTTTTTTTTTTTTTTTTAATGAGGGACTTTGTATTGGATTTTAGTACATCCTGGGCGTTTTATGCATCTGAACTATCTCTTTAATGCCATTTTTTTATAATACGTCTAAAGATGTTTTTCAAATGGAAGCAGATTAGACATTGTTATACCTGATTCACTTTAGACAGGAAGTGAAATGGGTATGCTGTGATATGAACATGCCAATTTTGCAACATTGCAACATGATTTAAATGGCAATGTAATCGATGCCCCAGAACAACCTGACATTATGTCTCGGCCAAAGCTGTGAACGCAAACTGGGTGAATTTAATTAAATATATTTAAATACATTTTCATCAGTAACATATTCGACAACAATAACTTAAAAACAGTGAGAATTTAAGTTTTTTTGTCGTACTTAAAAATTTAATTTCAGTAGCCTAATTTTGGAACAATGCCTGGTTTTATATTATCACAATCTATTGTAAAAAAAGTTTTCAGAACGTTTGAGTCAAATAAAAAAAAAATATGATAATACGGAAAAAATTATCTTATCTTATTCCCACATATTTAATCCTGAGCCCTTTTAAGAAAATATTTTAATCGTAATTATTTCTCCAACATTTTGATATATTTTTAATTTACAAGGTATTGCGTCGAGCAATTCGCTGTTACGACGGAGGTTTTACGAGGCTAAGCCGATTGACGCAATCAATAATTCCGACGAACACGCACGCACTTAAAGCACTTAACACCCTTAACGCACTTAACGCGTAATGCATGCGTACACGCTAAGACAAACAACGAGAGATGGATGGGAAATATACACATGAAACTCACTTAGGCAAAGACAGACAAATTGGGAACTTTGTTTGTGCGGTCTTTGCTTTTCACGTTGATCCGGGAGCTGAGCCTTCAATCAAATTCCTTTACCTCCCCTCTCTGTTCCTCACCACCCCTCAATACCTCTTCTAACTTACTTTCGATGGATAATTAACTAACTTAGTGTAACTCAGTGTAAAGTGTAACTCAGTGTAAAGTGTAACTCACTCTCAGTGTATTAACTCGTTCTAGATAAAGTTTGAGTGGAGGAGACGAAAGATAAGGAAGTATACTTGACACTTAACAGAACAACATAACTGTTCGCGATGGTTTATATGGTTGGATGCCACCTAGAGAAGCGGGTTCGAATCCCGAATAAAACATGTATTTCTTTTGTTTATCGGCGAAATAATTGTTTAATTTAAAAATTTATAATTCATAATTTTGGCAGTAAGAATGTTTTTGTGAGTATAACTAAAAGCTGTTGTGCAGAAATTTCTCATTATTTTGCTTAGGCCCGTTATTATGATCTCAGGATTAGGTTTAAGATAAAGTTATCCGTGGGATAAGCAACATTACAAAGCTTCTGATTAGATGGTTGCTAAGTGAATACTTGTTATCTCAAGGATAAATAGTTATACCGAGATCGTAATGTCGGGGGTTAGTAGAGTGTGGAAGACTGTTTAAATAAATAAAAATAAATAAATTCACATTTAGAGTCTACCCACTCCACTTACAGTAATTAAACTGATTTTCAGTGGGGGACTTTAATTTAAAGTGACTAAACCAACCCTGTAGGCTCCAAACACCATCGACGAGTGAGCGATAACCAATCAAAGATCGATATTTCAAATACGAAACATATGAATCAGTGATTGGACAGTGCGAACACCTGCGGACAAATGCCAGAATCAACAAGGCCGATTCAGAACCACTTTGAATTTATTGAGTGCTTCGTTGCTAGGACGGCTCCAAAGTCACCGTTTACTTATTCCTAAGACAAGAAGTAATGGAATTGAATCCACATTAGAAGTTAAAAAACTTCTTCCTCAAGCGGGATTTGAACCCGGGACCTTCTGCATTGGAAGCAGGGATCCTAACCACTGGACCAACGAGCCACCTACTTCACGACTTCTGTTCCAGGTAACCAACCGAAGATCGTAAAATATTCTTCCTAATAGACCTGTTTCAATTAGATGCTGGGAACTAGAGAAGCAATTCAAATCAATCCAATTCGTGTTTATTTATCAGCAACAGGGAATTGGCCCACAAGTGCGATTCAATAATAAAAAATAAAATCACAATATATATATAATAACAAACACCACAAGATACAAGATAAAAACACTAGACACTAAATCAGTGCCATGTCAAAACAATATCACCACGAAAGTGACATAACACACTTTTTAAATAGAAGTAGAGAACCTAAAAAAATGTCATTACATAGGAAAAAGGCACATTAGTGTTTAAACACTCTTGGATTCTGTTAAAACAATTTAATTTAAGCATATTAACACGGCACTTGGGTAAAATAAACAACAACAAAATTAAGTTATTGATTTGGACCCAAGTATTTCATAAGTATGAGAATTCGTATGTTGTGGTACCTTTTATCTCTTGATCATGTATCACAAAGAGCTCACAACTTTAACGTCAAAGAAGATTTCCTCGTCGAATCATTTCATACGTGGCTAAAATACCTCCAGAGTTCGCTTTAGAAACTGTTGAGCGCGCGATGCGTAATTCAAAATTGCGTTTCCCGTTTCGTTCCTATCTCACGCACTTAAAAAACAGTCGTCTACTCTCAACGCGTTATCCGTCTACAGGGAACAGTTCAGTTCAGAGGTTGGCTCACATTTCGATAGATCGCTTATCACTCCCCGTGGTGTTTCGATATAATCGAAGTGGAGTGAATTCTCGTGTAGCGCCCGCGATGGGTAAACACTGTGGGGTATATTCTCGTATGACAGTCGGCCGTGATGCTTTTACACGCTCGGATCTAATGGAGAGTAATTGACGGATGTGGATTAATATTGTCACGTGCGGAAGAGAGAAGAACTGGTCTACAGAGGCGGTGAGAAAGAGTGAAAAGGAACGTTTTTTTAAAAATATATCCTGGCCAGAGATTGCTACTTTATCGTGGTGGAGTTTACTGATCCCGAGAGCTACAGGGAGCTTGCAATAACGTCATTTCCGGTATCGCACGGTTGCCATACTGAGGTACTCTGTAATGGTGAATTCACGGCCTTGCGTTGCGCTGAGCTGAGCGTTGGACTTTGTTGCGTTGTGTTGCGTTGACTTCATCATCTGTTCACGACCTTGCTTTAAACCACAGCCTTCTCGACAGGTCGAACCGCGGATTCAAGGTCTACTTGATCTGGACCTTGCGCGGATTGAATCGACGTTCGAGGAGGCTGTGCCTTAATTGGAGTATCCCGGATCATACATGCCGCGAGGATCAAGAACAAAGATATTGATATTATAATATTGATCAAGAAGGTTTTGCTTTGCGTTATTGCGTTGGAAAGTTGAACTAGAATCAATGTTGCAGCATCGCACAGTCGCGCACTGATGATGCTCATGATTGGTTGCTAGGACTTTGAAGTTCAAAGTTGCGTAGCGCAACGCAAGGTCGTGAATTCACCATTAATATTTGTTTACGTTCTTCCGACACTGCATTGTTGCAATATTGCAGATGTCCTTTGACTGACACATCAACTGTTTTCAATCAAAGGTTCCGTATTATGACTGAAAACAAAATAAGAACGCGTAAACTCTGTTTGAAAACAATCATTTGCATGTGTTATCATTTTCTTGAACTTTTACCTGCACACATCATTAATACGGCTTGAAACTGTGATATTTCCTGGATAGCCTATGTGTCTTCTATTGACAGAACAAATGTAAACAAGCAATGTGTACCTCATAATGGCCGCCACGTGACGTCTATTAAAAGCTACATAAACCGGCTGAAGCATATGCTTCTGGTAGAGCCACCCTAACCGGACAGGTCAAGGTGGAGAAGCCAGACGAAAGGCAGTCCACGTCCTCCCATTCACGTCCTACTTGTCCCTTTCCTCCAAACACCCCACGACGTCATACGATCATAGTTGTCGAGTACGTCGTTAGACACCAAATTATAATTGAAAATATGTATTGATTGTGTTCACAAACTTTCAAACTATGGCCTTGTTGCTGATATGTTTGAGCATGTTGCCATGAAGAAAGAAAAACCACACATAATTTCTTTAAGATTAGATGTGTTTTTGAAATAATATTAATTGGTTTTGGTAATTTGTGATTTTTATGTTTAATTCTTACGTATATTTAATTATAAGCACTGATTTTATTGGCAAATCATACACGCTCATCTAAGTTATGTATTAATAAGTAACCAATATGGCTAATTAATGTTTCACTTAAAATATACGTAACTAAAAAGATAATTGTAGATATCAGCCCTCAATAATTACAATATTATACTTATTTATTTTCCACACTGTATTTAGTATTTCTACACACTTAGAGTCAGCTCAATTTTCACGTTTTCGATGTTGTATATGTATAGGTAGCATTATTGAGATAAGGGCAAATAGTTACGCGCCATTATAATATTGGAGAAATAGTATTTCCTTGTAAGCTACAATCGATTATAAATTAATTTCATTGTTACAATTAATATGAATTTTAGGTAATAGTAATTGTTTGGCAACTGTTTCTGTTAGGAAAAGCGTTCGTTTATTGGTTATCCATTACACATTGATAAACTCTGCTGTTTATTATTTCGTTTTAAGTTAAATATGTTTGTTTAAAATTACCCCTCCAGAGAGACAAACCGCACCGCATTCTATATGAATGTTACTAAACCCTACAGATTCTAAACGAATGGTTTATGTGTATTATTACAATTACACGGTAAAGCCAAATGCGGATTCATAACCGTTTATTAATTAAATGCTAGACCGTTATTGAAACGGCGAGCGTCTATTAAATAGAGTATTTACCGTACAAGTTTTTTGCTGTTGAATGCAGCTGTATGATAGCTTATATATTCATTTATTAAATATTTCTATTCATACAATATAATGAATAGGGATTGGCAGAAAAAAGCACAGCTCGAAACACAAGAAGTGACTGCCAATACATACTAAAAGTAACTAAACACTCAATACAACAATTAATGCACATACAAAACTATATAACACAACCGGCCTACACCAGTAGCATATTTAAGCTTTGTCTTGTAAGTTAAAAAAACATTGATAACAAACACGATTTTACGGTATAATTATGATATGTTCATTTTACAATTTCATCAATTTAAACAATAATAAAAACATCATAAAATCTGTACCCAATATATTAAGTATAGATTATCTATAGACACGTTTGAACAGATATAAAGCAAATTTGAACGGAGGTAGTAAGTGAGAGCGTGAGAGCGTGAGAGCGTGAGAGAGTGAGAGCGTGAGAGCGTTAGAGCGTTAGAGCGTGAGAGAGTGAGAGCGTGAGAGAGTAATAGAGTGAGAGAGTGAGAGAGTGAGAGAGTGAGAGCGTGAGAGCGTGAGAGCGTGAGAGCGTGAGAGCGTAAGAGAGTGAGAGCGTTAGAGCGTGAGAGCGTGAGCTTGCGTCTCTTTATTAATCTAAGAGACTTTGAACATATTTGAAAGGCGGTTTTACATAAGAAAATTTCAGTAGTAGTCGTAGCAAGATTTTCCCGTAGCTGCTTGAGACCGGGGTAACAAAAAATGGGGGGGGGGGGATCCGCCGAGGCTCGGTCTTAACATTGACAGCTAATGGAGGGCGCATCAGCCCACGTGCCCACTAATCCCCGTTCGAATCCCACCCACGCTTAGAATGTCTTTAGCAGCTGTGGTAACACGTGAATGCTGATTAGTTCCCACTTCGCCCGCCAGGAGACATTGTGAGTAATGGAAGATAAGGGCGTCTAATCTCAAGTCTATCCGACCATGTCTGGTGACTAGAATTTTGTCAAATATCTATACATTTTCAGCCCTTTATGAACCTCTTTTCTTTTCTTTTCTTTTCTTTTCTTTTCTTGTCTTGTCTTGTCTTGTCTTGATTTGATTATTTGTTGTTTAACGACGTACTCGACAACTATCATAAATGTCAGGAGGTGTTTGGAGGAAAGTGACAAGTAGGACGTAGAGGGGAGAAAAGGAGAAAAGGGAGGACGTGGACTGAAATTCGTCCGTCAAGAGATATCAAGAGATGGCGCTGCTTGCTGTACAATCAAGGGGACAGTTCAACAACACCTGTGCATTAGATCACTTAGGGTGGTATGCACAGTCAAGCGTCAAGGTAAGTGTAGGATTTGTCGCTATGGAGTTGTTTTATTACATGCTACTTTTCATAAGAACAACAAACTTCATAGGAACAGGATACCTCCACACCTCACCTAAAAGTTTAATTATTTAATTATATCACAAGATTGCAACAAGACAGTCCTACAGACTGAATGAAATATAACCATTAGCGGAATTTTTTGATTATTTATTCGATAATTACTTATAAAATTAATTACATATAAAAAAACATATGGATTACAATGTAAGACACAATTTAGAGCATAATTTATAAATTAAACTTTTCTGCGGTTTTTGACGTAATGTGCATGTAGCCATTAGTGTCCACCAAAATGCGTACAGTCTCTTTGAAGTGCAATATTGCATTCATACTATTCGAAACGAGATATGCATAAACCTGTACCAACACTGACTAACATCTTCTTTTCTCTCCCTAACGACCAACGAGTCTTATGTTCCCTCCAAACAATTCTAAGAGTTAAATGTAAGTAACACGTATAATAGTTCCGTTGGGACCAACACAAGAGCGATCTATCCGCTACGGATCAGCTAGCGGCTCAAGACGGAACTACTTTCTACCCCGGTAGCTCGCTAGGATAATTAGTCACACGGTATTACCGACAGACAGATAACGGAGCGTGGGGGGGGGGGGGGGGAGGGGGGGGAACAAACACTTTGGATGGAATTCCTGTTTTCTTTCTTTCTTTCTAACGCAGTAAAAATAATTAGATTCTGTTTTCGAGCGAGGTGGGCGTCTAGAGAGAGAAAGGATGAGGGGGGAGGGAGGGGGAGGGGGGGTGTAAAGATTCGAGTTTCTTTCCGTTATTCGGTTGTAGAGATGGTTTAATTTGTCGTTTGGTTTTAAAGTCATTAGAGGTGCTTTTATGATGAGTCTTTTCTTTCTGCCCCGATACCAAACTTGTTCAAATTAATAAACATATCAAATCTTGTAAATGATGCGAGATTAAAACTTGTATAACTTAATCGTAAAAATGGGATTAATATTGTTAATATGATGTCACCATTGACCTTATAAACTCAATGATGTTATACTTAAGTGGCGATCCCATGATATTCAATCGTTCATTTATGACGGTAATATATCACTAATCACTTTTTCATGTTTCATTCGCTTGATTCTGTTTTTGAAACTATGTTGTTAGTGTCCACATGAAAGTTTAGCTACGGACTAAGATAGCGACCACTAATCACTAAGAAAAGTTATCAATCATCAAAATATAAACTATTACTACTCTACTCATTTTTTAACTCCTCAAAATGCCATATAGCCTTGTTAGTTACATGAAAATGTATTTGAATTTTCTCATGGTCATGGTGTGTACAAAAAGTATGCATGCATGCATGCAAACACGTATCAAAAAATTAATAATAATAGAATAATAATTGAATAGAATAATTTAATAGAATAATAATAGAATAATAATAATAATATAAACCAATCTAGTAACTGATAAAACGTAACAAAAAGCGCTGTACCTATCCTTCACCCCTATACAACCACAGTGCTGATGATCTATATAAATTATATAATCAACATTCTATCAGAAAACTGTCAAGTTGTAAAGAATCGGCATCCTTCCCTCGGCCACATCCTAAAAACAAAATAAACAAATTGTTTTGCACCAACTCTATCAACTACCAATCTTAGATGCCATTTCCTACCGGAAAACTCTATAATACTGTCCACTACTGGCAAAAATGCTTCAGTACTTGACAATTGCGCGTGCGAAATGACGTTATTAACTATTCTTCCTGTGACTTCGTTCATACTGACGGTAAGACTAACTTGCAACGTGTACCATAGTAGAATAACTAGTAATATCAGTAAATAAATAAATACATAATGCCCGCTTCAACGCGCTACACAAAACGGTTTTCTATTAATAGTAAAAATAATAATAACATGTAAACTGTGTCTGTAACAAAGCTGAGAACACCACAGGGCATTTTTTTTTCACTGCATTTATAGTAAGTTGTTTAAACAGCCCGAGTGCGACACCAGTTTTCTTGAAATCGTTGGGTCCAAATCGTCAAAAAGTAATCAAATGTAATCGTTTGTTGTGCGGACGCCTATTATTTGACTAGATGTTGGGTATCCAAGAAATGTGCGCCAGGTTGAACTTCTGTTATGGCTTCTGGTAATCGGGGTTTTCGTCTGATATTTGTGCAAGTGTGGTAGTGAGGGTGTCCATTATTTGTGAAATGCTAAGTTCGACGAAAGATAGACTTATTTTCTTGTTCTCATAAGTCACGGACCCACTGTATGTTCCCAGGCTGTGTTCATTGGTGGCGGATCTACCCTGGAACGCAAGAATGGAGGATCAAACTTCAACCCACGAGATACTAAGGCGATCAGTGCTTCGGCTCAGGTTGGAAAATCCTTTTGTCTACATTACAATAATATTGTTTAATTATTTCTACAAAAGCGAAAACCTCTTTTACATCACTAACTAGAATTGTTATTGTGGGTGATGTGAAACGACCATATAGTTATTATTTTTTTACATTATAATAGTTTCTTTCAATAAAGTTACGTAGCTTAAATTACTGTATACTTGTTTATCATCGTATTTTATTAAAGTATTTAATCTGAGGATTGGGTGTGGCCAGAAAACCACTCTGAGCGTCCGGCGTGCAGTACTTTCGTACTACTCAAACTACATCCACAAACATCCACATAGTTTGGATCTATTTGAACCAAGACATAAAACTACACTATTGATTTATATTCTTGGCGAATTTGATAGACTAATGTAAATATTACTTTTTGGGGGATTCTAAACATTCCCCAACTTTTTTATTTTAAGTAATTTTTGTCCCTGTCTATAAATTGTTTGTGTCCGAACTATAGTAGATTTGCACACAAACTTAACGTACATAATATCATTGTAAGTATGGAAACAAAATAGGAGCGTGATCGAAGTAATAATGTAGAAAGGAGATGAGTAGAACGAATGCTCTGCAAATCACACATTTCGCTCTGGTGCTGGTTGCTCAGCTCAAGTTGCTCGTTTGGAAAAAAAAGCCACTTAGCTTATTTAATTTGAGTTGTCTACAATAATTCAATCAAACCGTATATATGTTAGAATCCTATCCTCTGCCCGCTACGTTAAGTACATTATTTAAATCTGAAATATTACTTCAGTCATTTATTTTTAATTTTTTTACGTACAGAAATGAAACGTTCAGAAAAATGTACAAAGAAAACCGTTCCCACTTTCAGAAAATGAGAGCCATATTGTTTGGCTGCCCCGGTTTGGATGCGGGAGATGCCAACATAACTTGCAGACACGAGAAGCTGGAGGCTAAACTTGGACCGGGAATAGACTGCGCAGAGAAAGTTCCAGTCAACACCAAAGCTTTCTTCCTCAACTGTCAGCCGGGCTATGGAATAGTAGAGGAATACCAGATAATAACTTGCAAGTTTCCCGGCAAGTGGGATAACGATGTTTTTACATGTGACGGTAACTATTGCTTTGATTTCCTAACAAATCTATTTCTTATTCAGTAACATAATGTATTTTTTGTATATATACATATCCACTACAATGTATAGCCTACATTATTATGTTGCACTTATTCTAATACTCCGATTCCACTACTGTTTATCTATCCTTAATAAGTCTATCAGTCTAAATTCTCACTCAGTAGGTTTTCCTTTTCATTCAAATTTTATTGTTTAGTGTGCTCTAAAAATTATTTCGTATTCATCAGATATATTCAACAGTCTCAGTATAATACATTTACCATTACATCGGTTCACTGTTCATGGCTTAATATCTCTGCATAACACAAAAAAACAGGTGACACTTTCTTACTTGGTTTTGATTACTGACTTCTAATACATTGTTCCTAAGCAATTAATTGAAGACATCAAGTATCATCAAAAATGCTACGAATTTCGTATAACGATAATATATTTAACATGTTTTAAAATATATTAGGAGTACCTCAATGGCATAGAAGAAAAGTTGCTTAACTGTCGAGTTTAAATTACTTTTCAAGAATGATAACAATATTTATAAGGAATCTTTGCTGTACGGTTCATACGGTGGCTGTAGCATATAGCGACATTTTCAGGAGGTGGTATTTATGTTGTGTTGGCCTAATTGTATTTTATTTGCAGATCTTGAGTTACTTTGAATTTGGCGTAACTTGTGGACACGTCGTGCATCAGGGCTCTTATTCAAAATATCGTTAAAGAAACCTTCAGTTCAGATTTTCCTGTGACCGGCATCGAACCGACGACCTTCCGATTTAATTGCGTGTCACCGCTGAGCCTCATTTCGTATACGTGTCAGTTATTCACACCCGGTAAAACTGTATCTTGATGCAAAACGAATAATATAATAACAAAAGTCTATGATTGTAGCAGATTATGATAATATCCATATTTTTCATTTCCCGTACTGGCTGACGCGCATGGCAATTCGTCACGTGTTGTATGTTTTTACCCTTGAGCTCATATCTATCTCAAAGACAATGCCTGGATTGTATTAAACAATGCAACGGAGATTTTCATTAAGGACACGAGTAAAAACCGCGTATGTTTCTATTCCAATCAACTGAAAGGTCGTTATCCAACCATTAATCATTAGACCTTACAATAACTGTAGGCTGCAATTCGTTTCTTTCGATTGACTGAAACATAAGTGATAGCAATTCTTTTCTAAAATCGATCTATATAGTTATCTTCCGTGGATATCAACAAATATTACAAATGTAAAAATCTCTCACACTTTTACTTACAGAAAAGTCAACGGAGCCACCGACAACAACCAAGCTAACACCAAAGATAACAAACAAGACGACAACAACCACAACAACCAAGAAACCGACGACAACCACAATTAAGACAACCTTGAAACCTACAAACGCAACAACCGTCAAGCCTGCCAACATCTCAACCACTGCTGGCGCTACCAATGCCAGTACAGCCAGTACAGCCAGTACCGCTACTACAGCCAGTACAGCCAGTACAACTACCACTGCCAGTACAGCTACCACTGCCAGTACAGCTACCACGGCCAGTGCAGCAACCACAGCGTCTCCAGTTACCGTGGCAACCACTGTCGTCGCCATTACTACAACCTCAGCCACAACACCAGCTGCAACAACCACAGCCACAACCACTGACACTACCACAGCCACAACAGCAACAACAACAACATCCACAGCTGCTACAACAACCACAACTACTACTGTGGCTCCAACCACCGCATCTACCGTGGCCACAACTACACTGGACTTACCTACAACGACACCAACTACAACCGTTACTACAACTTTGAACACTTTAACTACAACTGGAGTCGTCGCTTTTAACGGCCCAACAATTGCCACGACCGCCGCTGTAGGTGAGTTAGAATCACACCACTTAGTGTGACATCACGCGGCTGTCGACCATCACTCGTTATGACTTTATGACTTATGTCATAATGATTGTAATAGGAAAATTTTTCTATCCCGATCCCGATGCAATTCGGGTTAGGATTTACCCTTATTATGTGGTCTTTGTAATAACGGATTATCTAATCGTCTGGTAATTCTGTTTCAGTAATTCCTGTAGGTTATACATTGGAGACTGTCGGCATATTAAAGAAAAGTATAACACCGGCTACGTTTTCTGACGCGACAGCTGACTGTGCCAAAGACGGAGGGTTTATAATGGTAATTGATACATTGCGGACGCCATTTGTTGAGGCCTTTGTGGCTTTGTCTACAACATACATTGGTGCTTCAAACACCAGAGATGTTTGGCAAGGGGTGAATGGATCAAACGGCAAGTGGACAACGTTCAATGGTGAGAATATTCACTTATATTTAATGTGTACCGTTTTCTAGTGTATTTATAGATGTGTATAGGAGGGAGAGGGAGGCAGACACAGGTCACCAGGTGGCTTGTTGGTCCAGTGGTTAGCATCTCTGCTTCCAATGCAGAAGGGTCCGGGTTTAAATCCCGGTTCAGGAAGAAGTTTTTTTTTTTTTTTTTTTTTTTTTTTAACTTCTAATATTGATTCAGTTCCATTAACTACTTCTTGGCTTAGGAAAAAGTTAACGGTGACTTTGGAGCCGTCCTAGCAACGAAGCACTCAATAAATTCAAACTTGTTCTGAATTGGCCTTGTAGATTCTGAGATTTGTCCGCAGGTGTTTGCACTGTCCAATCACTGATTCATTTGTTTTGTATTTGAACTATTAATATTTTATTGGTTATCGCTCACTCGTCGATGGTGTTTGGAGCATACAGGGTTGGTTAAGTCACTTTAAATTACAGTCTCCCACTGCAAATCAGTTTCGTTACTGAGTGGATAGACTCTAAATGTGAATTTAATTTTTTTTTTTTTAAATTTAAGTGTGGTTGAAATTACTAGTATCGTGATCAAATAAATAATAGATCTGTGGGTTTGTTATGTCGCAGGTACCGACTCTTCTAAGATACCTGGCTTCGAGTGGTCGCCGGCCAGACCAATTGCGGGATCAACGTGTGCGGTGTATGTCTACAAATATAAGAACCATTGGGATTGTCCTCCAACATGCTGTACTACGACCAAGTTACCTTACATTTGCGAGGTGAATCAATAGTTGAGACGTGAAAGCATAATTCAAACGTTTGAAATCTTCACATTCATAGATGTGAATATTATGTTTAGACATTTGCACTTTCGGCTTCACCGTTTTCTATTTTGTTTGGCAATAATTTCTTATATTGCTGTTGATTGGTCTCAATACGATAGGCAAAACGCGTACAAATTTTTAAATGATTTTTAAACACTTTGTATCTCATGTAATAATTTGGTAACACTGAATTTTGAAAAACGGGTCAGTCTGTCTCAAAAAAAATGGTTTAGTAATGTTTAATAAAAGGGCGCGAAAATCGAGTCGCCGCCACGTTGATGGTATCTGACGTCATGAACAACTTGTCTCTGTGGGTACGTTCCGTAAACTGTTGAATATGCCTTTAGCGTGCTTTGTCCATTCCGTAAATGGCTTAATATGCTTGAAACGCCTGCGACCAGCGTTCCGTAAATAGCATCCTAAGTGTTTTGAGCACGCTTGAGACGCCCAAGGATTTCGTTCAAGCATCTCGAGCATATTATCAAAAAGGCGGCAAACTACAAATTACATTAGTGGAATCCTGTGTCCCCGCTCTCCTACACAGTAATATGTGTTACAGAAGAAGTAGGAAGTAGATAAGACGTTGTAAACACATTTTATAATCTTGAAACTAGCCCTATTGTTCAGTTTAGGGCATGTCTGTACCGGTCTTTTATAGGTTAGGGCTACCAAGGGACCTACGAGGGCTAACGCCTACAGGCATAAGCCGTAAAACTTTCTGAATTTGACGAAATGATTTCATTTACCAACGCCACTAGGACCCTAATCCCACTTAATCCTATCAACTGCCATTATTTAATTTGAAGTAACCGCCACCAACAACTACCTTCGTGATTTACCGTTCCGAAAATATTGGTGCTCAAGATGCTGGAATGAGTGACGTCATCCAAGTGTCTTGAGCATTTTCAGCTATTTACGGAACGTACCCTGTGTATGCTCACAGCTTAGAGATTGGTCTGTTACGCCCTTAAGGTTACGCCACGTCTACTGAATCATGACGACACAGCCGCCACTAAACGTTTCAGATTCCTGAGTTGATACTTAAATAATGCAAAACAAAACCAATATTAAACCCAAGGTCCGTCGATCCTTTGGCGGAGGTTAACTAAACGAGCCCGTGCCATGGGATTTACAAACATTGTATTAAAGCTATTTAAAAAATGAGTTTTTGCTAAAAATCTGCGTGAATATACTTCTTGTATCCTTATATATATAAATAACTAATTAATAAGTTCAACAAAAAGTAGTATGTGCGTTGCTTATTGGTTGCCTAACAAGATCCGACATGGTATAAAGTCTTGTTTTCATACGGACTAGAAAACTACACGCTGCAGAGAATGCTTAATCATCACTATCTTTTTAATGATTACAAATGTTGCCGTAACCATCAACCGCTTAGTGTGTACATCGAGACAAGCGGGTGTAACAATTGAACAACTGACTGTCACTTCGCTTCGTCTCCTGTTCGTGCATGCGGATCTCTCACTGCTGATTGGTCGACAAACTATTCTCGCTCGTCCAATCAGCGTGCATGAAAACGAGATTTCAATGTTCGGCTGATTGCATGCAATATAATAAAGCAATATAGTTAATATAGTTAAAGTTATTTATAGTTGCAATATAGTTAAGCAGTCACATTGACAGATATGATATTCACACTTACATAATTATTCACGTATTTAATATGCTTGTGCTCTATCACCTTTACAATCTAAAATAAAGTGTCACAATGTTACTTTGCAATTTGTGTGAAAAATAATAAATTGAATACTCTTCTACCATATTATTTATGAATTTATTTATTTACACATCTCCTTACTGTTATAACATTAGTTCTTGTTTTACAGCCGGTGCATGAAAACAGATAATGAAAACATTTAGTAAATTTATTTGTCATTGTTTTCACTATTTGACCGTCATAATGATAAAGTGACAGCTATAGAAATGCCAACACTAGTGCCACATGATTAATTACATATTGGAACACTTTTCCACGTATACGTTTTAAACTAGAAGCGGAAGTCTTGAAAATCCATGTTTTACCTGCGAGTTCTACAAACTAAGGTAAGTGCATTGTAGAAAGAATGTTCTGATTTCAATTGTGTACTTTAAGAAAACTTATACATTCGTTTGTGCTTGCGTTTCACTAACGTGGTTAGCGAGGTAAGCGACCTCCGTAATTGTCAAAGAGTTTGTTTTACTTATGGAAAATAGCATGAAAGAAAACAATCCCTTAGCGACCATGGGGATCTCCCCAATAGAGGACATCCCTGGACTCCGAGGTGTAACATATGATGCTCGGGGGTGGTGATGGACCAATCCACTGGTAGATAAGACACCCCTCATCCCTACCACAATATAGGGAGCATTCACGTGTGGTGACGTCACATTGGCCATATTGGAAGCCTATTTCAAGTTTCATTTTAGCTGTCAATAGAAAACGAGTAATATATTGTTTACGAGGAAATATGAAAGTTGGAGCCCGTATATCCCCCTATAAAGTTTACGGAAATGATTATTTGTGGCATTGTAAACAACAAAAAGAGTGGCCGAAATAAGAGACTTTACTTCTGTTGCA